>VZQC01005330.1:1153735-1246502 GCA_009823505.1 Rhizomys pruinosus
TGACTGTCTAGGTTCAGGCTTTCACTTTTGTTATATATTGGATACTGGACAGTCCTCTTCCTTTCCTGTTTTGGATGTTCTCTTAATCCTCTGGATGCTCTCTCCTCAATTCCAGTTGTTGGCGGGGGGGGGGGGTTATTCCTGACTTAGCCCATGCCCCAGTACCTGCCTGGAGCAGTGGCGGGCAGCTCCCTGCACAGGACCAGCCTATGGCGACTATGCCTGTCCCCAAACCCAGGACCCAACTGCGACTATGGGGGGGGCGGGGCCACCCAGCCGGGCAACCATGCTCTGGCGGGATTTAGGAGTCCAATCTCGGCCCCTCTGCCACAACTCAGCAAATCAATTGTCCTGCACCGGTGGGTCAATGCCCTAAGTTTTTACCTGCCTGGAGCAGTGGTGGGCTGCTCCCTGCACAGGACCAGCCTATGGTGACTTTTTACTCCATTTTTTTTTATCAATAATGGATTGTTCTGATAATGCAATGGAAATATTTCAATTCATTTCATTTACAAAATGGGCCATGTGTATTTCCTGCACTAAGGCTATGGTTGAGAGAGCAAAAGTAGTCAAGATAGCAATCAGAGTTGAGATACCAAGTATAAGTGCTGCTATGAATCTCTTAGGCCTAATAAGCGTGTTTAATTTTTCTAAGGTGTGTAAGGCAGTGTTGTCATACCAAGCTTCTTGTTGTTGTAAATCATAACATTAGGTGGTCTTTTTCCAATATCATAACAGCAGTAGCTTTATCCATGCCTGAATTTATGAAATTAGTTAGTTTACAGGCTGTGCAATTAATCAGATAAGAATTACCAGCTTGAGTGATATTGACTTGAGGCACACAGCCTAATAATATAGCAAATGGATAAGATACACAAACATGGGTTGCAAGAGGTGTAGATTTCTTTTCCCTGGGTTTCTTTCGTAAAATCATATTTGCACTAGCAGCCAATCTAAAAATATCATAATGAGTGACAGTAGAGTTCTTTAGAGGATCTTTAGCTACCCAAACACGCTCAACATATCCAGGAGAAAACCATCTTTGTACCTTTTGTCCCATCCCTGGGGCAACATAATTGTTAAATTTTTTAGCATTATTTTTGAAATATTCTGTATAATCATAACTTCCAGAAGAGAAATCCCAAATCTCCAGATTAGTGCCTTCAGGTATATGTTTAGTAGCTGAGTGCAGAAATCCACACGTAAGCCAATGGGGTGTTCCTGTGACACTACCCTCCCATGCCACAGACTAAGCCCAACTGGGGATTTCAACTGCGGGAAAGCAGGGTCCCTTGGTAATCAGGAAAACACAGGTTCGGTGACGGCATACAGAAGAAAAACCAAGAGAGGCTTTGGGATCTGCTGTGATTTTACTGTGCTCAAGGCAGTGATTTTATAGTACATTCAAGAAGAAACAGCAAGGAGAGTTGGCAAACTTTCCAGAACTACTGGACAGGTTACTAATAATTCAATTTTCATACATTAACCAAAGTACATAGTCATGGGACATGGTTGACAAGTTACAGCATAATACATTTTTAAGTTTAGACAATGGTCACAAATCCACAGGCACAAGTCTGGAACAAAACTTTTAAGAACTAAGAGATTGTGGCCTCTCTTTTTATTATTACTTTATCACTAAAATAACGTTTACTTTGTGACCTTAGGGTTTTCTTTTTCTGTCTCTCAGGGAAATGGCTCGGGCCTGTTAAAATGTAATTTGAGTCAAGATTTAGGGCTTTCTTTTGCTGGGAGCATAGGGAAATGGTTCAGGCCAATTGTAATGTACCTGGAGCCAATTTTTCAACATCACTTGCTTTGGTACAGTGTGTGCAATGCCACAATTTACTATTGTATATTTTATTAATAATAGTTGTTTTTTTTTTTTGCTGTGGGGTTAATAAGCACCAAGGAGGCCTAGCTCTTACCAATTTTTGCATGAAGTTTAAAGTATAGTAAAGGACACACTGCCCATCTATATTAACCCATCTATCTTCCCATTCATTATATGTTCCTGTGAAAGGAAGGGGAGAATCAGGCACCCTCTGTATGTTATTTTTTCCTAAAGGAGGAGTCCACCATCTGCCTTTAATTAAATAATGCCTTCTGTCATACACGACTGCCACTGGAATTCCCATTTTACTCAGTAACAGTCATGATGGAAAACATCACTCTTACCTGATTATCCTATTTTGAACATTCTACAAACAATTCATTATTTTGTAATTGGTCTATGATATCACCCAATGTAATGTTGTTTTTCCAATGAATTTTTGCAAGAGCTTTTAAGAAAGGAGGGTTGTAAGCTTTCATTACATTTACCCAAACTGGTTCTCATTGACTGTATGCTACTTATTTGGGAAGGAAATTTAAGCTTAGTTCCTTTAACTTGCCTTACAAGTAAAGAAAGTGTTATAATGTGATATTGTGTTATTCAGAAAAAATATATAGGCCATTTGTATACCTTGACCCGATACAAATTATAAATAAGACCAATTAACATTTTATATTCCCGATTAGTTCAATTGTATTACCATTTCCACCAAAACCTACACCTAAATTTAATTAATCTAAACAATTCACTAAGCCATTGAAATATCCTATACTTGGTGGATAAAGCTTGGGCAGAGTTGAGAACCTGCTAAATAAATTTTACCCAATAAACACTTTGCTCTTTAACGCTTTATGACTGGACTAAGACTTCTACTTATTTGGTAAGTAAAAATTTAAGCTTAATTCTTTTAAATTGTCCTACAAGTAAAAGAAAGTGTTACACTGTGATGTTGTGTATTTCAGAAAAATATAGAGCCCAACCCAATACTAACTATGAATAAAACAACTAGCATTTTATATTCCCAGTTAGTTCAAATGTCAGTATCTAGCTCCTTTTCTTTTTTCCCAGCACAAGATTCCTGCATATAAAACCAATTTGCAAGCAGTTGTGTCCCAGCCCACAGAGCCCAAGGCTCCCACCATCTAGCTGGAGGGGCTTGAATGTTCAATCAAGTTGATCAAATAAGTGTCCAGACTATATTGTCATAGTTTTACCGTTCACCCCAATCGCCGCTCCTACAATATACCACTCCCCCTCTTCCACAGATTGTTCCTTAGGCTTAGAGATGGGGCACAGGTGGACAAGAAGCACAACAGTCTACTTTGTCTGGAGATGTCGTCTTGGACTCTAATCAGTTCTGGCTGTTTCCTTTCATGGGCTGCCCGATTGCCCAGGGACAGGCTGCCAATCCTACTAATGAAGCCACAAGCGGTTAAATATATGTATGGTAAACATTGCCTAGTTATTAATGGAGGGTTACTTTGTGTGTAATACAACTTAGGGCACTTAGGTCAAAACAAAAACCTAAAAAAAAAAGGAAGAAAAGAGGGAGGGGGGAGGGGGGGGTACTATCCTTTCGGATACAAATGGAAAACTCTTGTTTTCCAATCCTATTGATAAATTTTCAAATTTTTCTGATTCTTAAAAATAACAATGGAGGAGAATTTTATGTTCCCACAGGTAAAAGTCACCAATCTAAATGCCTGAAAACATAAAACTTATGGCATCAGGATGTGAACTGGGGAATGTCAGCAGAGAGGTTGACCCATCTGAACACTAAGGAATGAGGAACATCAGAACTGCCTGAGACAAGGTCACTGAGCATCTCTCTGAATAATATTTGGGGTTAACTGTTAATAATGGACCCTAATGCTGAGAAACCTTCCTACCTCTTCCCCCCCCCTTTTTTTTCTTTTTTTTTTGAAAAAAAGAAAAAAACAGGATTGGTAATGAAACCACTCCCAACTGTAAACTAGAGCCATTGTTCGGTGGTAATTCCTATAAAACAGGCCACAGCGTATTAACTGATTGATAGGCAAGGAACTGTGAAAGGATATTTCTCTATATAGAAGAAATTCAATAGTAAGTGTTTAAAAGTTGTTTAATTAAGCAAAATATATATTACTGACAGGAAAGCTCTGACATCACAATGAATTATTCTGCCTAGGGAGTATGTTGGCTAGGGGATTAAAACCCGCCGCCCCCCCAAAATTAATAAAGGCCTTGTTGCCTATAAATGGGATATATGGCAAGGAGAAAGGCAGTAAGTCCCTATTGTCGAAGACCTTGGTGTGAGCAATGAAAAATGTTTATGAGACATCACTGCTATGCGTACAACTGGCCTCTGAAATGCTAGAGAGCATTACCAAAGGCCACACACAGCAATACAGCAAAATATTTGGTCTCCCTGAGACACAAAGCAAGACTCCTCCGAAAGTATCAGCTACACCTCAACAGCCTGGAACTACAGTGCAGACAGTGGCAGCCACAGTGTCTATATTATATCCCAAACCTATTTGGGCTATTAGCTCTCTCCTTGGAGGAATAACTCACAGCAGATGCCACAAGCTTATGTCCTCTAGTGGTTAGGCGATGTTATACAGCCACAATAAGAATTGTCACCTTTATAGAGAAACCACAGTTTGCGATTAGCATACCATCCAAGCATCTGTGTCTATGTCACAGCTTAGCTTGACCCAATACACATAATGGTACTGCTTAAATGCCTGTACATCCAATAGCTTGGGCTTTGTTAGTTATGACTGAAAAGGGTATCACTGTGAAAGCTGTCAATCCGTGAAGAGAAACAAACTGAACAGGACCGGAGTCCAAAATGACAACTCCAAAGAAATTAGACTTTTTCTTCTCACCCATTTGTGCCCTTTTCCCAAAGCCTAGGGAACAAACTGCGGAAGAGGAGGCGTGGTAGATTGTAAGGGCTGTGGAGAGATAGGGGTGAATCATGAGACTATAGGAATATAGTCTGGACACCTGATTGATCAACATGCCTGTGCATACAAGCTTCTCCAACTGGACTATGGGAACCTTGGGTTGTTCAAAATTTGGACATAGATACGTGCAAAATGCACCAATTACTTAATTGTATGACATACTGAGTAACATCATTGTTATCTGCAAACAACTGTGTCATTGTATTGTAGAATCCCTTAAAAAGAAAAAAAAAGAAAAAAAGAAAAAAAAAAAAGAAAGGAGGGTTGTACTCAAAAATATTTTTGTATTTAATTTGACTAAGATTTACAGAAAGTTCCTCCTCCAAGAGTGGCCTAAAACTGGGGGAGGTATTTGGCTATTATTGCCATCTCCCGGAACATCTAGGTAACTCTGTCCTTTGTCTATAAGAAACATTTAATTAAACTTGATAGAGGACTTTGTTGTATTCAGAAAGTATGTTATAACTAAGAAAGACAGCATGCCAAGCCCAGCACCAAGGAAGCATGACATCTTAGGAGCATATCGGGAAATGGTCAAGGCCGAGCACTCTGCCAGGGACCTCCAGGGGATCAGGAACCGAAGGACTTTGCTCCCCCGCCTGCCTCGAATATGACTTTCGTCATTGCTCACACAGGCGACACTGGAGTTGGTGTGGCACTCCCAAAATTGATTTTTATCCCTATAGCACTCTGTACAAACAAGCAAAGGCATAAAAGCAGCATCTTGAAAAGTTTCATTGTTAAAAGTAAATCCCAAAGTAAGTAATTGTAATTGCCATATTAGTCTTTTACCTTCAGATGCCAGATCAGGAGCATCAGTAAGAAATGTTTTATAATTTACAAGTAAACACCCGAGGGGCACTGCTCCTTTGAGTGCAAGACAGATGGGAAGGGAATCTGATCTACCTACAAAGTTAAAGCAGCTTGAACTATTGGGCCTCTGATCAAAATCTTGAAAGCCACCTAGTAAATCCATGTCATTAGTTAACACCTTGATGTAATCTGGATCCATCCAGCCCACCGGATATATAAGGAGGGGTTTTGGCATGTACGCCCAATAGCTTTCCCCATATGTTACAGCAGACTGAGCTGCAAGGAGAGAAAGAATAGCAAGATATATGAATTCAGGTGTTAAGGGTTTCTGTTGTGCAGCCACCAGCTCCTTCGCCTCCTTGGTGAGATGTTGCACTTGGATCCATGTCGGCATTTTCCTCGGTGTTAGGGAGAGTTTCTGAAGCTTATGCCTCCACCTTCCTTCTCTCACGCTTTCACTTCCTTTGTTGTCTTTTTGCAAGGAGCCAGTCGGATGAGTCTATCTGGGATCCAGATGGGACAGTCACTATCCTGTGGGAACACACATGCATATCCCCTTCCAGAGAAAATTAGAGCATCCGGTCCTCTCCAGGTACCAGTGAGGAGATCTCTCCAATATACCAGAGGGAGCTGTTCACTTTTCAAGCCTCCCCAGTATTTCATTGCAGGGGAGTTTCCTTCACTATCTGTATTTAAATGATTTATTACAAAGAGGGCATGACTTAAAAGATGATGTGGAGAGAAATATGAATTAACCGTTTTTAAATGCATAATTTGGTTCTTTAAAATTTGATGAGACTGTTCAATTATAGCTTGTCCTTGGGGATTATAAGGAATTCCTGTTACATGGCTAATTTTACATTGCTGTAAGAAAGTAGCTAAAGATCTTGATATATAAGCTGGAGCATTATCTGTCTTTATTATTAAAGGGTGTCCCAAAACCATAAAACTTTGAATCAGATGTTGAATTACATCTCTTACCGCCTCTCCTGTCCTGGATGAGGCATAAATCATATGTGAATAAGTATTTACTGTTACATGCACGAAAACCAATTTTCTAAATTCTGGGATATGTGTCACATCCATTTGCCAAAAGGCTAAAGCCTTGAGTCCTCGAGGATTTACATCCATTTTTGGTGGGTGATAAACTGGAGGATAATTACCACAATCTTTTACAATTTGTCTGGCTTGTTCTCTGGTTATATTAAACATTCTTTTTAGGGCTAATGCATTTTGATGATGTAAATGATGACTGTCTTGTGCTTCCACTACATTCATGACCACCCCTCTTGTTAAAGCATCAGCCATATAGTTCCCTTTGCTTAGGGGGCCAGGTAAATTAGAATGTCCCCGTATGTGTCCAATATAAAAATTTTCTGTCCTTTCCCTAATCAGTTGTTGCAATTGTTGTAATAAGCTTAATATTATTGAATGTCCTGAAAGCAAAGCAGTTTCTATTGCAGGAAACAGATTAACTACATATTTAGAATCTGTATAAAGGTTAAATTTTTCTGTGTAGGTTTGGAAAGGCCAAAATGACAGCCTTTATCTCCGCTTGCTGCGCAGAGGTTTTTTTCTCTTGCTTTAGTAAAGGTTCTTTACCGGAGGCGTAAACTGCAAAGTTTCCATTAGATGACCCATCTGTGAATATACAGAGGGCAGCGTCTAAAGGTTGTTGAGAACATTTGGAGGGAGAATTTATTTCTGTTTCTTTATAAAATTCAATAAGGGGATGTTTTGGTTAATGATATTTAATTTGTCCTGTAAAGCCCTGTAAAGTTATACCCAATCTTCATTTTCTATAAGTAAAGTCTCAAATTGCTTTTTATTATAAGGTATAATTACATTATGCATTTCTCTTCCAAATAGCTCTTTAGACCTTGTTCTTCCCTTAATAATGAGCAATGAACACATATATGGATAAGATGCTAACATTTTTGATTGTAAATGAGGTAAATGAATCCACTCCAAAATTCCTGATTGCCACAAACATCCTGTAGGAGTATATGGTGTTTTGAAGATAATCAAATCCCATTCATCATTATATGATATTTGTTTTAGTTTTGCCATATTCAATTGAGTTTCTATCAGAGCTAAAGCTTTTATTGCCTCTGGAGTCATGTTTCTTTTTGATCTAGGGTTTGTGTCCCCATGTAATATTTGGAACAGAGGACTCAATTCTCTTGTTGTAATTTTTAAATAGGGTTTAATCCAATTAATATTTCCCAATAATTTTTGAAAATCATTTAAGGTACATAAATTATCTAAATGAATAGACATTGTTTGAGTACAAATATAATCATTATGTATAAATTGTCCCAAATAGCTAAGAGGCTTATTTTTCTGAACTTTATCTGGAGCCACAACTAACCCAAATAATGTAAGTTGCTCCAAAGTATGGGCTAAAATTTGCTGATTAACGGACCCTGAGGGATGGGAAAGCAATATATCATCCATGTAATGGATTATATATGCATCAGGGTACTGCATTCTTGTATTTTGCAATGCCTGATCTACAAACTTTTGACATAAGTTTGTGCTATTTTTCATACCTTGAGGTAATACTTTCCATTGATATCTTCTATAAGGTCTTTTAAAATTAACAGAGGGGATACTAAAAGAAAATCTTTTACAATCTTCTGGGTGCAATTGAATAGTAAAGAAACAATTTGTAAATCAATTACTATGACATCCCACGCTTTAGGGACACCCACAGGTGATGGCAATCCTGGTTGAAGTGGTCCCATATTTATCATGGTAGCATTCACTGCTCTAAGATCTTGTAATAATCTCCATTTTCCTGATTTTTTCTTAATTACAAAAATTGGAGTATTCCAAGGGCTATTACTCTCCTAAATATGTCCTTTTTGTAGCTGTTCCTGCACAAGTTGTTCTATAGCCTGTAATTTTTCTTGGGTAAGGGGCCACTGATTAAGCCATACAGGCTCTTCTGATTTCCAATATATCTTATCTGCATGTAACGAGCTAACAGTGGCCCCTATGAAAAATATTGTTCATTTAAATTATCTGATGTGACTAGTTTAAGATCCATTTCACGCATGATATCTCTTCCCCATAGGGAGAAGGGAATGGAAGGTATTATATAAGGTTGTATTAAGCCTGTGTTTTCATCCAATTCCCATTTTAACAATTGAGAGCTTTGTCCCACGTTTGAGGCTATTCCTAGTCCCAAAAGAGATGAGGAAGTCCTCCTACATGGCCAGGACAAGGGCCAATCTTTTCCTGCTATATAAGTTTTGTCAGCCCCAGTATCTAAAAGACCCTGTAGGCATTTCCCATTAATTTTTATCGTTTTAAAAGGTCTATCCATTCCCAGATCTTGAATCCAGGCTACAACATCCGATGAGCCAAATTGTTCCTGCCCTCTTTCCTTTTTTAAAATTGGATTTGGTAAATTAATATATGGCAATAATAATAATTGAGCTATTCTTTGTCCTTTATGTAATTGAATAGTCTCTTTTAGAGGTCTTACCATTATTTTTATTTCTCCCTTGGAATCTGAATCAACTACACCTGGCAGGATTTCAAAATTCTTTTTATAATTTGAACTATGCCCAATTATTAAGCCTACAGTTCCTTGGGGCAAAGTCCCCAGAATTGAAGTGGGTAACAATGATACCACATCTTCTGAGGACAAGATCACATCCTTGCATACTGAGAAATCCAAACCTGCACTACCGGGAGTGGCCCTAGGTCATTCATGTATGGTACATTTAGGGGCTTCTGGATTGAGCATGCCCCTTGATGTGGATTTCTTAGCATCCTCTGTTTCTCAGTGGGGGCTGAGAGGTTGCCCCAAATCTAGTTTTTTGTCTTTTTTCCTTTTTCTTCGATAGCCTTTCCCTCAATCAAGGGAGTTCCATTTTTATGGAACTTTGACCTACAGTCATTTTTCCAATACTTGCCTTTCTGGCATCTAGGACAGAGTCCCTGGGATGGTCCTCTTTTGGGAGTGTCCTTTCTTTCTACATTAAGACAAGCTCTCTGCATATGTCCTGTCTCCCCACATTTAAAGCATGTGGGATCGGAGGGTCCTTTTCTTCCATACGTCTGTTTTACATAGGTGCTGTATGTCTGTCCCTTCATGGCTGCAACGTAGGCTATCCCCTGAACTATGGCTGGCGAGGCATCTACACAGGCTTTTACAAAATCCTGTATTGTTCCTATTTTCTTAATAGGTCTTATGAGATTCTGACAGAGCGTATTGGCATTTTCCCATGCCAGTTGCTTTAACAATATTTCTGTTCCTTCCGAAGGTGGTAACATTCTATGAATAGCCTCCTCTAGCCTTGAAACAAAGTCCTGATAAGCTTCCTCATTGCCTTGTTTAATTCCTGACAAAGTAGTTCCCTTGGCACCAGGAGGTGGCAGCCTTTTCCAAGCCTGTACAGCATTGTGTGTTATTGCTTCCAATATAACCCTAGGGATGGTAACCTGTGACTGGGGAGTAGTATACTTTCCAGTCCCGAGGAGCATGTCCATGTCTGATTTTGGTCCTTTACGTTTAAGAAATTGTGTCATTGTTTGTTTTGCCCTATCCTCATACTCCGTGCTCCAGAGGATATAATCCCCTGGGCTCAGAGTTGCTTTTGCTGTTTGATGCCAATCGTAAGGAGTCAACCAATGACTTGCAACCAAGTCCAATACTTGTATCGTATAAGGAGCTGAGGGTCCTGAAGTTTTAACAGCCAATTGTAATTCTTTTAGAGTTTTTAAAGGCAGAGGCTGCCATACAGGTCTTTCATCAGGCAATCCTTCTACCACAGGAAAGGAGAAAGTGACATCTCCAGTCCTCCTTGCCTCATCCATAGCTCATTGAAAACCTGCTGGAACTAAAGGCCTCCTTCTATTATTTTCTGTCCTTTTAGTGGGGAATGTTGCGAAAGGAGGACCCCCAGAATAATAATGATCTCGATCTCCTGGGAGGCCATACTTAGAGGCCTCTTCAAAATCAAAATCATTAAAGTCCTCATCATCACCTGGCTCAAAATCTCTTTCTGGGATTTTAAATGAATGCTCCTTGTCATTACTCCTATGTGACTGAGGTGGGTACTTTAAAGGTTTGGCTTCCCAATCATTTTCTACTGACAAAGCTTCATGTACAAGGCCTTCAAAATCTGACTCATTTGCTAGTAACTCCCTCATTTGTAGCCACAAGGGATAGGCATGTTTAGGGAGTTCTCCCTCACCATGTTCCTGTACATGTTTTCTCATCTCTTTACCTACTTGTTTCCAATCAGATAAAGTAAGCGTGCCTTCCTCCAGGAACCAAGGGCTGACTTTCTTAACAAAATCAAGAAAATCTTTCAAAGCCTTCTCTGAAACTTGCAATTCCCTGCCTGCCATCATATGTTTAAATACGGAAAGAAACATTCGCTCTTGCTTTGATTCATTATGCCCCATGCTTTCTAGTTTACTCGCTCTTAACCAATCAGCCTTTATCAGTGGGACTGTGGGACCCTGGCGAGAGCCTACCCATTACCTGGGAAAAAAGAGAGAGAAAGAAAAAAAGATTACCTATCCAAGGGTCCCTGTTCGGAGCGCCAACTCCCGCAGACAGTCCCAGCAGGGGGTTTCCTCTGCGGGGAAACAGGGTCTTGGATTAGGAGGGCACAGGTTTGGCAATGTCAGACAGAAATGACACCAGAATTGCTTTTTGCATCTGCTACATTTTACTAAGAGCAAGCAACTATTTATATAGTACATGTCAGAAAAGACAGATCAAAATTAATACATCCCCAGGAAAAATTAAGCCCTTTTACTAAAGAGTTTAAGTTTTACACATTAACCAGAAGCACTAACGAGAAGCACTTTACATATGGCACTTTGCTCAAGATCAGCACATCTCCAGGAACAAACAGTGGTCATAAAACCACAGAGTTTGTTTGTGAGATGTGAGACATTGTCTCCCTTTGAAACTTCAGTTTGTTTTTTTTTTCCCATTCTTCGTGGCTCACGATCTATCCTTTGCTTGTTATCTCTAGGCTGTAATTCAAGCCATGGCCTGGGAAAGTCTCTTAAGTAGTTCTGTTTTTCTTAAAGGAGAAGCCCCCCACTTGCCTCTGACCAAGTATTGGATTTTAACATGCAAAACTGTACCTAAGACTTCTATTTTACTAGTTCTTTCAGGTGTAGCTCCTTGCTTAAGGGACTGAGATTTTATTAAGTCTGGAAAAACACTTTTGTTATTTGTAACTGACCTATGATATCACTCAGTGTAATGTTTTCTATTCACAATATCTTTGTAGGGACTTTTTAGGACAAAAAGTGTCTTTAGATAATGTTTCTCTGCATGATTTTGCTTAGGTTCACAGATATCCATGCATGTTGTGTAAGTCAGATGTTAGTGGGTGGAAGCTTCTGTTCGCCTGATTTATTTCCAGACATATTTAACTGCCCCTTGTCTGGGTTAATGTAATTAACTGAAGCTTAGGTTGTGCTGTACTCAGGAAAAGAATCAAAAGTCAATATGCAAAGTCCAATCCCCAGAAAGCGTAACATCTTTAGAGTGTGTCATGATCTTGGAAGCTAAAGCCGAGCATTCTGCAGGGACCACCAGGGAGCTTAGCCTCGAAAGACACATATCTCCTGTCTGCTATTATGACTTTCATCATTGCTCACACAGATGACACTGGAGTGGGTGTGGCACCTCTTGTCTTATATATGTCCACTGTCTACGTCCAGGTGTCTCAGATGTGTCCACTGTCACAGTACGTGTTATTTCAGACATGTCCAAGGTCCCAGTCCATGTTGTCTCAGACATGTCCACTGTCTGAGTCCCTGTTTCCTCAGACATGTAGAATATCTCATTCCCTGTTCTCTCAGACATGTACAAGTTCTGAGTCCCTGTGGTCTCAGACATGTCTGCTATCTCAGTCCCTGTTGTCTCAGACGTGTCCACTGTCTCAGTCCCTGTTCTCGCAGACATGTCCACGGTCTCATTGCCTGTTGTCACAGACATATCCACTGTCTCATTCCCTGTTGTCTCAGACATGTCCAATGTCCTAGTCCCTGTTTTCTCAGATATGCCCACTGTCTCTGTCCTGGTTGTGTTAGATTTGTCCATTCTCTAAGTCCCTGTTGTCTCAGATTTGTCCACTATTTAAGTCCCAGTATTGTCATAAGTGGCCCCTGTCTCAGTCCCTGTTGTCTCAGATGTGTCCACTATCTAAGTCGCTATCTTCTCAGACAGGATATTTCCACTGTCTCAGACAGGTCAACTGTCTCAGTCCCTATTGTCTCAGACATGTCCATGGTCTCAGACCCTGTTGACTCAGACGTGCTGAATATCTCAGTCCGTTTTATCTCAGACATGTCCACTGTCTCATTCCCTGTTATCTCTTATATGTCCATTGTCTCTGTGCCTTTTGTCTCACCCATGTCCACTCTCTCAGTCCCTGTTGTCTCAGACATGTCCAATGTCTAAATCCCTGTTGTCTCAGACATGACCACTGTCTCAGTGCCTGTTGTCTCAGACATGTCCACTACCTCAGTCCCTGTTGTCTCAGACATGTCAAGTGTCTCAGCCCCTGCTGTCTCTGACAGTTCTTTGGTCTCAGTTCCCTTTGTCTCAGACATGACTACGGTGTCAGTCCGTGTTGTCTCTGACATGTACACGGTCTCAGTACCAGTTGTCTCAGGCATGTCCACTGTCTCAGTCCCTGTTGCATCATGCATTTCCAATGCCTCAGTCTTTGTTGTCTCAGAAATGTCTAAAGTCTCAGTCCCAGTTGTCTCAGATATGTATAGTGTCTCAGTCCCTCCAGGCTCAGACATGTCTAATGTGTGATTGCCTGTTTCCTCAAACATATCCACTATCTCAGTGCCTGTTGTCTCAGACATATCTACTGTCTCCATCCCTGTTGCTTCAGACATGTCCACTGTCTCAGTCTCTGTTGATTAACACATTTCCAATGTCTCAGCCCCTGTTGTCTCAGACATGTCCAAAGTCTCAGTCCAGCTTTTCTTAGATATGTATAGTGTCTTACACCTTGCAGTCTCAGACATGTCCAATGTCTGATTCCCTGTTGTATCAGACATATTCATGGTCTCAGTACCTGTTGTCTCAGTCATATATACTGTCTCCAACCCTGTTGCTCAGACATGTCCACTGTCTCAGTCCCTGTTTTCTCAGATATGTCCACTGTCTCAGTTTCTGTTGTCTCAGATATTTCCACTGTCTCAGTCCCTGTTATCTCACATATGTCCACTGTCTAAGTCCCTGTCTTCTCAGACAGGACATGTCCACAGTCTCAGACGTGTCAACAGTCTCAGTCTCTGTTGTATCAGACATGTCCATTCTGTTGTACACTGTTGTCTCAGACATGTCCACTTTCCCAGTCCCTGTTGTTTCACACATATTCACTATCTCAGTCCCTGTTGTCTCAGACATGTCCATGGTGTCAGACCCTGTCAACTCAGACATGTCCACTGTTTCAGTACCTTTTGTCACAGATATGTCCACTGACTCATTCCATGTTGTTTCACACTTTCTCAGTCTTTGTTCTCTTAGACAGGTCCACTGTGTCAGTCCCTATTGTCTCAGACATATTCACTGTCTCAGTCCCTGTTTTTCTCAGAAATGTCCAGTGTCATTTCCTTGCAGGCTCAGACAGGTCCAATTTCTGATTCCCTGTTGTCTCAGACATGTCCAAGTTCCCAATCCATGTGTCTCAGACATGTCCACTGTCTGAGTCCCTGTTTTCTCAGACATGTCCAATATCTCATTCCCTTTTGTCTCAGACATTTACAAGTTCTGAGTTCCTGTGGTCTCAGACATGTCCACTGTCTCAGTCCCTGTTGTCTCAGACGTGTCCTCTGTCTCTGTCACTGTTGTCTCAAACTTGTCCACTGTGTCAGTCCCTGTGGTCTCAGACAAGTCCAAGGTCTCCGACCCTGTGGTCTCAGACATGTCTACTGTGCCAGTCCATGTTGCCTCAGAAATATCCACTGTCTCAGTCCCTGTTGTCTTATATACGTCCACTGTCTCAGTCCAGGGGTCTCAGATCTGTCCACTGTCCCAGTCTGTGTTGTCTCAGACATGTTCACTGTCTCTGTCCCTGTTGTCTCAGACATGTCTAATTTCTCAGTCCCTGTTGTCTCATATATGTCCACGTTCTCAGTCCCAGTTTTCTCAGATACGTCCACTGTCGAAGTCCCTGTTGTCCTAAACATATCCACTGTCTCAGGCCCTGTTGTCTCAGACATGTCCACTGTCTCATTCCCTGTTGTTTCAATTATGTCCACTGTCTCAGTCGCTGTTGTCAGGATGTGTCCACAGTCTAACTTCCTATCTTCTCAGACAGGACATATCCATTGTCTCAGATATGTCAACTGTCTCAGTCTCTGTTGTCTCAGACATGTCCACTGTCTTGAAACCTACTCTCTCTGACACGTCCACTGTCTCAGTTCCTGTTGTTTCAGACATGTTTGCTGTCTCAGTCCCAGTTGTTTCACACATGTCCACTGTCACGGTTCCTGTTGTCTCAGATATGTCTATGGTCTCGGACCCTATTGTCTCAGATATGTGTGTTGTCTCAAACATGTCCACTGACTCAGTCCATGGTCTTTCAGATATGTCCACTGTCTCAGTCCCTGTTGTATCAGACATGTCCACTCTCTCAGTATCTGTTGTTTCAGACAAATCCAGTGTGTCAGTCCCTGTTTTCTCAGACATGTCCACTGTCAGTCCCTGTTATCTCAGATATGCCCACATTCTCTGTCCTGATTGTCTCAGCTGTGTCCACTCTCTCAGTCCCTGTTGTCTCAGACATGTCCATGGTGTCAGACCCCGTTGACTCAGACGTGTACTTTGTCTCAGTCCCTTTTGTCTCAGACATCTCCACTGTCTCATTCCATGTTGATTCACACTTTCCACTGTCTCAGTGACTGTTGTCACAGCCATGTCCCCTCTCTCAGTCCCTCTTGTCTCAGACAAGTCCAATGTCTCAGTCTTTGTTCTCCTAGACAGTTCCAATGTGTCAGTCCCTATTGTCTCATCCATGTCCGCTGTCTCAGTCCCTGTAGTCTCAGATATGTCGTGTCTGTTCCCTGCAGTCTCAGACAGGTCCAATTTCTGATTCCCTTTGTGTCAGACATGTCCAAGGTCCCAGTCCCTTTTGTCTCAGACATGACCACTGTCTGAGTCCCTGTTTTCTCAGACATGTCAAATATCTCATTCCCTGTTGTCTCAGACATGTACAAGTTCTGAGTCCCTGTGGTCTGTGGTCTCAGACATGTCTGCTATCTCAGTTCCTGTTGTCTCAGACGTGTCCTATGACAGACAACATGTCTGTCACTGTTGTCTCAAACTTGTCCACTGTGTCAGTCCCTGTTGTCTCAGACAAGTCCAAGGTCTCAGACCCTGTTGTCTCAGATATGTCCACTGTCCCAGTCCATGTTGCCTCAGAAATATCCACTGTCTCAGTCCCTGTTGTCTTATATACGTCCACTGTCTCAGTCCAGGTGTCTCAGATGTGTCCAATGACCCAGTCCGTGTTTTCTCAGACTTGTCCAAGGTCCCATTCCCTGTTGTCTCAGACATGCACCCAGTCTGAGTCCCTGTTTTCTCAGACATGTCCAATATCTCATTCCCTGTTGTATCAGACATGTACAAGTTCTGAGTCCCTGTGGTCTCAGACATGTCTGCTGTCTCAGTCCCTGTTGTCACAGACATGTCCACGGTCTCAGTGCCTTTTGTCGTAGACATATCCACTGTCTCGTTCCCTGTTGTCTCAGACATGTCCAATGTCCTAGTTCCTGTATTCTCAGATATGTCCACTGTCTCTCTCCTGGTTTTGTTAATTTTGTCCACTCTCTAAGTTCCTTTTGTCTCAAATTTGTCCCGGTAGTGTCAGAATTGTCCTCTGTCTTAGTCCCTGTTGTCTCAGATGTGTCCACTATCTAAATCCCTGTCTTCTCAGGCAGGACATTTCTACTGTCTCAGACAGGTCAACTGTCTCAGTCTCTGCTGTCTCAGACATGTCTACTCTCTTGAACACTTGTCTCAGACATGTCTACTATCCAAGTCCCTGTTGTTTCACACATGTCCACTGTCTCATTCCCTATTGTCTCATATATGTCCATTGTCTCAGGGCCTTTTGTCTCTCCTATGTCCAAACTCTCAGTCCCTGTTGTCCCAGACATGTCCAATGTCTAAGTCCCTGTTGTCTCAGACATGTCCACTGTCTCAGTGCCTCTTGTCTCTGACATGTCCGCTATCTCAGTCCCTGTAGTCTCAGACATGTCCAGTGTCTCAGTCCCTCTTGTCTCAGACTTGTCTTTGGTCTCATCCCTTTTGTATCAGACATGTGCAATGTCTCATTCCATGTTGTTTCACCCTTTCCACTGTCTCAGTGCCTGTTGTCTCAGCCATGTCCCCTCTCTCAGTCCCTGTTGTCTCAGACATGTCCAATGTCTCAGTACTTGTTCTCTTAGACAGGTATACTGTGTCAGTCCCTATTGTCTCAGACATGACCACTGTCTCAGTCCCTGTTGTCTCAGATATGTCCAGTGTCTGTTCCCTGCAGTCTCAAACTGGTCCAATTTCTGATTCCCTGTTGTCTCAGACATGTCCAAGATACCAGTCCCTGTTGTCTCAGACATGTGCACTGTCTGAGTCCCTGTTTTCTCAAACATGTCCAATATCTCAATTCTTGTTGTCTCAGACATGTACAAGTTCTGAGTCCCTGTGGTCTAAGACATGTCCGCTGTCTCATTCCCTGATGTCTCAGACGTGTCCACTCTCTCTGTCACTGTTGTCTCAAAATTGTCCACAGTTTCAGTCCCTGTTGTCTCAGACAAGTCCAAGGTCTCAGACCCTGTGGTCTCAGACGTGTCCACGGTCCCAATCCATGTTGCCTCTGAAATGTCCACTGTTTCTGTCTCTGTTGTCTTATGTACGTCCACTGTCTCAGTCCAGGTGCGTCAGATGTGTCCACTGTCCCAGTCTGTGTAGTCTCAGACATGTCCACTGTCTCAGTCCTTGTTGTCTCAGATATGTCCACTGTCTCAGTCCCTGTGGTCTCAAATATGTCCACCTACTCAGTCCTGGTTGTCTCAGATGTGTCCACTGTCCAAGTCCCTGTTGTCTCAGATGTATCCACTGTCTCAGACCCTGCTGTCTCAGATGTGTTCACTGTCTCAGTCCCTGTTATCTCAGATATGTCTGCTGTATAAGTCCCTGTCTTCTCAGACAGGACATGTCCACTGTCTCAGACATGTCAACTGTCTCAGTGTCTGTTGTATCAGACATGTCCATTCTCTTGAACACTGTTGTCTCAGACATGTGCATTTTTCCAGTTCCTGTTGTTTCACACATATCCACTGTCTCAGTCCCTGTTGTCTCAGATATGTCCATGGTGTCAGATCCTGTTGACTCAGACGTGTCCACTGTCTCAGTCCCTGTTGTCTCAGACATGTCCAATGTCTCAGTCTTTGTTCTCCTAGACAGGTCCACTGTGTCATTCCCTATTGTCTCAGTCATGTCCACTGTCTCAGTCCCTGTTGTCTCAGATATGTCCAGTGACTGTTCCCTGCAGTCTCAGACAGGTCCAATTTCTGCTTCCCTGTTGTCTCAGACATTTCCAAGGTCCCAGTCCTTGTTGTCTCAGACATGTGCACTGTTTGAGTCCCTGTGTTCTAAGACATGTCCAATATCTCATTCCCTGTTGTGTCAGATATGTACAAGTTCTGATTCTCTATGGTCTCAGACATATCCGCTGTGTCAGTCCCTGTTGTCTCAGACGTGTCCACTGTCTCTGTCACTGTTGTCTCAAGCTTGTCCACTGTGTCAGTCCCTGTTGTCTCAGACCCAGATACAAGTTCGGATTCCCCTTCTGTGAGGTCAAAGGGGGCTAAGTCCAAGGTCTCAGACCCTTTTGTCTCAGACGTGTCCACCTTCCCAATCCATGATGCCTCAGTAATGTCCACTCTCTCACTCCCTCTTGTTTTATATATGTCCACTCTCTCAGTCAAGGTGTCTCAGATGTGTCCACTGTCCCAGTCCGTGTTGTTTCAGATATGTCCAAGTTCCCTGTCCCTGTTGTCTCAGACCAGACATGTAAACTCTCAAAGTCCCTGATTTCTCAGATATATACAATATCTAATTCCCTGTTGCCTCAGACATGTACAAGTTCTGAGTCCCTGTGGTCTCTGACATATCTGCTGTCTCAGTCCGTGTTGTCTTAGACGTGTCCACTGGCTCAGTCCCTGTTGTCTCAGACATGTCCACAGTCTCAGTGCCTGTTGTGGCAGACATATCCACTGTCTCAGTCCCTGTTGTCTTAGACATGTCCAATGTCCTAGTCCATGTTTTCTCAGATATGTCCACTGTCTCTGTCCTGGTTATATTAGATTTGTCCATTCTCTAAGTCCCTGTTGTCTCAGATTTGTCCACTATATAAATCCCGGTAGTGTCATAAGTGTCCTCTATTTCAGTACCTGTTGTCTCAGATGTGTCCACTTTCTAAGTCCCTGTCTTCTCAGACAGGACATTTCCACTCTCTCAGACAGGTCAACTGTCTCAGTCTCTGTTGTCTCAGTCATGTCTACTCTCTTGAACACTGTTGTCTCAGACATGTCCAATGTCTCAGTCCCTGTTGTTTCACACATGTCCACTGTCTCAGTCCTTGTTGTCTCAGGCATGTTCATGGTCTCAGACCCTGTTGACTCAGACGTGCCCACTGTCTCTGTCCCTTTTGTCTGAGACATGTCCACTGTCTCATTCCCTGTTGTCTCATATATGTCCATTGTCTCAGGGCCTTTTGTCTCACTCATGTCCACTCTCTCAGTTCCTGTTTTCTCAGACATGTCCAGAGTCTCAATGCCTGTTGTCTCAGACATGTCCACTATCTCAGTCCCTGTTGTCTCAGACATGTCCACTGTTTCAGTGCCTGTTTTCTCAGACATATCCACTATCGCAGTCCCTGTTGTCTCAGACATTTCCAGTGTCTCAGTCCCTGTTGTATCAGACATGTCTTTGGTCTCAGTTCCCTTTGTCTCAGACATGTCCACAGTGTTAGTCCATGTTGTCTCAGACATATCCACGGTCTCAGTACCAGTTGTCTCAGGCATGTCCACTGTCTCAGTCCCTGTTGCATCATGGATTTCCAATTTCTCAGTACTTGTTGTCTCAGAAATGTCCAAAGTCTCAGTCCTAGTTGTCTCAGATATGTATAGTGTCTGAGGCCCTGCAGTCTCAGACATGTCCAATGTTTGATTCCCTGTTTTCTCAGACATATCCACGGTCTCAGTGCCTGTTGTCTCATACATACCTACTGTCTCCATCCCCCATGCTTCAGATATGTCCACTGTCTCAGTCCCTGTTGTATCACGCATTTCCCAATGTCTCTGCCCCTCTTGTCTCAGACTTATCCATGGTCTCAGTGCCTGTTGTCTCAGTCATATCTACTGTCTCCATCCCTGTTGTCTCAGACATGTCCACTGTCTCAGTCCCTGTTGTCTCCGATATGTCCACTCTCTCAGTACCAGTTGTCTCCGATGTGTCCACTGTCCAAATCCCTGTTGTCTCAGACATATCCACTGACTTAGTCCCTGTTGTCTCAGACATATTGACTGTCTCATTCGCTGTAGTCTCAATTATGTCCACTGTCTCAGTCCCTGTTGTCAAGGTCTACGTTCCTTTCTTCTCAGACAGGACTTATGCACTGTCTCAGATATGTCAACTGTCTCAGTCTCTGTTGTCTCAGACATGTCCACTGTCTCAGTCCCAGTTGTTTCACACATGTCCACTGTCTCAGTCCCTGTTGTCTCCGACATGCCCTCTGTCTCAGTCCCTGTTGTCTAAGATATGTCCACAGTCTCACTCCCGGTTGTCTCAGATGTGTCCTATGTCCAAGTCCCTGTTGTCTCAGACATATCCATTGTCTCAGTCCCTGTTGTCTCAGACACGTCCACTGTCTCATTCCCTGTTGTCTCATTTATGTCCACTGTATCGGTCCCTGTTGTAAAGGATGTGTCCACAGTTTAAGTTCCTGTCTTCTCAGACAGGAGATATCCACTGTCTCATATATGTCAACTGTCTCAGTCTCTGTTGTCTCAGACGTGTCCACTGTCTCGAAACCTATTGTCTCTGAAGTGTACACTGTCTCAAACCCTGTTGACTCAGATGTGTCCACAGTCTCAGTCCCTGTTGTCTCAGATATGTCAAATGTCTCAGTCCCTGTTGTTTCAGACATGTCCAATGTCTAAGTATTTGTTCTCTCAGACAGGTCCACTGTGTCAGTCCCTGTGGTCTCAGACATGTCCACTGTCTCAGTCCCTGTGATCTCAGACATGAACAACCTCCTGTTGTCTCAGACATGTCCACTTTCTCAGTCCCTGTTGTTGCAGACATATCCACTGTGTCAGTCCCTGTTTTCTCAGGCATGTCCCTTGTCTCAGTCCCTCTTGTCTCACATATGTCCATGGTCTCAGTCCCAGTTCTCTCAGATGTGTCCACTGTCCAAGTCACCGTTGTTTCCGACATGTCCACTGTCTCAGTCCCTGTTGACTCAGGCATGTCCACTGTCTCATTCCCTGTTGTCTCAATTATGTCCACTGTCTCAGACCCTGTTGTGATGGATGTGTCCAGAGTCTATGTTCCTGTCTTCTCAGACAGGAAATATCCACTGCCTCAGATATGTCAACTGTCTCAGTCTCTGTTGTCTCAGACATGTCCACTGTCTCAGTCCCAGTTGTTTCACACATGTCCACGGTCTCAGTCCCTGTTGTTTCAGACATGTCCTCTTTCTCAGTACCTGTTGTCAAGGATGTGTCCACAGTCTAATTCCCCGTCTTCTCAGACATTCGATATCAACTGTCTCATATATGTCAATGTCTCAGAGTCTGTTGTCTCAGACTTGTCCACTGTCTCAAACCCTATTGTCTCCAATGTGTCCACCATCTCAGTCCCTTTTGTCTCAGACATGTCCACTGTCTCATTCAATGTTGTTTCACACTTTCCACTGTCTCTGTGTCTGTTGTCTCAGCCATGTCCCCTCTCTCAGTCCCCATTGTTTCACACATATCCATTGTCTCAGTCCCTGTTGTCTAAGACATGTGCATGGTCTCAGTCCCTTTTGTCTCAGATATGTGTGTTGTCTCAGACATGTCCAGTGTCTCAGTCCCTGTTGTCTCAGGCATGTCCACTGTCTTGAAAACTATTGTCTCTGACGTGTCCACCATCTCAGTCCCTGTTGTCTCAGACATGTCCACTGTCTCAGTCACAGTTGTTTCAGACAAGTCCATGGTCTCAGTGCCTGTTTTGGCAGACATATCAACTGTCTCAGTCGCTGTTGTCTCAGACATGTCCTCTGTCTCAGTCCTTGTTGTCTAAGATATGTCCATGGTCTCATTCCCAGTTGTCTCAGATGTGTCCAATGTCCAAGTCCCTGTTGTCTCAGACATATCCACTGTCTCACTCCCTGTTTTCTCAGACAAGTCCACTGTCTCCTTTCCTCTTGTCTCAATTATGTCCACTGTCTCAGTACCTGTTGTCAAGGATGTGTCCACAAAGTTCTTTTCTTTTCCGACTGGAGATATCCACTGTCTCATATATGTCAACTGTCTCAGTCTCTGTTGTCTCAGACGTGTGCATTGTCTCGACCCCAATTGTCTCCGAAGTGTCCACTGTCTCAATCCCTGTATCTCAGACATGTCCGCTGTCACAGTCCCAGATGTTTCACACATGTCCACTGTCTCAGTCCCTGATGTCTCAGACATGACCATGGTCTCAGACCCTGTAGTCTCAGATATGTGTGTTGTCTCAGACATGTCCACTGTCTCAGTCTCTGTTTTTTCAGACATGTCCACTGCCTCAGTCCCTGTTGTCCCTGACATGTCCACTGTCTCAGTCCTTGTTGTTTCAGACATAACCACTATGTCATTCCCTGATTTCTCAGACATGCCCACTGTCTCAGTCCCTGTTATCTCAGATATGTCCACATTCTCTGTCCTGGTTGTCTCAGCTGTGTCAATTGTCTCAGTCCCTGTGATCTCAGACACGAACAACCTCCTGTTGTCTCAGACATGTCCACTGTCTCAGTCCCTGTTGTTGCAGATATATCCACTGTGTCAGTCCCTCTTTTCTCAGATATGTCGCTTGTCTGAGTCCCTCTTGTCTCAGATATGTCCATGGTCTCAGTCCCGGTTGTCTCAGATGTGTCCAATGTCCAAGTTCCCATTGTCTGTCTCTGTCCCTGTTATCTCAGATATGTCCACATTCTCTGTCCTGGTTGTCTCAGCTGTGTCCATTGTCTCAGTCCCTGTGATCTCAGACACGAACAACCTCCTGTTGTCTCAGACATGTCCACTGTCTCAGTCCCTGTTGTTGCAGATATATCCACTGTGTCAGTCCCTCTTTTCTCAGACATGTCGCTTGTCTGAGTCCCTCTTGTCTCAGATATGTCCATGGTCTCAGTCCCGGTTGTCTCAGATGTGTCCAATATCCAAGTCCCCGTTGTCTCAGACATGTCCACTGTCTCAGTCCCTGTCCTTGTTGTCTCATACATGTCCATGGTGTCACACCCTTTTGTCTCAGACGTGTCCACTGTATCAGTCCCCTTTGTCTCAGACATGTCCACTGTCTCATTCCATGTTGTTTCACACTTTCTACTGTCTCAGTGCCTGTTGTCTCAGACATGTCCAGTGTCTTAGACCTTGTTCTCTTAGAGAGGTCCACTGTGTCAGTCCCTATTTTCTCAGACATGTCCACTGTCTCAGTCTCTGTTGTCTTAGATATGTCCAGTGTCTGTTCCCTGCAGTCTCAGATAGGTCCAATTTCTGATTCTCTGTTGTCTCAGACATGTCTAATATCTGAGTCCCTGTTGTCTCAGACATGTCCATTGTCTGAGCCCCTGTTTCCTCAGACATGTCCAATATCTCACTCCCTGTTTTCTCAGACATGTACAAGTTCTGAGTCCCTGTGGTCTAGGACATGTCCGCTGTCTCAGACACTGTTGTCTGAGACGTGTGCACTGTCTCTGTCACTGTTGTCTCAAACTGTCCATGGTTTCAGTCCCTGTTGTCCCATACCAGTCCAAGGTTTCTGACCTTGTTGTCTCAGACATGTCCACTGTCCCAGTCCATGTTGAATCATAAATGTCAACTGTCTCAGTACCTGTTGTCTTATATACGTCCAATGTTGAAGTCCAGGTCACTCAGATGTGTCCAATATCCCAGTCCATGTTGTCTCAATCATGTCCTCTGTCCCAGTCCCTGTTGTGACGGATGTGTCCAGAGTCTAAGTTCCTGTCTTCTCAGACAGGACATATCCACTCCCTCAGATATGTCAACTGTCTCAGTCTCTGTTGTCTCAGACATGTCCACTGTCTCAGTCCCAGTTGTTTCACACATGTTCACTGTCTCAGTCCCTGTTGTTTCAGACATGTCCTCTGTCTCAGTCCCTGTTGTCTCAGACTTGTCCACTGTCTCAGTTCCTGTTTTCTCAGACATGTCTACTTTCTCAAAAACTATTGTCTCTGACGTGCCCACTGTCTCATTCCCTGTTGTCTCAATTATGTCCACTGTCTCAGTCCCTGTTGTCAAGGATGTATCTACAGTCTAAGTTCCTGTCTTCTCACACAGGAGATATCCACTCTCTCATATATGTCACCTGTCTCAGTGTCTGTTGTCTCAGACCTGTCCACTGTCTTGAACTCTATTGTCTCTGACATGTCCACTGTCTCAGTCCCTGTTGTCTCAGACATGTCCACAGTCTCAGTCCCAGATGTTTCACACATGTCCACTGTCTCAGTCCCTGTTGTCTCAGATATGTCCATGGTCTCAGACCCTGTTGTCTCAGATATGTGTTTTGTCTCAGACATGTCCACTGTCTCAGTCCCTGTTGTTTCAGACATGTCCACTGTCTCAGGCCCTGTTGTCTCTGACATGTCCACTGTCTCAGTCCCTGTTGTTTCAGGCATAACCACTGTGTCAATCCCTGTTTTCTCAGACATGTCCTCTGTCTCATTCCCTGTTATCTCAGATATGTCCAAAGTCTCTGTCTTGGTTGTCTCAGCAGTGTCCACTGTCTCAGTCCCTGTTGTCTCAGATGTGTTCACTGTCTCAGTAACTGTCATCTCAGAACGGACTTGTCCACAGGCTAAGACAAGTCAACTGTCTCAGCCTTTATTGTCTCAGACATGTCCACTGTCTCGAAACCTGTTGACTCAGATTTGTCCACAGTCTCAGTCCCTGTTCATTCAGACATGTCCAGTGTCTCAGTCCCTGCTGTCTCAGACATGTCTAATTTATCAGTCCCTGTTTTTTCTCAGATGTCCCAGGTCTCAGTCCCTAGTTTCACAGACTTTTCTATGATCTCAGAACCAGTTTACTCAGACATATGTGTTGTCTCAGTCATGTCCACTGTCTCAGTCACTGTTGTCTCAGAAATGTCCATGGTCTTAGTGCCTGTTGATGCAGACATATCCACTTTCTCAGTCCCTATTGTCTCAGACATGTCCACTATTCAGTCCCTTTTGTCTCAGATATGTCCACTGTCTCAGTCCCTGTTGTCTCAGATATGTCCACTGTCTAAATCCCTGTCTTCTCAGACAGGACATGTCCACTGTCTCAGCCATGTCAACTGTCTCCATCTCTGTTGTATCCAACATGTCCATTCCCTTGAACACTGTTGTCTCAGACATGTCTACTATCCAAATCCCTGTTGTTTCAAACATATCCACGGTCTCAGTCCCTGTTGTCTCAGTCATGTCCATGCTGTCAGACACGGTTGACTCAGACATGTCCAATGTCTCAGTCCCTTTTGTCTCAGACATGTCCTCTGTCTCATTCCATGTTGTTTCACAATTTCCATTGTCTCAGTGCCTGTTGTCTCAGCCATGTCCCCTCTCTCAGTCCCTGTTGTCTCACTCATGTCAACTCTCTCAGTTCCTGTTTTCTCAGACATGTCCAATGTCTCAGTCCTGTTCTCTTAGACAGGTCCACTGTGTCAGTCCCTATTTTCTCAAACATGTCCACTGTCTCAGTCCCTGTTGTCTCAGATATGTTCAGTGTCTGTTCCCTGCAGTCTCAGACAGGTCCAATTTCTGATTCCCTGTTGTCTCAGACATGTCCAAGGTCCCAGTCCCTGTTGTCTCCGACATGTCAGCTGTTTGAGTCCCTGTTTTCTCAGACATGTCCAATATCTCACTCCCTGTTGTCTCAGACATGTACAAGTTCTGAGTCCCTGTGGTCTAAGACATATCCGCTGTCTCAGTTCCTGTTTTCTCAGATGTGTGCACTGTCTCTGTCACTGTTGTCTCAAACTTGTCCACTGTTTCAGTCCCTGTTGTCTCATACAAGTCCAAGGTCTCTGACCCTGTTGTCTCAGAAATGTCCACTGTCCCAATCCATGTTGGCTCAGAAATGTCCATTGTCTCAGTCCCTGTTGTCTTACATATGTCCAATGTCTCAATCCAGGTGGCTCAGATGTGTCCACTCTCCCAGTCCGTGTTGTCTCAGGCATGTCCATTGTCTCAGTCCCTCTTGTCTCAGATATGTCCATATTCTCAGTCCCCATTGTCTCAGATGTGTCCACTGTCCAAGTCCCCGTTGTCTCAGACATATCCACTGTCTCAGTCCCTCTTGTCTCAGAAATGTCCACTGTCTCATTCCCTGTTTTCTCAATTATGTCCACTGTCTCAGACCCTGTTGTGATGCATGTGTCCAGAGTATAAGTTCCTGTCTTTTCAGAGAGGACATATCCATTCCCTCAGATATGTCAACTTTCTCAGTCTCTGTTGCCTCAGAAATGTCTACTGTCTCAGTCCCAGTTGTTTCACACATATCCACTCTCTCATTCCCTGTTGTTTCAGACATGTCATCTGTCTCAGTCCTTGTTGTATAAAATATATCCATGGTCTCAGTCCCGGTTGTCTCAGATGTGTCAAATGTCCAAGTCCCTGTTATCTCAGACATATCCACTGTCTCAGTCCCTGTTGTCTCAGACATGTCCACTGTCTCATTCCCTGTTGTCTCAGTTATATCCACTGTCTCATATATGTCAACTGTCTCAGTGTCTGTTGCCTCAGACATATCCACTGTCTCAAACCCTATTGTCTTCAACGTGTCCACTGTCTCAGTCCCTTTCGTCTCAGACATGTCCAGTGTCTCATTCCAAGTCTTTTCACACTTTCCACTGTCTCAGTGCCTGTTGTCTCAGCCATGTCCCCTCTCTCAGTCCCTGTTTTCTCAGACATGTCCACTGTCCCAGACCTTGTTCTCTTAGACAGGTCCACTGTGTCAGTCCCTATTGTCACCATTGTCTCAAACTTGTCCACTGTTTCAGTTCCTGTTGTCTCAGACAATTCCAAGATCTAAGACCCTGTTGTCTCAGGCATGTCCACTGTCCCAGTCCATGTTGCCTCAGAAATGTCCACTGTCTCAGTCCCTCTTCATTCAGACATGTCCAATGTCTCAGTCCCTGCTGTCTCAGACATGTGTAGTTTCTCAGTCCCTGTTTTTTCACAGATGACCAAGGTCTCAGTCCCTAGTTTCACAGACTTTTCCATGGTCTCAGAACCTGTTTACTCAGACATATGTGCTGTCTCAGACATGTCCATGGTCTCAGTCACTGTTGTTTCAGTTATGTCCACTGTCTCAGTCCCTGTTGTCTCAGTCATGTCCATGGTCTCAATGCCTGTTGTCACAGACATATCCACTTTCTCAGTCCCTGTTGTCTCAGACATGTCCACTGTCTCAGTCCCTGTTGTCTCATATATGTCCTCTGTCTCAGTCCCTGTTGTCTCGGATGTGTCCAATGTCTCAGTCCCTGTTATCTCAGGTATGTCCACTGTCTTAAGTCACTGTCTTCTCAGACAGGACATGTCAAAATTCGCAAGTATATCAACTCTCAGTGTTTGTTGTATCAGACATGTCCATTCCCTTGAACACTATTGTCTCATACATGTGCATTTTCCCAGTCCCTGTTGTTTCACACATATCCACTGTCTCAGTCCCTGTTGTCTCAGGCATGTCCATGGTGTCCACTTTTGTCTCAAAAGTGTCCACTGTCTCATTCCCCTTTGTCTCAGACATGTCCAGTCTCTCATTCCATGTTCTTTCACACTTTCCAATGTCTCAGTGCCAATTGTCTCAGCCATGACGCCTCTCTCAGTCCCTGTTTTCTCAGACATGTCCAATGTATCAGTCCTTGTTCTCTTAGAGAGGTCCACTGTGTCAGTCCCTATTTTGTCAGACATGTCCACTGCCTCAGTCCCTGTTGTCTCAGATATGTCCAGTGTCTGTTCTTTGCAGTCTTAGACAGGTCCAATTTCTGATTCCCTGTTGTCTCAGACATGTCCAAGGTCCCAGTCCCTGTTGTCTCAGACATGTCCACTGTCTGAGTCCCTGTTTTCTCAGACATGTCCAATATCTCACTCCCTGTTGTCTTAGACATGTAGAAGTTTTGAGTCCCTGTGGTCTAAGATAAGTCCGCTGTCTCAGTCCCTGTTGTCTCAGACGTGTGCACTGTCTCTGTCACTGTTGTCTCAAACTTGTCCTGTTTCAGCCCCTTTTGTCTCATACAAGTCCAAGGTCTCCGAACCTGTTTTCTCAGTCATATCCACTGTCCCATTCCATGTTGCTTCAGAAATGTACACTGTCTCATTCCCTGTTGTCTTATATACATCCAATATCTCAATCCAGGTGGCTCAGATGTGTCCACTGTCAGAGTCCATGCTCCATGCTGTCTCAGACATGTCCAATGTCAGTCCCTGTTGTCTCAGAAATGTCACTTGTCTCAGTCCTTCTTGTGTCACATATGTCCACGGTCTCAATCCCGGTTGTCTAGATGTGTCCACTCTCCAATTCCCCGTTGTCCAGACATGTCCACTGTCTCAGTCCCTATTGTCTCAGAGAAGTCCACTGTCTCATTCCCTGTTGTCTCAATTATGTCCACTGTCTCAGTCCCTGTTGTCAAGGATGTGTCCACAGTCTAAGTTCCTGCATTCTCAGACAGGAGATATCCACTGTCTCATATATGTCAACTGTCTCATTATCTGTTGACTCAGATGGGTCCATGGTCTCGAACTCTATTGTCTCCAACGTGTCCACTGTCTCAGTCCCTGTTTTCTGAAACTTGTCCACTGTCTCTGTCCCAGTTGTTCACACATGTCCAGTGTCTCAGTCCCTGTTGTCTAAGACATGTGCATGGTCTCAGACCCTGTTGTCTCAGATATGTGTGTTGTCTCAGACATGTCCACTGTCTCAGTCCCCGTTATCTCAGACATGCCCGCTGTCTCAAAAACTATTGTCTCCGACGTGTCCACTGTCTCAGTCCCTGTTGTCTCAGACATGTCCACTGTCTCAGTCCCAGTTGTTTCAGATATGTCCAGTGTCTCATTTCCTGATGTCTCACACATGCCCACTGTCTCAGTCCCTGTTGTTTCAGATATGTCCACTCTCTCAGTTCCAGATGTCTCAGACATGTCCACTGTTTCAGTCACTGTTGTTTCAGTTATGTCCACTGTCTCAGTCCCTGTTGTCTCAGACATGTCCACTCTCTCAGTCCCTGTTGTTTTAGACATATCCACTGGGTCAGTCCCTGTTTTCTCAGACATGTCCAATATCTAAGTCCCTGTTATCTTAGATATGTCCACAGTCTCTGTCCTGGTTGTCTAAGCTGTGTCCACCGTCTCAGTACCTGTTGTCTCCGATGTGTCCACTGACTAAGTCGCTGTCATCTCAGACAGTACTTGTCAACTGGCTAAGAAAAGTCAACTGCCTCAGCCTTTATTGTCTCAGACAGTTCCACTGTCTCGAACCCTGTTGACTCAGATGACAAGTCAACTGTCTCAGCCTTTATTGTCTCAGACAGGTCCACTGTCTCTAACCCTGTTGACTCAGATTTGTCCAAAGTCTCAGTCCCTGTTCATTCAGACATGTCCAGTGTCTCAGTCCCTGTTATCTCAGACATGTCTAATTTCTCAGTCCCTGTTTTTTCACAGATGTCCAAGGTCTCAGTCCCTAGTTTCACAGACTTTTCCATGGTCTCAGAACCTGTTTACTCAGACAAATGTGTTGTCTCAGACATGTCCATTATCTCTGTCCCTGTTGTTTCAGACATGTCCACTGTCTCAGTCCCTGTTGTCTCGGTGATGTCCACAGTCTCAGTGCCTGTTGTCACAGACATATCCACTTTCTCAGTCCCTGTTGTCTCAGACATGTCCACTGTGTCAGTCCCTGTTGTCTTATATATGTCCACTGTCTCAGTCCCTGTTTTCTCAGATGTGTCCAATGTCTCAGTTCCTGATGTCCAGACATGACCACTGCCTCAGTCCCTGTTGTTTCAGACATGTCCACTGTCTCAGTCCTTGTTGTCTCAGACATGTCCACTCTCTCAGTCCCTGTTGTTTCACACATATCCCTTGTGTCAGTCCCTGTTTTCTCAGACATGTCCACTATCTCATTCCCTATTATCTAAGATATGTCCACAGTCTCTGTCCTGGTTGTCTCAGCTGTGTCCACTGACTCAGTGCCTGTTGACTCTGATGTGTCTACTGTCTAAATTGCTGTCATCTCAGACAGGACTTGTCCACTGGCTAAGAAGAGTCAACTGCCTCAGCCTTTATTGTCTCAGACAGTTCCCCTGTCTCAAACCCTGTTGACTCAGATGTGTCCACAGCCTTAGTCCCTGTTGTCTCAGACATGTCCAATGTCTCAGTCCCTGCTGTCTCAGACATGTCTAATTTCCCATTCCCTGTTTTTTCACAGATGTCCAATGTCTCAGTGCCTAGATGCACAGAAATTTCCATATTCTCAGAACCTCTTTTCTCAGACATATATGTTGTCTCAGATATGTCCACTGACTCTGTCCCTGATCTTTCAGGCATGTCCAATATCTCAGTCCCTGTTGTCTCAGACATGTCCACTGTCTCAGTGCCTGTTGTCTCAGACAAGTCCACGGTCTCAGTGCCTATTGTGGCAGACATATCAACTGTCTCAGTCGCTGTTGTCTCAGACATGTCCTCTGTCTCAGTCCTTGTTGTCTAAGATATGTCCACAGTCTCATTCTCGGTTGTCTCAGATGTGTCCACTGTCCAAGTCCCTGTTGTCTCAGACATATCCCCTGTCTCACTCCCTGTTTTCTCAGACATGTCCACAGTCTCCTTTCCTGTTGTCTCAATTATGCCCATTGTCTCAGTCCCTGTTGTCAAGGATGTGTCCACAGTCTAAGTTCCTTTCTTCTCCGACAGGAGATATCCACTGTCTCATATATGTCAACTGTCTCAGTCTCTGATGTCTCAGACTTGTGGATTTTCTGGAACCCTATTGTCTCTGAAGTATCCACTGTCTCAATCCCTGATATCTCAGACATGTCCACTGTCAGAGTCCCAGATGTTTCACACATGTCTACTGCCTCAATCCCTGATGTCTCAGACATGTCCATGATCTCAGTCCCTGTTGTCTCAGATATGTGTGTTGTCTCAGACATGTCCACTGTCTCAGTCCATGTTTTTTCAGACATGTCCCCTGTCTCAGTCCCTGTTGTCTGTTACATGTCCATTGTCTCAATCCCTGTTGTTTCAGACATAACCACTGTGTCAGTCCCTGATTTCTCAGACATGTCCACTGTCTCAGTCCCTGTTATCTCAGATATGTCCACAGTTTCTGTCCTGGTTGTCTCAGCTGCATCCACTGTCTCAGTCCCTGTTGTCTCAGATGTGTCCACTGTCTCAGTAGCTGTCATCTCGGACAGCACTTGTCCACTGGCTAAGACAAGTCAACTGTCTCAGCCTTTATTGTCTCAGACAGGTCCACTGTCTCAAACCCTGTTGACTCAGATTTGTCCACAGTCTCAGTCCCTGTTCTGTCAGACATGTCCGGTGTCTCAGTCCCTGCTGTCTCAGACATGTCTAATTTCTCAGTCCCTGTTTTTTCACAGATGACCAAGGTCTCAGTCCCTAGTTTCACAGACTTTTCCATGGTCTCAGAATTTGTTTACTAAGACAAATGTGTTGTCTCAGACATGTCCATTGTCTCTGTCCCTGTTGTTTCATACATGTCCACTGTCTCAGTCCCTGTTGTCTCAGTCATGTCCACGGTCTCAGTGCCTGTTGTCGCAGACATATCCACTTTCTCAGTCCCTGTTGTCTCAGACATGTCCACTGTCTCAGTCCCTGTTTCTCATATATGTCCACTGTCTCAGTCCCTGTTGTCTCAGATGTGTCCAATGTCACAGTTCCTGATGTCTCAGACATGTCCATTGTCTTAGCCCCGGTTGTTTCAGATATGTCCAATCTCTCAGTCCCTGTTGTTTCAGACATATCCACTCTGTCAGTCCCTGTTTCCTCAGAAATGTCCACTATCTTATTCACTGTTATCTTAGATATGTCCACAGTCTCTGTCCTGTTCGTCTCAGGTGTGTCCACTGTCTCAGTGCCTGTTGTCTCCGATGTGTCCACTGTCTAAGTCGCTGTCATCTCAGACAGGACTTGTCCACTGGCTAAGAAAAGTCAACTGCCTCAGCCTTTATTGTCTCAGACAGTTCCACTGTCTCGAACCCTGTTGACTCAGCTGTGTCCACAGTCTTAGTCCCTGTTGTCTCAGACATGTCCAATGTCTCAGTCCCTGCTGTCTTAGTCATGTCTAATTTCCCATTCCCTGTGTTTTTACAGATGTCCAAGGTATCAGTCCCTGGTTTCACGGAAATTTCCATAATCTCAGAACCTCTTTTCTCAGACATATATGTTGTCTCAGATATATCCACTGACTCTGTCCCTGTTCTTTCTGGCATGTCCACTGTCTCAGTCCCTGTTGTCTCAGACAAGTCCACGGTCTCAGTGCCTGTTGTGGCAGACATATCAACTGTCTCAGTCGCTGTTGTCTCAGACGTGTCCTCTGTCTCAGTCCTTGTTGTCTAAGATATGTCCATGGTCTTATTCCCGGTTGTCTCAGATGTGTCCATTGTCCAAGTCCCTGTTGTCTCAGACATATCCACTGTCTCACTCCCTGTTTTCTCAGACATGTCCACTGTCTCCTTTCCTCTTGTCTCAATTATGTCCACTGTCTCAATCCCTGTTGTCAAGGATGTGTCCACAGTCTAAGTTCCTTTCTTCTCTGACAGGATATATCCACTGTCTCATATATGTCAACTGTCTCAGTTTCTATTGCCTCAGATTTGTGCATTGTCTAGAACCCTGTTGTCTCCGAAGTGTCCACTGTCTCAAACCCTGTTATCTCAGACATGTCCACTGTCACAGTCCCAGATGTTTCACACATGTCCACTGTCTCAGTCCCTGATGTCTCAGACATGTCCATGGTCTCAGACCCTGTAGTCTCAGATATGTGTGTTGTCTCAGACATGTCCACTGTCTCAGTACCTGTTTTTTCAGACATGTCCACTGTCTCAATCCCTGTTTTCTCTGACATGTCTACTGTCTCAGTCCCTGTTGTTTCAGACATAACCACTGTTGTCAGTCCCTGATTTCTCACACATGTCCACTGTCTCAGTCCCTCTTATCTCAGATATGTCCACAGTTTCTGTCCTGGTTGTCCTAGCTGCGTCCACTGTCTCAGTCCCTGGTCTCAGATGTGTCCATTGTCTCAGTAGCTGTCATCTCAGACAGCACTTGTCCACTGGCTAAGATAAGTCAACTGTCTCAGCCTTTATTGTCTCAGACAGGTCCACTGTCTCGAAATCTGTTGACTCAGATTTGTCCACAGTCTCAGTCCCTCCTCATTCAGACATGTCCAGTGTTTCAGCCCCTGCTATCTCAGACATATCTAATTTCTCAGTCCCTGTTTTTTCACAGATGACCAAGGTCTCAGTCCCTAGTTTCATAGACTTTTCCATGGTCTCAGAATCTGTTTACTCAGACAAATGTGTTGTCTCAGACATGTCCATTGTCTCTGTCCCTGTTGTTTCAGACATGTCCACTGTCTCAGTCCCTGTTGTCTCAGTCATGTCCATGGTCTCAGTGCCTGTTGTCGCAGACATATCCACTTTCTCAGTTCCTGTTGTCTCAGACATGTCCACTGTCTCAATCCCTGTTGTCTCATATATGTCCACTGTCTCAGTCCCTGTTGTCTCAGATGTGTCCAATGTCTCAGTCCCTGTTTTCTCAGTTATGTCCACTGTCTAAATCCCTGTCTTCTCAGAGAGGACATGTCCACTGTCTCAGGCATGGCAACTACCTCAGTGTCAGTTTTATCAGACATGTCCATTCCTTTGAATACTGCTGTCTCAGACATGTGCATTTTCCCAGTCCTGTTGTTTCATCATATCCACTGTCTCAGTTCCTGTTGTCTCAGACATGTCCATGGTGTCAGACCCTTTTGTCTCAAATGTGTCCACTGTCTCAGTCCCTTTTGTCTCAGACATGTCCACTGTCTCATTCCATGTTGTTTTACACATTCCACTGTCTCAGTGCCTGTTGTCACAGCCATGTCCCCTCTCAGTCCCTGTTGTCTCAGACATGTCCAATGTCTCATTCCTTGTTCTCTTGGACAGGTACACTGTGTCAGTCCCTATTTTCTAAAACATGTCCACTGTCTCAGTCCCTGTCTTCTCAGACATGTCCAATGTCTCTGACCTTGTTCTCTTAGACAGGTCCACTGTGTCATTCCCTATTGTCTCAGACATGTCCACTGTCTCAGTCCCTGTTGTCTCAGATATGTCCAGTGTCTTTTCCCTGCAGTCTTAGACAGGTCCACTTTCTGATTCCCTGTTGTCTCAGACATGTCCAAGGTCCAAGTCCCTGTTGTCACAGACATGTCAACTGTCTGAGTCCCTTTTTTCTCAGACATGCCCAATATCTCACTCCCAGTTGTCTCAGACATGTACAAGTTCTGAGTCCCTGTGGTCTAACACATGTCCTCTCTCTCATTCCCTGTTTTCTCAGACGTGTGTACTGTCTCTGTCACTGTTGTCTCAAACTTGTCCACTGTTTCAGTCCCTGTTGTCTCATACAAGTCCAAGTTCTCAGACCCTGTTTCCTCAGATATGTCCACTGTCCCAGTCCATGTTACCTCAGAAATGTCCACTGTCTCAGTCCCTGTTGTCTTATATACGTCCAATGTCTCAGTCCAGATGGCTCAGATGCGTCCACTGTCCCACTCCGTGTTGTCTCAGACATGTCCAATGTCTCAGTCCCTGTTGTCCTCAGACATGTCCCATATCTCAGTCCCTCTTGGCTCAGATTTGTCCACGGTCTCAGTCCTGTTTGTCTCAGATGTGTCCACTCTCCAAGTCCACATTGTCTCACACATGTCCTCTGTGTCTTAATTATGTCCTCTGTCTCAATCCCTGTTGTGACAGATGTGTCCAGAGTCTAAGTTACTGTCTTCTCAGACAGGACATATCCACTGCCTCAGTATGTCAACTGTCTGAGTCTCTGTTGACTCAGACATGTCCACTGTCTCAGTCCCAGTTGTTTCACACATGTCCACTGTCTCAGTCTCTGTTGTTTCAGACATGTCCTCTGTCTAATTCCCTGTTGTATAAGATATGTCCACGGTCTCAGTTCCGGTTGTCTAGATGTGTCCACTGTCCAAGACCCTGTTGTCTCAGACATATCCACTGTCTCAGTCCCTGTTGTCTCAGAGAAGTCCACTGTCTAATTCCCTGTTGTCTCAATTATGTCCACTGTCTCAGTCCCTATTGTCAAGGATGTGTCCACAGTCTAAGTTCCTGTCTTCTCAGACAGGAGATATCCACTGTCTCATATATGTCAACTGTCTCAGTATTTATTGTCTCAGATGGGTTCACGGTTTCAAACTCTATTGTCTCCAATGTGTCCACTCTCTCAGGCCCTGTTCTCTCAGGCTTGGACACTGTCTCAGTCCCAGTTTTCACAGGTCCAATCTCTCAGTCCCTATTGTCTAAGACATGTCCATGTTCTCAGACCCTGTTGTCTCAAATATGTGTGTTGTCTCAGACTTGTCCAGTGTCTCAGTCCGTATTGTCTCAGACCTGTCCACTATCTCAGTCCCAGTTGTTTCAGATATGTCCAGTGTCTCCGTTCTTGATGTCTCAGACATGTCCACTGTCTCAGTCCCTGTTTTTTCACATATGTCCACTCTCTCAGTTCCTGATGTCTCAGACATGTCCACTGTCTCAGTCCCTGTTGTTTCAGTTATATCCACTGTCTCAGTCCCTGTTGTCTCAGACATGTCCACTCTCTCAGTCCCTGTTTTTTCAGACATATCCATTGTGTCAGTCCCTGTTTTCTCAGACATGTCCACTGTCTCATTCCCTGTTATCTTAGATATGTCCACAGTCACTGTCCTGGATGTCTCAGCTGTGTCCACTGTCTCAGTACCTGTTGTCTTAGATGTGTCCACTGTCTAAGTCGCTGTCATCTCAGACAGGACTTGGCCACTGGCTAAAAAAAGTCAACTGCCTCATCCTTTATTGTCTCAGACAGGTCCACTGTCTCGAAACCTGTTGACTCAGATGTGTCCACAGTCTTCATCCCTGTTGTCTCAGACATGTCCAATATCTCAGTCCCTGCAGTCTCAGACATGTCCAATGTCTGATTCCCTGTTGTATCAGACACATCCATTTTCTCAGTGCCTGTTATCTCAGTCATATCTACTATCTCCATCCCTGTTGTCTCAGACATGTCCACTATCTCAGTCCTTGTTGTCTCAGATATGTCCACTGTCTCAGTCCCCATTATCTTGGATGTGTCCACTGTCTCAGTCCCTGTTATCTCAGATAGGTCCCCTGTCTAAGTCCCTGTCTTCTCAGACAGGACATGTCCACTGTCTCAGACATGCCAACTGTCTCACTGTCTGTTGTATCAGACATGTCCATTCTCCTGAACACTGTTGTCTCAGACATGTCCAATTTCCCAGTCCCTGTTGTTTCACACATATCCACTGTCTCAGTCCCTGTTGTCTCAGACATGTTCATGGTGTCAGACCCTGTTGACTCAGACGTGTCCACTGTCTCAGTCCGTTTTGTTTCAGACATGTCCACTGTCCCATTCCATGTGGTTTCCCACTTTCCACTGTCTCGGTGCCTGTTGTCTCAGCCATGATGCCTCTCTCAGTCCCTGTTGTCTCAGACATGTCCAATGTCTAAGTCCTTGTTCTCTCTGACAGGGCCCCTGTGACAGTCCCTGTGGTCTCAGACATGTCCACTGTGACAGTCGCTGTTGTCTCAACCATTTCCAATGTCTCAGTCCCTGTTGTCTCAGATATGACATGTCCACTGTCACCAATATGTCCACTGTCATCGAGATATCCACTATCTCAGTCCCTATTGTCCCAGAGATGTCCAATCTCTCTGGCTCTGTTGTCTCAGACATGTCCCCTGTCTCAATCCATGTTTTCTCAAACATGTCAATGGTCTTGTCCCTGTTGTCTAACATATGTCCATGGTCTCATTATCTGTTGTTGCATACATGTCTCCTGTCTCAGTCCCTTTTTTTTTTCAGACATGGCATGTCCATTTTCTCAGACATGTCCAATGTCTCAGTCCCTGTTGTCTCAGAAATGTCCAGTCTCAGTCCCAAATGTCTCAGATATGTATAGTGTCTGAGTCCCTGCAGTCTCAGACATGTCCAATGTCTGATTCCCTGTTGTCTCAGACATATCCACAGTCTCAGTGCCTGTTGTCTCATACATATCTACTGTCTCCATCCCTGTTGCTTCAGACATGTCCACTTTCTCAGTCCTTGTTGTATCACACATTTCCAATGTCTCAGCCCTTGTTGTCACAGACATGTCCAAAGTCTCAGTACCGCTTTCTCAGATATGCATAGTGTCTGACTCCCGGCAGTCTCAGAAATGTCCAATGTCTGATTCCCTGTTGTATCAGACATATCTATGGTCTCAGTGCCTGTTGTCTCAATCATATCTACTGTCTCCATCCCTGTTGTCTCAGGCATGTCCACTATCTCAGTCCTTGTTGTCTCAGATGTGTCCACTCTAACAGTCCCTGTTGTCTCAGATGTGTCCACTCTCTCAGTCCCTGTTATCCCAGATAGGTCCCTTGTCTAAGTGTCTGTCTTCTCAGACAGGACATGTCCATCTGTCTCAGACATGTCTACTGTCTCACTGTTGTATTAGACATGTCCATTCTCTTGAACACTGTTGTCTCATACATGTCCAATTTCCCAGTCCCTGTTGTTTCACACATATCCACTGTCTCAGTCCCTGTTGTCTCAGACATGTCCATGGTGTCAGACCCTGTTGACTCAGATGTGTCCACTGTCTCAGTCCCTTTTGTCTCAGACATGTCCACTGTCTCATTCCAGGTTGTTTCCCACTTTCCACTGTCTCAGTGCCTGTTGTCTCAGTCATGTCGCATCTCTCAGTCCCTGTTGTCTCAGATATGTCCAATGTCTAAGTCCTTGTTCTCTCTGACAGGGCCCCTGTGTCAGTCCCTGTGGTCTCAGACATGTCCACTGTGACAGTCGCTGTTGTCTTAAGCATTTCCAATGTCTCAGTCCCTGTTGTCTCAGATATGACATGTCCACTGTCACCAATATGTCCACTGTCATCGAGATATCCACTATCTCAGTCCCTATTGTCCCATAGATGTCCATTCTCTCTGGCCTTGTTGTCTCAGACATGTCCCCTGTCTCAATCCATGTTGTCTCAAACATGTCAACCCTCTTTGTCCCTGTTGTCTAATATATGTCCATGGTCTCATTACCTGTTGTTGCATACATGTCTGCTGTCTCAGTCCCTTTTTTTCAGACATGTCCAATGTCTCAGTCCCTGTTGTCTCAGAAATGTCCAAAGTCTCAGTCCCATTTGTCTCAGATATGTATAGTGTCTGAGTCCCTGCAGTCTCAGACATGTCCAATGTCTAATTCCCTGTTGTCTCAGACATATCCACAGTCTCAGTGCCTGTTGTCTCAGACATATCTACTGTCTCCATCCCTGTTGCTTCTGACATGTCCACTGTCTCAGTCCTTGTTGTATCACACATTTCCAATGTCTCAGCCCCTGTTGTCTCAGACATGTCCAAAGTCTCAGTACCGCTTGTCTCAAATATGTATAGTCTCTTACTCCCTGCAGTATCAGACATGTCCAATGTCTGATTCCCTGTTGTATCAGACATATCCATGGTCTCAGTGCCTGTTGTCTCAGTCATATCTACTATCTCCATCCCTGTTGTTTCAGACATGTCCACTATCTCAGTCCTTGTTGTTTTAGATATGTCCACTGTCTCAATCCGTGTTGTCTCAGATGTGTCCACTGTCTCAGTCCCTGTTATCTCAGATAGGTCCCCTGTCTAAGTCCCTGTCTTCTCAGACAGGAAATGTACACTGTCTCAGACATGTCAACTGTCTCACTGTCTGTTGTATCAGACATGTCCATTCTCTTGAACACTGTTGTCTCAGACATGTCCAATTTCCCAATCCCTGTTGTTTCACACATATCCACTGTCTCAGTCCCTGTTGTCTCAGACATATCCATGGTGTCAGACCCTTTTGACTCAGACGTGTCCACTGTCTCAGTCCATTTTGTCTCAGACATGTCCACTATCTCATTCCATGTTGTTTCCACTTTCCACTGTCTCGGTGCCTGTTGTCTCAGCCATGTCGCATCTCTCAGTCCCTGTTGTCTCAGACATGTCCAATGTCTAAGTACTTGTTCTCTCAGACAGGTCCACTGTGTCAGTCCCTGTGGTCTCAGACATGTCCACTGTCTCAGTCCCTGTTGTCTCAGATATGTCCAGTATCTGTTCCCTGCACTCTCAGAAAGTTCCAATTTTTGATTCCTTGTTGTCTCACACTTGTGCAAGTTCCCAGTCCCTGTTGTCTCAGACATGTGCAATCTCTGAGTCCCTGTTTTCTCAGACATGTGCAATAACTCATTTCATGTTATCTCAGACATGTACAAGTTCTGATTCCCTGTTGTCTCAGACGTGTCCACTGTCTCTGTCACTGTTGTCTCAAACTTGTCCACTGTGTCAGACCCTGTTGTCTCAGATAAGTCCAAGGTCTCAGCCCCTTTTGTTTCAGACATTTCCACTGTCCCAGTTCTTGTTGCCTCAATAATCTCCACTGTCTCACTCCCTGTTGTCTTATATACGTCCACTGTCTCAGTCCAAGTGTCTCAGATGTGTCCACTGTCCCAGTCTGTGTTGTTTCAGACATGTCCAAGGTCCCAGTCCCTGTTGTCTCAGGCATGTCCACTGTCAGAGTCCCTGTTTTCTCAGACATGTACAATACCTCATTCCCTGTTGCCTCAGACATGTACAAGTTCTGAGTCCCTGTGATCTCAGACATGTCCGCTATCTCAGTCCCTGTTGTCTTAGACGTGTCCACAGTCTCAGTCCCTGTTGTCTCTGACATGTCAACAGTCTCAATGCCTGTTGTCGCAGACATATCTACTGTCTCAGTCCCTGTTGTCTCAGATATGTCCAATGTCCTAGTCCCTGTTTTCTCACATATGTCCACTGTATCTGTCCTGGTTGTGTTAGATTTGTCCATTCTCTAAGTCCCTGTTGTCTCAGATTTGTCCACTATCTAAGTACCAGTAGTGTCACATGTGTCCTGTTTCAGTCTCTGTTGTCTCAGATGTGTACACTATCTAAGTCTCTGTCTTCTCAGACAGGACATTTCTACTGTCTCAGACAGGTCAACTGTCTCAGTCTCTGTTGTCTCAGCCATGTCTACTACCTTGAACACTGTTGTCTCAGACATGTTCAGTGATTCAGAACCTGTTGTTTCACACATGTCCACTGTCTCAGTCCCTGTTTTCTCAGACATGTACATGGTCTCAGACCCTGTTGACCCAGATGTGCCCACTGTCTCAGTCCCTTTTGTCTCAGACATGTCCCATGTCTCATTCCCAGTTGTCTCATATATGTCCATTGTCTCAGTGCCTTTTGTCTCACCCATGTCCACTCTCTCAGTCCGTGTTGTCTCAGACATTTCCAGTGTCTACGTTCCTGTTCTCTCAGACATGTCCACTGTCTCAGTGCCTGTTTTCTCAGACATGTCCACTATCTCAGGCCCTGTTGTCTCAGACATGTCCAGTGTCTCAGTCCCTTTTGTCTCAGACATGTCTTTGGTCTAAGTTCACTTTGTCTCAGGCATGTCAACAGTGTCAGTTCGTGTTGTCTCAGACATGTTTATGGTCTCAGTACCAGTGGTCTCAGGCATGTTCACTGTCTCAGTCCCTGTTGCATCAGCATTTCCAATTTCTCAGTACTTGTTGTCTCAGAAATGTCCAAAGTCTCACTTCTATTTGTCTCAGCTATGTACAGTTTCTGATTTCCTGCAGTCTCAGACATGTCCATTGTCTGATTCCCTGTTGTCTCAGATATATCAATGGTCTCAGTGCCTGATGTCTCAGACATACCAAAGGTCTCCATATCTGTTGCTTCAGACATGTCCACTGTCTCAGTCACTGTTGTATCACACATTTCCGATTTCTCTGCCCCTGTTGTCTCAGACATGTCCAAAGTCTCAGTCCCAATGGTCTCAGATATGTATAGTTTCTTACTTCCTGCCTTCTCAGACATGTCCAATGTCTGATTCTCTGTTGTATCAGACATATCCATGGTCTCAGTGCCTGTTGTCTCAGTCATATCTACTGTCTCCATCCCTGTTGTCCACTGTCTCAGTCCCTGTTGTCTTAGATATGTCCAATGTCTGAGTCCCGGTTGTCTCAGATGTGTCCACTGTCCAAATCCTTTTTTTCTCAGACATATCCACTGTCTCAGTCACTGTTGTCTCAGACATGTCCACTGTCTCATTTCCTGTTGTCTCAATTATGTCCACTGTCTCAGTCCCTGTTGTCAAGGATGTGTCCACAGTCTAAGTTCCTGTCTTCTCAGACAGGACATATTCACTCTCTCAGATATGTCAACTGCCTCAGTCTCTGTTGTCTCAGATATGTCCACTGTCTCAGTCCCAGTTGTTTCACACATGTCCACTGTCTCAGTCCCTGTTGTCTCAGACATGTCCTTTCTCTCAGTCCCTGTTGTCTAAGATATGTCCATGGTCTCAGTCCTGGTTGTCTCAGATATGTCCACTGTCCAAATCCTTTTTTTCTCAGACATATCCACTGTCTCAGTCACTGTTGTCTCAGACATGTCCATTGTCTCATTCCCTGTTGTCTCAATTATGTCCACTGTCTCAGTACCTGTTGTCAAGGATGTGTCCACAGTCTAAGTTCCTGTCTTCTCAGACAGGACATATTCACTCTCAGATATGTCAACTGTCTCAGTCTCTGTTGTCTCAGATATGTCCACTGTCTCAGTCCCAGTTGTTTCACACATGTCCACTGTCTCAGTCCCTGTTGTCTCAGACATGTCCACTCTCTCAGTCCCTGTTGTTTCAGACATACCCACTGTCTCAGTCCCTGTTATCTCAGACATGTCCACTGTTTCAGTACCTGTTGCCTCAGATATGACCATGGTCTCATTCCATGTTGTGTCAGATGTGTCCAGGGTCCAAGTCCCTGTTGTCTCAAACATATCCACTGTCTCTCTCCCTGTTGTCTCAGAGATGTCCACTGTCTCATTCCCTGTTGTCTCAATTATGTACACTGTCTCAGTCCCTGCTGTTAAGGATGTGTATATAGTCTAAATTCCTGTCTTCTCATACAGGACATATGCACTGTCTCAGATATGTGAACTGTCTCAGTCTCTGTTTTCTCAGACATGTCCACTGTCTCTATTCCTGTTGTCTAAGACATGTCCACTGTCTCAGTCCCTGTTGTCTCAGACATGTCCACGGTCTCAGTGCCTGTTGTGGCAGACATATCCACTGTCTCATTTCCTGTTGTCTCAGACATGTCCACTGTCATAGTCCCAGTTGTTTCACACATGCCCACTGTCTTAGTCCCTGTTGTCTCAGACATGTCCTCTGTCTCAGTCCTTGTTGTCTAAGATATATCCACTGTCTCAATCCCAGTTTTCTCAGATGTGTCCACTGTCCAAGTCCCTGTCGTCTCAGTCATATCCACTCTCTCAGTACCTGTTGACTCAGACATGTCCACTTTCTCATTCCCTTTTGTCTCCATAATGTCCACTGTCTCAGTCCCTGTTGTCAAGAATGTGTCCAAAGTCTAAGTTCTTCTCTTCTCAGACAGGAGATATCCATTGTCTCATTTATATCAAATGTCTCAGTCTATATTTTCTCAGACGTGTCAACTGTCTGGAATCCCATTGTTTCCGACGTGTCCACTCACTCAGTCACTGTTTTCTCAGACATGTATACTGTCTCAGTCCCAGTTGTTTCACACATATAAACTGTCTCAGTCCCTGTTTTCTCAGACATGTCCACTGTCTCAGGCCCTGTTGTTTCAGACATATCCACTGTGTCAGTACCTGTTTTCTCATACACGTCCAATGTCTCAGTCCCTGTTATCTCAGATATGTCAACAGTCTCTCTCCTGGTTGTCTCAGCTGTGTCTACTGTCACAGTCCCTGTTGTCTCAGATGTGTCCACTGTCTCAGTCACTGTCATCTCAGACAGGACTTGTCCTCTGGCTAAGAGAAGTGAACTGTCTCAGCCTTTATTGTCTCAGACAGGTCCACTGTCTCGAACCCTGTTGACTCAGATTTGTCCACAGTCTCAGACCCTGTTGTCTCAGACATGTCCAATGTCTCAATCCCTTCTGTCTCAGACATGTCTAATTACTCAGTCCCTGTTTTTTCACAGATGTCCAAGGTCTCAGTCCCTAGTTTCACAGACTTTTCCATGGTCTCAGAACCTGTTATCTCAGACATATGTTTTGTCTCGACATGTCCACTGTCTCCGTCCCTTTTGTTTCAGACATGTCCTCTCTCTCAGTCCCTGTTGTCTCAGACATGTCCACAGTCTCAATGCCTATTGTGGCAGACATATCCATTGTCTCAGTCCTTGTTGTCTCAGTCATGTCCAATGTCCTAGTCCCTGTTTTCTCAGATATGTCCACTGTCTCTGTCCTGGTTGTGTTAGATTTGTCCACTCTCTAAGTCCCTGTTGTCTCAAATTTGTCCACTACCTAAGTCCAGGTACTGTCATAAGTCTCCTCTGTCTCAGTCCCTGTTGTCTCATATGTGTCCACTATCTAAGTCCCTGTCTTCTCAGACAGGACAGTTCCACTGTCTCAGACAGGTCAACTGTCTCAGTCTCTCTTGTCTCAGACATGTCTACTCTCTTGAACACTGTTGTCTCAGACATGTCCAATGTCTCAGTCCCTGTTGTTTCTCACATGTCCACTGTCTCAGTAACTGTTGTCTCAGACATGTCCATGTTCTCAGACCCTGTGGACTCAGATGTGTCCACTGTCTCAGTCCGTTTTGTCTCGGACATGTCCACTGTCTCATTCCCTGTTGTCTCATATATATCCATTGTCTCAGTGCCTTTTGTCTCACACATCTCCACTCTCTCAGTCCCTGTTGTCTCAAACATGTCCAGCGTCTAAGTCCCTGTTGTCTCCAACACGTCCAGTGTCTCAGTCAGTGTTGTCTCAGACATGTCCACTATCTCAGTCCCTGTTGTTCCAGACATGTCCAGTATCCCATTAACTGTTGTCTCAGACATGTCTTTGGTCTCAGTTCCCATTGTCTCAGACATGTCCACGGCATCAGTCTGTGTTGTCTCAGACTTGTCCATGGTCTCAGTACCAGTTGTCTCAGGCATGTCCACTGTTTCATTCCCTGTTGTATCATGCATTTCCAAAAGTCCCTGTTGTGGCAGAAGTGTCCAAAGTCTCATTTCAGGTTGTCTCAGATATGAATAGTGTCTGAGTCTCTGCAGTCTCAGACATGTCCAATGTCTGATTCCCTGTTGTCTCAGACATATCCTCGGTCTCAGTGCCTGTTGTCTCAGACATATCTACTTTCTCTTTCCCTGTTGCTTCAGACATGTCCACTGTCTCAGGCCCTATTGTATCACACATTTCCAATGTCTCAGCCCCTGTTGTCTCACACATGTCCAAAGTCTCAGTCTCGCTTGTCTCAGATATGTATAGTGTCTTACTCCCTGCAGTCTCAGACATGTCCAACGTCTGATTCCCTGTTGTAGCAGACATATCCGTGGTCTCAGTGCCTTTCGTCTCTGTCATTTCCACTGTCTCAGTCCCTGTTGTCTAAGATATATCCATTGTCTCAGTCCCTGTTGTCTCAGATATGTCCACTCTCTAAGTCCCTGTCTTCTCAGACAGGACATCTCCACTGTCTCCGACATGTCCACTTTCCCAGTCCCTGGTGTTTCACACATATCCACTGTCTCAGTCCCTGTTGTGTCAGATATGTCCATGGTGTCAAACCCTGTTGACTCAGTCGTATCCATGTCTCAGTCCCTTTTGTCTCAGACATGTCCAGTGTCTCATTCCATGTTGTTTCTCACTTTCCACTGTCTCAGTGCTTGTTGTCTCAGCCCTGTCTCCTCTCTCAGTCCCTGTTGTCTCAGACATGTCCAATGTCCCAGTCCTTGTTCTCTTAGACAGGTCCACTGTGCCAGTCCCTATTGTCTCTGACACGTCCACTGTCTCAGTCCCTGATGTCCCAGATATGTCCAGTGTCTATTCCTTGCAGTCTCAGACAGGTCCAATTTCTGATTCCCTGTTGTCTCAGACATGTACACTGTCTGAGTCCCTGTATTCTCAGACATGTCCAATATCTCATTCCCTGTTGTTTCTGACAAGTACAAGTTCTGAGTCCTTGTGGTCTGAGACATGTCCGCTGTCTCATTCCCTGTTGTCTCAGACATGTCTTTGATCTCATTTCCCTTTGTCTCAGACATGTCCACGGTGTCAGTCCGTGTTGTCTCAGACATGTCCATGGTCTCATTACCAGTTGCATCAGAAATGTCCACTGTCTCAGTACCTGTTGAATCATGCATTTCCAATTTATCAGTCCCTATTTTGTCAGAAGTGTGTAAAGTGTCATTCACGGTTGTTTCAGATATGTATAGTGTCTGAGTCTCTGCAGTCTCAGACATGTCCGATGTCTGATTCCCTGTTGTCTCAGACATATCCACAGTCTCAGTGCCTGTTGTCTCAGACATATCTACTTTCTCTGTCCCTGTTGCTTCAGACATGTCCACTGTCTCAGTCCATGTTGTGTCACACATTTCCAATGTCTCAGCCCCTGTTGTCTCAGACATGTCCAAAGTCTCAGTCCCACTTGTATCGATATGTATAGTGTCTTACTCCCTGCAGTCTCGGACATGTCCAATGTCTGATTCCCTGTTGTATCAGACATATCCATGGTCTCAGTGCCTTTTGTCTCAGTCATTTCCACTGTCTCAGTCCCTGTTGTCTCAGATATGTCCACTGTCTCCGTCCCTGTTGTCTCAGATGTGTCCATTGTCTCAGGCTCTGCTATCTCAGATATGTCCATTCTCTAAGTCCCTGTCTTCTCAGACAGGACATGTCCACTGTCTCAGACATGCCAACTGTCTCAGTGTCTGTTTTATCAGACATGTCCATTCTCCTGAGCACTGTTGTCTCTAGCATGTCCACTTTCCCAGTCCCTGGTGTTTCACACATATCCACTGTTGTCTCAGACATGTCCATGGTGTCAGAACCTGTTGAATCAGTCGTGTCCACTGTCTCAGTCCCTTTTGTCTCAGACATGTCCAGTGTCACATTCCATGTTGTTTCACACTTTCCACTGTCTCAGTGCTTGTTGTCTCAGCCCTGTCCCCTCTCTCAGTCCCTGTTGTCTCAGACATGTCCAATGTCTCAGTCCTTGCTCTCTTAGGCCCACTGTGTCAGTCCCTATTGTCTCAGACATGTCCGCTGTCTCAGTCCCTGTTGTCTCAGATATGTCCAGTGTCTATTCCCTGCAGTCTCAGAAAGGTCCAATTTCTGATTCGCTGTTGTCTCAGACATGAACGCTGTCTGAGTCCCTGTTTTCTCAGACATGTCCAATATCTCAGTCGCTGTTGTCTCTGACATGTACAAGTTCTGAGTCCCTGTTGTCTCAGACATATCCATTGTATCAGGGTGTGTGTTCTCAGACATATCTACTGTCTCCATCCCTGTTGTTTCAGACATCTCCACTGTCTCAGTCCCTGTTGTAACACACATTTCCAATGTCTCAGCCCCTGTTGTCTCAGACATGTCCAAAGTCTCAGTCCCAGTTGTCTCAAATATGTATGTCTGAGTCCCTGAAGTCACAGACATGTCCAATGTTTGATTCCCTGCTCTCTCAGACATATTCATTGTATCAGTGCATGTGGTCTCAAACATATCTACTGTCTCCATCCCTGTTGCTTCAGACATCTCCACTGTCTCAGTCCCTGTTGTTACACACATTTCCAATGTCTCAGCCCCTGTTGTCTCAGACATGCCCAAAGTCTCAGTTCCGCTTGTCTCAGATATGTATAGCGTCAGAGTCCCTGCAGTCTCAGACACGTCCAATGTCTGATTCCATGTTGTCCCAGACATTTCCACTGTCTGAGTGCCTGTTGTCTCAGACATATCTACTGTCTACAACCCTGCTGGCTCAGACGTGTCCACTTTCTCTGTCCCTGTTGTCTCAGATATGTTCACTGTCTCAGTCCCTGTTGTCTCAGATATGGCCACTCTCTCAGTCCCTGTTGTCTCAGATGTGTCCACTGTCTCAGTCCCTGTTATCTCAGATATGTCCACTGTCAATTTCCATGTTGTTTCCCACTTTCCACTGTCTCAGTGCCTGTTGTCTCAACCATGTCCCCACTCTCAGTCCCTCTTGTCTCAGACATGTCCAATGTCTAAGTACTTGTTCTCTCAGACAGGTCCACTGTGTCAGTCCCTGTGGTCTCAGACATGTCCACTGTGTCAGTCCCTGTTTTCTCAGACATGTCCACTGTCTCAGTCACTGTTATCTCAGATATGTCCACATTCTCTGTCCTGGTTGTCTCAGCTGTGTCCACTGTCTCAGTCCCTGTTGTCTCAGATGTGTCCTCTGTCTCAGTAGCTGTCATCTCAGACAGGACTTGTCCACTGGCTAAGACATGTCCAATGTCTCAGCCTTTATTATCTCAGACAGGTCCACTGTCTAGAACCCTGTTGACTCAGATGTGTCCACAGTCTCAGTCCCTGTTGTCTCGGATGTGTCCACTGTCTCCGTCACTGTTGTCTCAAACTTGTCCACTGTGTCAGTCCCTGTTGTCTCAGACAAGTCCAAGGTCTCAGAACCTGTTGTCTCAGACATGTCCACTGTGCCAGTCCATGTTGCCTCAAACATATCCACTCTCTCAGTCCCTGTTGTTTCAGACATATCCACTGTCTCAGTCACTGTTATCTCAGATATGTCTACATTCTCTGTCCCTGTTTTCTCAGCTGTGTCCACTCTCTCAGTCCCTGCTGTCTCAAACATGTCTAATTTCTCAGTCCCTGTTTTTTCACAGATGTCCAGGGTCTCAGTCCCTAGTTTCACGGACGTTTCCATGTTCTCAGAACCTGTTTTCTCAGACACATGTGTGGCCTCAGACATGTCCACGGTCTCACTGCCTGTTGTGGCAGACGTATCCACTCTCTCAGTCCCTGTTGTCTCAAAATTTCCAAATTCCTAGTCCCTGTTTTCTCAGATATGTCCACTGTCAGTGTTCCAGTTGTTTTATATTTGTCCACTCTCTAAATCCCTGTTGTCTCAGATTTTTCCACTATCTAAGTTCCAGTAGTGTCATAAGTGTCATCTGTCTCAGTTCCTGTTGTCTCAGATGTGTTCCACTATCTAAGTTCCTGTTTTCTCAGACAGGACATTTCCACTCTCTCAGAAATGTCAACTGTCTCAGTCTCTGTTGTCTCAGACATGTCTACTCTCTTGAAGGCTGTTGTCTCAGACATGTCCAATGTCTCAGTCTCTGTTGTTTCACACATGTCCACTGTCTCAGTCCCTGTTGTCTCAGACATGTCCATGGTCTCAGACCCTCTTGTCTCAGACATGTCCACTATCTAAGTCCTTGGCTTCTCAGACAGGACATTTCTTCTCTCTCAGACAAGTCAACTGTCTCAGTCTCTGCTGTCTCAGACATGTCTACTCTCTTGAACACTGTTGTCTCAGACATGTCCACTGACTCATTCCCTGTCGTTTCACACATGTCCACTGTCCCAGTCCCTGATGTTTCAGACTTGTCCATGGTCTCAGAGCCTGTTGACTCAGATGTGTCCACTGTCTCAGTGCCTTTTGTCAAAGACATGTCCACTGTTTCATTCCATGTTGTCTCAGATATGTCCATTGTCCTAGTGCCTGTTGTCTCACCCAGCTCCACTCTCAGTCCCTGATTTCTAAGACATGCCCAATGTCTAAGTCCCTGTTGTCTCAGACATGTCCACGGTCTCAGTCAGGGTTGTCTCGGACATGTCCAATATCTCAGTAACTGTTGTCTCAGACATGTCCAATGTCTCAGTCCCTGTTGTCTCAGATATGTCTTTCATCTCAGTTCCCTTTGTCTCAGACATGTCCACGGTGTCATTCCATGTTGTCTCAGACATGTCAATGGTCTCAGTACCAGTTGTCTCAGACATGTCCCCTGTATTAATCCCTGTTGCATCATGCATTTCCAATGTCTAAGTCCCTCTTGTCTCAGAAATATCCAAAGTCTCAGTCCCAGTTGTCTCAAATATGTGTAATGTCTGAGTCCCTGATTCCCTGTTGTCTCAGACATATCCATTGTATCAGGGCGTGTGTTCTCAGACATATCTACTGTCTCCATCCCTGTTGCTTCAGACATCTCCACTGTCTCAGTCCCTGTTTTAGCACACATTTCCAATGTCTCAGCCTCTGTTATCTCAGACATGTCCAAAATCTCAGTCCCGTCTTGGTTCCCCCCTCCATCCACTCATCTTTTTCTTCTCTTCTCTTTTTTCTTATCTCCACTCCTTTTTTTATATTTATATATATATATAATATATCTATATATATATCTATATATATATATATATGTTGTCAGAGTCCCTGCAATCTCAGACATGTCCAATGTCTGATTCCATGTTGTCCCAGACATTTCCACTGTCTGAGTGCCTGTTTTCTCAGACATATCTACTGTCTACAACCCTGTTGTCTCAGTCATGTCCACTTTCTCTTTCCCTGTTGTCTCAGATATGTCCACTGTCTCAGTCCTTGTTGTCTCAGATGTGTCCACTGTCTCAGTCCCTGTTATCTCAGATATGTCCACTGTCTAAGTCCCTGTCTTCTCAGAGAGGACATGTACTCTGTCTCAGCCATGGCAACTGTCTTAGTCTCTGTTGTATCATACATGTCCATTCTCTTGAACATTGTTGTCTCAGACATGTCCACTGTCCGAGTCCCTGTTTTTTCACACATATCCACTGTCTCATTCCCTGTTGTCTCAGATATATCAATGATGTCAGACCTTGTTGACTCAGACTTGTCCACTGTCTCAGTCCTTTTTGTCTCAGATATGTCCACTGTCTCATTCCATGTTGTTTCCCACTTTCCACTGTCTTGGTGCCTGTTGTCTCAACCATGTCCCCACTCTCAGTCCCTGTTGTCTCAGACATGTCTAAGTACTTGTTCTCTCAGATAGGTCCACTGTGTCAGTCCCTGTGGTCTCAGACATGTACCACTGTATCAGTCGCTGTTGTCTCAAGCATTTCCAATGTCTCACACTGGTGAGAAACCCTATGGTTGTAAATATTGTGAGAAAGCTTTTTACCGCTAGTCACATCTAACTGTACATCAGAAAATTCATACAGGTGAGAAGCCTTATGAATGTGAAGATTGTAAGAAAACATTCTCCCCAAAGTCACAGCTCATCTCACACCAGAAAACACATACAGGCAAAAAACATTATGGATGTGAAGGATGTTGGAAAGCTTTCTACTCCAAGTCAGCACTCGCTTGACATCAGAGAATTCATACAGGTGAGAAGCCCTATGAATGCAAAAATTGTAAAGAAGCTTTCTACCTCAAGTCACAATTACTTAGACATAATAGAATTCATTCAGATGAGAAACCCTATGAATGTAAGGAATGCAAGAAAGCTTGCTACTCCAAGGCAGAACTTACTCAACACCAGAAACTTATACACATGAGAAGCCTTACTGATGTAAAGAATGCATAAAAGCTATTTCCTGAAATGGAAACCACAGTAAACCTCAAAAAGTTCATACAAAGTCCTATGACTATAAAAAATATGTCTCAAAAGTCAAATTAGAGAATGCATATAGATGAAGCCCTATAAATAGAAAGAAGGAAAGAATACAGGATTGGTTCCTTTTTAAATCAGTCCTTATTGACTCTTAAGGCACTCAGGTGAGAAACCCCAGTGAGACTGATAAAGTCAGAATATATGAAAGCTGTCTACTGAAAGAGAGAACTTCCTCAACATTAAAAAAAATTTTATAGTTTTTTTGTGGGGGATGGGGGAGGAAAGGGGTTATTTGACCAACATCTCTTGGGTCACAGTTCATCACTGAGGGAGCCCAAGACAGGAACTCAGGGAAGGAACTTGGAGGCAGGAGCTGAAGAACAGGCCATGGAGGAACGCTGCTTACTGGCTTGCTCCTTTGGCCCATGCCGAGACTGCTTTCTTATACTGTACATAACAACCTGCCCAGGGGTGGCACCACCTATAGTGAGCTAGGCCCTCCCACATCACTCAGCAATCAAGAAAATATTTCACACATATGGCCACAGGCCAGTCCAATGGAGCCAATTCCCCAATGGAGGGTCCCTCAACCCAGGTGTGTCAAGTTGACATCAAGCTATCTAGCACAGGCAACATTTTCCAGGGCCCCAGACCAGCCTCTGCAGCCTCCCATGAGAGACAGCAGCAAAGCAGATACCCAAAGATCCCCAGGTTTCCAGCAACTTCTGTGAAGACACAGGCACTAGACCTCCCACCTCCAGCAAGACTCAAGTCAACCCCATCAAATAACTTACTGTGATTCAACCTGTGCCCAACAGGGACCCTGGAGGTAGTTAGGAGAAGTTGAGGACTGGGGTGCCAGTGAAAATAGGGACAGTTTATGACAGTCTGTTGAAATCGTCCACCATTCCTGGCCTGGCTGGGCTCCAGCATCGCTTCCTTCCTTCTCTCCCCTTTCCTTTCTTCAGTCTGTACCTCTGCCCTGCATCCAACACACCCTGAGCCTGTCTCAGGATAGCATCCATTTACAGCTCATGCAACTAGGATCACTCTCATCTGGTGGGTTCAGCTTCCATAATTTCTGCTGGCAAATTTCTCAAACTAGCATGGAGAAGGCATCCTCTACACGCTGCCAGGTCTTGGCTGAAGTTAGCTGTGGGCAAGGACCTGGTTCTGTTGAGACTTGCAATATGTGTGGCTAGGTCACACTTGCTCCCCACCTGCACCATTGGCATGTCATCTGAGTCCTTCACCTGCTTGATTTGCTCCCTCTACTGACAGATATCTTCAAAGGACTTGGTATTGTTAATGGCAAACACACAAAGGAAGACCTCCTCTGTGCACATGTACTGGTCCTACATGGCACTATACTCCTTTTGGCCTGCTGTGTCCAGCAGACATATCTCCCCATCAATAACTACCTATTTCCTGTACGAGTCCTCTATGGTAGAGTTAAACTTGTCCATAAAGTGTTCTGGGTCAGGTGGATGGTCAGGGCACTCTTCCCTATGCCTCCAGTTCCCACCACCAAAAGCTTGTATTCTGTCATTACTTCTACAGGGACTCCCACTCCAGGTGCTCCTGCCGCACTTCTCAATGGTGCAACTGCTCATGGGCCTGGGGTGGGGCATAGATGGGTGCCAATGGGGCCCATGTACAGGCTTTTTCCACGTTGGGTGCAGCTTTAGCTGCCTTTATATAGGTTTTTTAAGGTTTATTTCTTTGGGTCTTTTTGAGACAAGGTCTCCTTTTAGTTCTAGCTGTCCTGGAACTCGCTCTATGGACCAGGTTGGCCTTTAATTCAGAGAGATCTGCCTGCCTCTGCCTCCCAAGTGGTAGGTATGTTCTTTAAGGTATGTTCTTACAATTCTCTGTTTAAAAGCCATTAAGGCCAGGAAGCATGTAGCAGGGGAGTGTCTGAATAAAGGCTCTGGAAGGCCAAGAGTCCCTGAGAGGCCATTGCATGAAGCTGTGAAGATCAATCCTCCGACATGGTGGAGACACAAAGATGTAGGAGATGCCAGAGCCTTTTGACATGTGACAAGGACAGTTGTTTACAGGGAATGACACAAACTCAAGGGAGAAATGTATGTTGTAGGCAGCAGACCTGAAGGTGCTGAACCCTTTGAAACTAAAGTCTCAGACGTAGTATAGGATTTTGTGTTTGTACAGGTGGGTTCTAGTCTTGTTTTGGTCTATGCCCCCATTCTTCTGTTTTGTAATTGGAATATGTATTCTTTGCCATGGTGTGTTGGAGGTATGTGATTTGTTCTTAGATTTTACCAGGGTTTATAATTAAGAGAGAGTCTTGAGTTTCAGAAGAGATTTTGGCCTTCTAAATAGTGTTAAGACTGCTTACAGATTATGTGGACTTTAAAAATTGGACTAAGTGCATTTTGCAGTATGATAAGTAAATGAGCCTATGGGGACCAGAGAATGGCCTCCATAGGCTCCAAGTATTTGAACACCTTGTCACCAGTTCGTGGCACTGTTTGTGGAGATTTAGGGGGTGTGGACTTGCTAAAGAAAGTGTGTCACTGGGGGTGCGCTTTGAAAGTTCATAGCCTTGCCACCTTTCAGATTTCTCTCTCTGCTTCCTTTACCTCCTTGAGGATGTCTGCTCCAGCTGCCTCCCCACTATGATGAACTCTTTTTTTTTCCTCTGGAACTCTATGCCCAATTAACCCTTCCTTCTATAAGTGCCTTAACACTGTTGTTTTATCTCAGCCACAGAAAAATAATGAATACACTATTCATCATTCAATAGTGTGTTGTTTAATCTCTGAGTTTGTGTACTTTCTCCAGTTTATCTTGTTTATGATTTACCATTATTCCATTGTGGTCAGGTAAGATACAGGATGCAACTTCAATTTTTTTAGGGTTTCCTTTGTGTCCCAATATATGACTTGTTTTGGAGAATGCTCCATGTACTGCTGAGAAAAATGTGTACTCCCCACTGTTTCTATGTAATGTTATGTAGATGTCCATGAGCTTCATTTGAATTATTGTGTCATTTATACTCATTTTGGGGGTGTTTATTTTTTGTCTGAAAGACCTATCTGTTGATAAAAGTGAAGTATTCACATTGATTATTATAACTGTTCTAGTTCATCTGAGACTTTAGAACAATTAGTCTTTGTTTTATGAAATTGGGTGCACCTATGTTTGGTATGTACATGTTTAGAATTACAATCTTGATGAATTGTCCCCTTAATAAATATGAAGTGACTTTCATTATCCCATGGTGTTTTTGTTTGAAGTCTTTTTGTCTGATACTAGAATTGCTGCACCAGCTTGTTTCCTAATTAGTCTACTAAATTTGAAAATCCAAAGATACAAGCAGGAATAAAAGATCTTACCCAGAAAAGTCCAGGATCTAATGGGTTCACTGCAGAATTCTGCCAAATCTTCAAGGAACTAATTTTAAAATTACTCAGATTAGTCCATACAATAGAAGGGGAAATAATGTTCTCATACTCTGTCAATTCAACTTTTCCAGTACCAAAATCATGCAGTCATACACACTATAGACCAATTTCCTTGATGAATGAAGATGTCAAAATTCTCAATTAACTACTGGAAAACTGAATTCAGTATCACATTAAAAATTCACTAGACATGGTGATGCATGCCTTTAATCCCAGCACTTAGCAGGCAGAGGCAGGCAGATTTTTCTGAGTTGAAAGCCAGCCTGGTCTACATAGTGAGTTCCAGGACAGCTGGGGCTGCAGGGAGACCCTATCATAAAAAGACAACAACAACAAAAATTCATCATGGTTAGGATGACTTCATTCTACAGATGCAGGGCTGGTTCAATATATGGAATTCAGCAAATGCTTATACATCACACAAATAAACTCAAAGACACATTACATGATTAACTCAGTAGATGCATGAAAGGCCCTTGATAAATCCAGCATCCCTACACCAAGAACAAGCAACTGGAGAAAGAATTTAAAGAGAACTTCCCATTCACAATAGCCTCAAAAACAATAAAATACCTAGGAACAAACCTAGCCAAAGACACCAAATATCTCTACAACAAAAATTTTAAACCTGTAAAGAAAGAAATTGAAGAAGACATCAGAAGATGGAAAAACCTCCCATGCTCATGGATTGGGAAAATTAACATTGTAAAAATGTCCATTCTACTGAAACTCTTGTACAGATTGAATGCAATCCCAATCAAAATCCCCAAGAGTTTCTTTACAGGCTTGGAAAAAAAAAGTCTTTAAATTCATTTGGAAAAACAAAAGAACCCGAATAGCCAAAGCAACCCTGAGTGAAAAGACCTACACAGTGGGGATCTCTATACTAGACTTCAAACTATACTACAGGGCTATAGTCATAAAAACAGCCTGGTACTGGCACAAAAACAGACCTGTTGGCCAATGGAATAAAACCGAAGATACAAATCTGAGCACATACAATTTCAGCCATCTTATATTTGACAAGGGGGCCAAGAAGCCACAATGGAGAAAAGATAGCAAGTTCAGCAAGTGGTGTTGGCAAAACTGGATCACCACTTGTAGAAAAATGAAATTAAACCCCTACCTCTCACCCTGTACAAAAGTCAACTCCAGAAGGATCAAAGACCTTGACGTGAAACTCCAAACTCTGAAGGCAATAGAAGAAAAAGTTGGCAGCAGACTACAAGACATAGGCATAAGAAAAGACTTCCTAAATCAGACAGAAGATGTACAAGAATTAAGTTCGACAATTGACAAATGGGACCTCATTAAACTCAAAAGCTTCTGTACATCAAAAGAAACAATCAAGGAAGTGAAGAGAAATCCCACAGAGTGGGAGGAAACCTTCACCACCGAAACATCTGACAAAGCATTGATTTCCAGAATATATAAACTACTCAAAAAAACAAAAAAGAAAGAAAACATATGACCCACTCAATAGATGGAGCAAAGAGCTGAACAGAGACTTCACAATGAGGAATTAGAGATGGCTGAGAAACACCTTAAGAAATGTTCAACATCACTAATCATTAAGGAAATGCAAATCAAAACCACTTTAAGATATCATCTTACTCCAATAAGACTGGCTAGGATCAAGAAAACAAATGATACCAAGTGCTGGAGAGGTTGTGGGGAAAGGGGAACACTCATCCACTGCTGGTGGGAATGTAAACTCGTACAGCCACTATGGAAAGCAGTGTGGAGAACCCTTGGAAGACTTGGAATGACTGCCCTCCCGACCCCAGCCATAACCACTTCCTAGTATGTCCTCAAGACTCACCCCACTGCGAGATACATGACGCCGTGTTGATTTTCAGCTCTCTTCACAATAGCACGAGGGGCCTTCGACCACCCTAAATGCCCCTCAACTGAGATGCTTGGAGTAGAGAAAAGTGTTGTACATCATACAATGGAGTTCTATTTAGCAGTAAAGATGCCATCATGAGCTTTGCAGGAACAAATGGACTGGAGCTTAGAGGGACATCATGCTGAGTGAAGTACATGGTACCAAAAAAACAAACGACGGATGGTATCCCTCATCTGTGGATGATAGTGCCAAATACCTAGTTGTAGTATTTCTTGCACATGATCCCTGAGCTTTTGTCCAAGCAGTTGGGAGTAAATGCATATCTGGAAACACCAACAACAACAAAACACACAACACGAAAGGCTGCATCAAAGAACTGACTGAAACAGTGAAACTTCGCTCAAAACAGTCAACTTCCACATGGAGGACTATTGGAGAAAGGACTGAGATAGAGATGAACAAGGCCTGCTTGGCCAGAATGCATGAAGCCTGGTGGACTGGCGGGGATGAGGGGAACCAGGGTCTCGATTATAATACTATATATATATATATATATATATATATATCCAGCAACCCTCATGAAAAATGCCAAGAAGTGGCTGGGGATTGAGGATATCTGAACATAATGAAGGGTATATATGACAGACTTCCATAAAACATCATTTTGAATGGGGAAAGAAACACAAAGCATTCCTACAGAGATGAGGGACAAGACTAAGGTGCACGGAGAGGTCTTGGCTCTGGACACATGGCTAGAAGACTCCATTCCAGTCACAGGAACTTCTGCAGCTGTCATGGTCACTTTGTGTGGAAGCTTTGTGTGGAAGATGCTTCGTTGGTCACTATGTAACAGCTTGGGAGAATTTTCATCCATGACAGTTTTCCTGGACACAACCCAGTTATAGCCACTCAAGATGAACTTTGTATAAGCTGTACCTGAACTACTTTTAAGTGTCAATCAGGTGAGAGAATTGCCCTTCTGTATTATCTCATAGCATCCAGTGGCTGATGGATCTGGAAATGTAAGCAGCACTCCAGATGCTCATGTAAGTCCAGGGTTATGCCTTTTATATAATTAGCACCTCTCTTCTGCAGCACTGGGACCCAGTGAAGTGTTGGTTTTTCTTTGTTCGTTTTTGTCTTTTCAAGACAGTGTCTCCCTATAGCCCCAGCTGTCCTGAAACTCGCTCTGTAGACCAGGCTGGCCTTGAACTCACAAAGATCTGCCTGCCTCTGCCTCCTGAGTGCTAGGATTAAAGGCTTGCTCCATCCACGATGCCCAGCAGTTGTTCTATAAATTAACCTGGTGGGTACTTGACCAGGGCCTGCTTGCCTTCCTGCTTGGCAACTTATGAGTGTATTTACCAGAGTGCTTAAAGTAACTCAACAAGTATTTCCTGTGCAGCTGCTGTCTGATTTAGAAAATTTTTTCCTACCCCTATATCTTGTAGGCTGCTGTCAACATTTTCTTCTATCACCGTCAGAGTTTCAGGTTTCACATTGAGGTCTTTGATGTATTTGGAGTTGATTTTTGTACAGGATGAGAAGTAGGAGTTTAATTTTATTCTTCTACAAATGCTAATCCAGTTTTGCCATCATCATTTGCTGAAGATGCTGTCTTTCTTCCATTGAGTCTTTTTGACCCATTTGTCAAATATGAGGTGGCTGAAATTGTATGACCTCAAGTTTGGATCTTAAATTTTATTCCGTTGGTCTTCAGGTCTGTTTTGTGCCAGTACCAGGCTATTATTATGATGACTGTAGCTCGTTAATATAGTTTGAAGTCTGGTCTAGTCATCCCCCCTATATTGCTCTCTCAGGGTTTCTTGGCTACTTGGGGGCCTTTGTTTATCTATATGAACTTAAGGATGTTTCTTTACAAGTCTGTGAAGAAAGTCATGGGGATTTTATTTGGGATTTCACTGAATCTGTATATTAATTTGGGTAGAATGGACATTTTTACTATATTGACTTTTCTAATCCATAACAGGAAGTCAAATATATTACTGCATATATTTTCTTTAGGTCACTGTGTAGAGACAGTGCCTACAATAAGCCCTGGTCTTTGATTCCCTGAGCGATTCAGGATTACTAGTGGTAGGGTATTCAAGGGTATGTGTAACTTGGTAAGCAGAATTCCAGCGGCTACCTCAGATCTTAGACTAGAACTCCTGAATCAGGACAAACATATTTGCTTAGCTGTGCACTGTGTTGGGAAAACTAAGACACTTTCAAGTATTCAGTGCACCTTAATAGGACTGTCCAAATGAGATCAGCACTATCAAAACAGGTTTTCAGTTGAAATGAGGAGTGGATCACCATGAATATTTCAAATCCTGTGACAAGGATAAGATTTTGTACAGAAATAGGAGTGTAACTTGGAGGCTGGGAGTTGAGTGAAATTATATGGCAGGAAGAGAACAACAGGATCTTATGAGGGAGGAAGGTGGAGGATTAAGACACATGTTTATTTTCATCTTCACATGAAGTTACAAAGAAATCCAGTCATATCTTTTCTGGAGTAAGAAGAGAGAGCTGCTTATCTGCAGTTTGGTTTTAGGGTTTGGACACAAAGGGGACCTGAAAAAGGGATAAAATATGGATGTGCTGCTCATAATGGACTGATGAGCTGGCAGTCTTAGGCATTGAGTGGCTTCCATCATATAGTTTGAACCTAGCTGTGCTGTGTATATGGTAGTTTCTTTCAGGAAATCAATCCAGTCATTCTTCAGGTGGTTTGACCATGCTCTTCCCCAGCTTTACTATACCTCTGACAGTAGGAGAAATTGAAATCCTGTGTGACAGTTGTTCAGAATAGACATCTTAGCCCAAGTCCCCATGGGTATAATGAGACATGGAGCTTGTATTTGCTCTTCTCTGCCCAAAGTCACACCAAGAATGTTATTTTAATGTTCTCATCCTAGTGTTCCATTAGCAGTGGAATAATCTCCAGGACTATGGGAAGTATGTGAGGGGCACATGGATTCCTAATATACAGCCTCTGTGACTACATTTCAGCCTTCTGGGTAAAACAGAATATTTCATCTGTTGTTTAAAGATTTATTTGCAACATTATGTTAAGTGAAGTAACACAGTCCCAGAAAAACAAACGACAAATGGTGTCCCTCATACGTGAATGCTAGTGCCAATAGCCCAAATATAAATATTTGTCATGGAGAGGGATGCATAGTAAAAGAACAACAACAGAAAGACTGCATCAGAAACTGACTGAAATGGTGAATTGGGAAGGGCGGGAGGGGCGGGAGAGGGACACGGGTGTATATTCGATTAATGCATATTTAATTGACATGAGTTCAACAAGTATCCAGTTTTTCCCAGACACTGTATACAGGTTACATGGTGGTTTGGGACTCAGTAAAAGTAAATATGTGTATATTAAACAACACTGGTTTACAGTCTCTGATAAAAATGGTAAAGCATCTGAGTTAAATGGAGATATAAATTGCTGTTGTCCACGTTTGTTCTACATAAAATCTGTATAAAAATAACTTTGGGATTGGCACATACAAATGTTCTCTATAATTTTTCTGTTGTATGGTACCACCTCGTAGCTTTCTCTTTCACCTATAAGATGATTTAATGAGAAAATTAAGTTTGCTTCCCAAGTTAATCACATACAGTCACCCAAAACAGCATGGGTGAATTTGATGAAATCTGTGCCTTGACTCCACCCTATAGGTATGTATAATACAACTGCCTTCTGGAGACTCATGGGTCAAAAAACAAAAACTGAAAAAAAAATGGGGGGATACAGATAGAAATGAAACCTTCTTGTCAAAAACCTTGCAATTCAAATCTTAAAACTAACAACGGGAAAAGATTTGTATGTTCCAACAGGTCAAAATGTCACCAACTTAACGGCTGAGAAAGAAAAGACACAGCTTTGCATCGAGTAGGATATACCAGAAAGTGCCAACAGAAAGGTTGGCCCATCTGAACATTGAAAGGAAGAAAAGCCTCAGATTGCTACAAACATCAAACCCCTCTGTGGATCGTACTTGTAACAACTACGTATAATGAGTCTGTGATGGTTAATCCTGTATGTCAACTTGACTGGACTAAGGAACAAATAAGAGAAAAGGGATGTTTGCATTGGACCACCTCAACCCGGATGGCCCACCCCAAATGTGGGTGTTACCTTCTGCCAGCAGGCAGTATAAAAGTCCACGGCAGAAGGAACTGGTTCCTTTTCTCCTGCGGCTTGCCTCTCTCATCTGGTGAGTTTGTCTTGCTGCTGCGATCAACCTTTCAGATCCCAGTGTGTACTGAGACGGGCAGATCTCCTGGAATCCATTCGGGCCTTCAGCACTAGATTGGGACTACTGAGACATCCAGCCTTGCAGACTGAGCAGTTCCCTGGATTCTCTGGGCCTTTCCAGTGTGGTGCAGCTACTGTTGGAATCCTTGAACTCTGTCACTTGAGCAAATCAATAAATTGCATATAGCTATATATATTTGTCCTGTTACTTCTGTTTCTTTAGAGAACCCTGACTAATACATATTTTGGTACCAGGAGTGGTTCTAGAGAAACAGAATTGAAAGGATGAATTTCTTTAGTGGGCTTGGTAGCCTCTGGAGCCAGCTCTCCAACCCAATGAAGCCTAGAGTTACTGAAGGCTCTCCTGGTGGCATGAAGAGGAATGAAAATCCTTGGTGCAGACTATTTGAACTAATTATGAAGATAGATCCATTTGACTCACCTAACTCACCTCTTGTGAGAAGCAAGGAATTTAGCGACTCTATATATAAAACGTTCGAGAAATTGCAGAAAAATCAGGAAAATAATGATGTTGCCTTGTTGCTCCTAGCATGTCTGGATAAACTGATAGAGGAAAATATGGAGCTCGGTGATAAAAATGACCAGCTCCGGATTCGAAACAACAGTTTAAAGGTTTCCAAGTGTGCTCTGGAAGAGAATCTTCTCTCCAGCAGCCAAAGAGCTAAAGCAGCAGAAAATCAAGCTGGAGCCCTTATTATACGGTTGGCTGATTTACAACGCAGATTTAATTCCCAGCCACGAAAAGTGTCAGCAGTTAAAGTGAGAGCACTGGTGGGGAAAGGGTGGAACCCTGAAACTTGGGATGGAGATGTGTGGGAGAACCATGATGATGAGGATTTTGAACCCTCGGATTCTGAGGGATTTTCTTTATCTGAGGAATTAATCTCCCCACCCTCAGCAGAGAATCCACACCCTGTAGATCCCTCCTCCCCACCCTTGCCTGAGGAAACTAATCCCCCCCTCCCAGTGGGCATTATTGTCCCTCAGGGCCCAACAATTGTTGCACCTAGACCTATAACCAGATTGAAGTCTAAGCAAGCCTCTCAAGGTGAGATAGAAAGTGTGGTCCACGAGGAGGTGTACTATACCACTAAAGAAATTAACGTTTGCCAATTCATTCCAGCAGAAGCCTAAGGAATATGTGTGGGAATGGATTTTAAGGGTGTGGGATAATGGTGGAACGAATATAAAATTGGATCATACTGAGTTTATCGATATGAGCCCACTGTGTAGAGATTCTAGGTTTAACATGGAAGCTCGAGCAGTTAAAAAAGGTGTTAAAAGTTTATTTGAATGGTGGGCCACCATGTGGGTGCTGGGGATCGAACCCAGGTCCTCTGCAAGTGTGGTCAGCGCTCTTAACCGCTAGGCCATCTCTCCAGCCCCCTGATTTATAAAGTTCTTTCCTAAACCTATATCTTGTTTTCTTCCAACAATTTCAGAGTTTCAGGTTTCATTTTGAGGTCTATGATCCATTTGGAATTGACTTTTGTGAAAGGTGAAAGATAGAGGTTTAGTTTTATTCTTGTACAGGTGGCGATCCAGTTTTGCCAGCACGATTTGCTAGATACTGCCTTTCCTCCATTGACTGTTCTTGGCTACTTTGTCAAATATGGGGTGACTTAAATTGCAGTACTCAAGGTTAGTCCTTCAACTTTTGTTCAATTGATCTATGGTTCTATTTTTGTGTCAGTACCATGCTATTTTTCTGAGTATAGCTCTGTAATATAACTTGAGATCTGGTATAGTAATACCTCCTACATTGCTTTTTGTGCTCAGGGTTGCTTTGGTTATCCAGGGTATTTTGTGCTTCCATATGAATTTTAGGATTTTTTTTCTAATTCTGTGAAGAGTGTCCTGGGGATTCTGATTGGGATTGCATTGAATGTATATGTTATTTTGGGTAGGATGGTCATTTCTTCTATATTAATTCTTCCAGTCCATGAGCATGGAAGATTCTTCCGTCTTCTGGTGTGTCCCTCAAAAATTTTTTTCAAATATTTAAAACTTTCATTTTGGAGGTCTTTATTGTCTTTGGTAAGGTTTATTCTGATATATTTTATTTTATTTTTGACACTATTGTGAATGGGAGGTTTTCCATGTACTGGTTCTCCAATTGCTTGTTATTGGTATATAGAAAGGCTACTGTTTTTTTGTAGATTAATTTTGTTACCTGGTACTTTACTGAAAGTGTTAATCATTTCTAGTTTTCTGGTGGAATTTTTGGAATCTCTTAAGTATAATATCATATCATTTGCAAAAAGCAATATGTTGACCTCTTCTTTTCCAGTTAATACTCCTTTAATTTCCTTCTCATGCCCTTTTTTATTATTGTTTTTGGACTTTTCGAGATAGGGTCTACCTGTAGCCCCAGCTGTCCTGGAACTCACTCTGTAGACCAGGCTGGCCTTGAACTCTCAAAGATCTGCTTGCCTCTGCCTCCTGAGTGCTAGGATTAAAGGAATAAACAACCATTACTCTAGCAAGAGCTTCAAGCACAATATTAAAAAGGAGGGGAGATAGTTTTCAGCCTTGTTGAGTTCCTGATTTTAAGGGGAATGCTTCTAATTTTCTCCATTTAGGATGATGTTGGCTGTGGGTTTGTTGTATATAGCTTTCATTATGTTGAGGTATGTTCCCTCCAGTCCAATATCCTCTAGGATTTTTTTTCTTTTTTTAATTTCCTTTTTGCCGTTTTACTAAGACCTCAAGTTTTATACCTGAAGTACAATTTCTCAGGCCTTACTGATTATTTCTGGTTATACTTTCCTTTTGGATGTTTAAGGCCACACAGCCCAGATTAACCAAGATTTCTGTTTTCTCAAGGTCAGTTGAGGATCTGGTACTCAGGGGTCACTTGGGGTTTTTTTGTGCGGGGGGAGAGCCCCTGGCTTCTTTTGGCTTTTCATTTACCAGTTCCATCCACTCTTGAACAAAGTCAGGTATTGCTAGATCAGGCTTCTCCTTTTAAAGCATGAGCAGACTTTGAAGATGTATGTTTTTAAACCTAGGTGCTTTACAAAATATTCTCTTCAACTTTGGATTTGTCATTTTGTGTATAGTGAACCTATATATGTTTTTAAATTTAGTTTCTTACTCAGTCATCTCTTCAACTTAAAAGGGAGGTGTACTAGCAATTTTGGACACAGTCAAGTTGTCTACAGGCATTTTACACTTTTTTCATCTTGTCTCATGTACAGACTCATCCATTTCACAGTTTTCTAAGTGTCTGTTCATTATTTTTACATTAAAATTTATTTTTCTCACATTTGATGATTACTATTGTTCTGTTTTGACATTCTTCTGTTTCTTGACTCAAACTCTAGAGAAATTTTCATTTGATTTCCCATTTCGTTGCATATAATTTTCTACCCTCATATGATTATTATTTTGTCATGTAGAACATGCTCTGCAAGAACTGCAAGATGATAAGACGATCTCCCATCAACTAATTACAGCACTGTCCTCTGATGTGAGGCTGAGTATATCTGGCTTAAGCCAGATGGCACAGAGCTATTTCTACCTCGAGTTTTGATAGAATATTCTACCCTACACAAACACTCACTTTGTGTTATCTTGGGCATAGGGCCAAGATTCTCCAACCTTGTTCCCATTCCTCTGAAGTGTGATGCGACTACATCTACCTTAGTCACTACTGTGCTCCCAATATTATTACTCTTACCATTAATCACCTTTGTGTGGAGGATCCAGGAGTGAGCAGCACATTTTCTTTTTCTGCTTCCCTCATACTGACTGTCAAGCTGAAATGATCTCTTAGAAGATTCACCATCTTTCCTCTTTTCAGATGAGGAATCTGAGACCAAAGCCTATCAGTAACCTGGGCAAGCTCACATGGCAGAAACCAAGTTCCTTCTAAAAGATTCAAAAGTCAAGTCAGTTGCATTCACCACACCTCCCTATCCCAGCACCACTTCTAGCTTATGTCACACTTCCTGAACTGTTGATGTATATCTTGGAACAAATCCAAGCCCAGCCATAGGTGGAGAGAGGCATGACGTCCCAACTTTTGTGGTTTAGTGTTTGACATTTTTCCTCAGCCACTGAGAAACTTCTGCCTGCATAGTAGATGAGGTCATGCCCAAGGCTAAGGCTTTATTAAACACAATGATTCCCCCAAGAGAACTCCCAGACAAGAGTACCTCTTCTATTGTAGAAGAGGTTGCCCAAAGAATAAATTCTTAATGATAGTGCAAATAAATCTTTATTTTTTATTTTTTGCCTTCTTTTTCTTTTCTTTTTTTTATTGATGCTTTGTGTATTTCATACATCATTTTCCAATTCAGATCAAGCATATTTCCCCTTCCCTTCCCCCCACCCCACCCTACCCCATCCCAGATCATGCATTCTGCCATAACTGTCCTGCATCTTTCTCTAAGTTTTTTTCCCATTTTTTAGCAATAAGTGATAATCTATGAGTACAAGCAACCTTCATGTAAAACCAATTTGCAAGCAGTTGTGTCCAAACCCACACAGGCCCTTGGTCCCACCATCCAGCAGGGGGGGCTTATATGATCAATCAAGTTGATCAAATGAGTGTCCAGGCTATATTGCTGTAGTTTCACCATTCACCCCAATCGCAGCCCTTACATTTTACCACGCCCCCTCTTCCGCAGATTTTTCCCTAGGCTTAGACAAGGGGCACAGGTGGATGAGAAGCAAAACAGTCTACTTTCTCTGGAGCTGATGTCTAGGACTCTGGTCAATTCTGGCTGTTTTCTTTCATGGGCTGACAGTTTGTCCAGGAATAACCTTTTGATCCTACTAATGAAGCACAAGCAATTAGATATATAGGTTTTTTTTTTATTTTTTTCTGTATGTGTATGAATGTACTGTCTGCATGCAAGTTTGTGCACCCGTATCGTGCAATGCCACAGAGGTCAGAAGAGGGTGTCGGATTTCCCTGGAACTGGAGTTCTCCTGGAATTGGAGTTTCAGACGACTGTTGGCCGCCATGTGGGTGCTGGGGATCGAACCCGGGTCTTCTGCAAGAGTGGTCGGCACTCTTAACTGCTAGGCCATCTCTCCAGCCCCAGATATATAGGTATTTAAACAGTACTAATTGTTATCATTGGTTACTTTGGTATAGACACAGATAATTGGATGGTATGTTAATCCATGAATTACATTTTTTTCTGTTGGATATGACAGGGTCTTACTGTGGCTTATAAAATCTCCTGACCATTAGAGGGTGTAAGCTTGTGGCATCAGCCATGGGTTATTCCTCCAAGGAGAGAACCAATAGCTAATTAGATTTGGGATATACAGGCATATGGCTGCCTCTGCTGTACAGTATTTCCAGGCAGGTGAGATGTAGCTGATGCTGATGGAGGAGTCTCGCTTGACGCAAGGAGACCCATATTTGCTTCATTGGTATAGTGGTTTTGGTAACACTCTCTGGTATTCCAGAGACCATCTGTACACTTGCATGTGTGGTCTCAATACATCTTTTCCATGTTAACGTCAGGTCTTCGACAGCAGGGCCTTTTTGCCTCTCTTATTGCAGGTATCCCAGTTTAGAAGCAAGGAGCCTTTACGTTTTGTGGGGGCTTGGATTCCCTGGCCAATATCTCCTTGGTAGAATAATCCACTGCTGATGTCAGAGCTCCTGCATTAATATATTTTGCTTAAGTGCATAGCTTAAGGAAACTTTAGTATTATATTTGGTTCTGAATAGAGAATAATCCTTTTCACAGTTCCTATGTCTATTAGTCAATTCAAGAAGGCAGTTTTAGCGGTTTTTTAAGAAATTACCTCTATAATAGTTGTCTCCAATTTACAGTTGGAGAACGACATCATCATCATATTTCTCCTTGTTATATGGGAGGGGTAAGAAAGTCTCTCGTATTAAAACCTTTGCAGCTCCTAGAAGGTAAGTTTCATTAGGCCTCTGTATTAGTCAGGGTTCTCTAAAGAAACAGAAGTAAAAGGATGAATATATATAGCTATATACAATTTATTGATTTGCTCACGTGACAGAGTTCAAGGATTCCAACAGTAGCTGCACCACACTGGAAAGGCCCAGAGAATCCAGGGAACTGCTCAGTCTGCAAGGTTGGATGTCTCAGTAGTCCCAATCTAGTGCTGAAGGCCCGAATGGATTCAGGAGATCTGCCAGTCTCAGTACATGCTGGGATCCGAAAGGTTGATCACAGCAGCAAGACAAACTCACCAGATGAGAAAGGCAAGCCACAGGAGAAAAGGGACCAGCTCCTTCTGCCATGGCCTTTTATATGCCTGCCAGCAGAAGGTAATGCCCACATTTGGCGTGGGCCATCCGGGTTGAGGTGGTCCAAACCAAACATCCCTTTTCTCTTATTTGTTCCTTAGTCCAGTCAAGTTGACACACAGGATTAACCAACACAAGTCCACCCCTGTCAACTTGACACCCAGTAAATAGCCTCTCCTTATGTTATGCTTAAATGTCAATTGCAAACAATGGCAAGGTCATAATTACACCTAACATGTTATAAGTGTCTCATGTACAATAGCAAAGCATTATATCTTAGAATAGGTGGTAATGTCCTTGAGGACAACTTAGTCCTTCAGTATCTAATAACCTAAATATGACACTTAACTTATCTCAGTTGCACATTCAAAAGAGAACAGCACAAGTATTCGCTTAATATATATATATATATATATGAAAAAGCACATTCTTAACCAAATAGGACAAAAGTTAATATCTATTATAATCCAACGGTATCTTGCAACTGGTACCATGGCCTCAGCTGTCTTTACTACCTTCTTCTACTACCCATTCTGGATTTCCTCCACCATCAGCAAGCACCTCTGCAGGTCTTGGCTCTTCCCTGGAGGGTGACCCCATACCTTCATCCCTGAAAGGTCAGGGCCAGTTTATTGTCTTGTCTGGTTTGGGTGTTGGAGTTTCCCATTGAACCTTAATCATAAGGAATGGAAGCACCAGAAGGTGCCCTACAGTATCTCCTGCCTTCTAGACATAATCTTAATTGTCCTCATTGTGGAGAAAAAGTACAATTTCCCCCTGGTAGTTCTGGATCAATCACTCCTCCTGCTATTGTTCTTCCTTCCTTAGCCTGTTGGTTTAAAAGCAGTAGAAGCCCAAAGTGGCCATGGGGGAAGTCTTAGCTTCCATTCAATAGAACGTTTGCTGTATCTCCTGGCAAAAGCACCTCCCCCATTGGAGCCAAAACAGCTAGACCAGCAGAACGCAAGGCGGGCCCCCCGGGCCAGCCCCCCACGGGGGGGGCCCCCCCCCCCCCCCCCGGGGGGCCCCCCCCCCGGGGGTTGGTGGGGGGGGCCCCCCCCCGGCCGGGGTCGCCCCGCTGCCCCCCGTGGAGCCCGCCGGGGGGGCGGGCCCCCCGGCCCGGCCCCCAGGGGCTCCCCGCGTGGCCCCCGACCCCCGGGGTGGAGGGCCGGGGGGCGGGCCCCGTGGGTGGGCCCCCCCGCGCCGCCCCGGGTGGGCGGGTGCCCCCCCCCCCGTGGGTACAGGAAGCAAAATTTTCCCTACTGGGTCACTAGGGGTGATAATGAGTGGAATAATTCCCACTTTCACCCCTTGGTTCCTGGACCCATGAATTCTGGCTATAAGAAGAAACAGTAACCATATAGTGGATGCTGATTCAAGCGCATATACTGCTGCTGGAGAACTTGCCCCAGCCCTCCAGGGTATGTTACCTAATTGGTCCTGTAACTGTGTCTTCAAGAGGCCATTTCCATCATGCTATCAAGCCAGCTGCTTCTGGGTGGTGGGAACATGGTAAGACCAGTGATACCATGACCATGGGCTGCACTTGTCTACTTCTTTGGCTGTGGAGTGAGTTCCTGTGGTCAGAACAATGCTGTGAGGTATACCATGATGGTGGATAAGGCAATCTGTAAGTCCCTGATGGTAGTTTTGGCAGAAGCATTACGTGTCAGGAAAGGAAATCCACTAACCACGAATAAGAGTCTATACCTATAAGGGCAAACGCCTGTCCCCTTCATATGGAATGTGTCTCAATGTAGTCAACCTGCCACCAGGTTGCTGGCTGGTCACCCTAGTGGAATATCACCATATCAGGGTCTCAATGTTGGTCTCTAGATGTTGCAAGTCTGGCACTAGGCAGCAGCTGTAGCCAGGTCAGTCTTAGGTGAGTGGAAGTCCATGCTGTTGAGCCCATGCATAACCTCCATCTCTGCCACCATGACCACTTTTTTCATGGGCCCTTTAGAGCAAAACAGGGAAGCTGAAAAGAGGCTGATGTATCCACAGAACGAGTCTCCGATCTACCTTGATATTAAACTCATCTCTGCTGAGATCACCTTTTGATGAGCATTTACATGAGACACAAGTAACTTCACGTCCTTTGACCATTCAGAGAGCTCTTAATCCACATACTTCTTTCTCCCAAATGTCTTTTCTCACCAATTTTCCAGTTATGCTCCTTCCAATCCCTGACCATCTAGGCCAAACATTGGCTACAGCCATGAAATCAGTATATAATATAACCTCTGGCCATTGTCGTCCTTCCAGACAAAATGCACAACTATGTGCACTGCCTGAAGTTTTGCTCACTGTGAAGACTTTCTTCATCAGTGTACTTTAGGGTTGTTTTTGAAAGACCCCCAGAAACTGGAGTGAGCTATCACTCAAATCTCGGGATAGAAAGACTCCCAAAAAATCAGCCAAAAGACCATTCTCAGCTGCTAATTACAGAGGTTTATTTGGGAAAAACCAGTGCACTGGTGCTCGAGACTCATAACCCACAGGGGTCAGAGAAGTTGACCTCCCAGGGACTGGGATAGGAACTTTTTAAAAGCAGAGATCCAAAGGTATGGGGAAATGGGGAAGGTTGTGTAATAGTAAAAAATACTTATCTTGGCACGCAGGCCAGACGACACCAGGCGGGCAGTGACCCAGTTAAGCACCACAAGGTATGAGGAAGCGGGGAGGGAAAACTTATGTTACACACAGGCAGGCGAGTGACTCTAGTAAGCACACACAAGGTAGGAGGAAGCAGGGAGGGAAATCTTATAGTGTACGTGACTTGGAGGCCTTATAAGATGGTGGTACCATGGTTCCTAAAGACAGATTTAAGGGTGCATAAAACCTTGTGGGCAGTGGGTCCTTCATTCCCACTCTCTCTAGGACCTAGTTCTAATCATAGAACTAAAGCCTCAAAGTACTCTCTTATAATTTTGTTTTTATTTTTAGGCCCTTTATGCTCTACGCAGCTATATATTTTGGCAAAGCATTAAAATCTGCAAGCACCTACTCTCTGGCTGAACAAAAGCAATTATCTATTGATTATGCAAGGCCCTATGGTGAGCAAAAATAATAGAGATCATCAGGGGCCCCATCAGGGCTGGAAAATAGGGTAGTCATCCAAGGGGACTTGGAGAACCATCTTCATACAACAGTTATCTTTAAGTTACTGTTCTTGAGGCCTTGATCAACTGTCTTTGAGCAATCAACTTTTTTTTTTCTGGATTGGGCAGGTTTCAGTACTTGCTTAAAAGTGGTGGCTATACATCAAAATGGAGTCAGTGTGGGCCTCTTACATTTTTTTTTTCTCGAGTTGTATACGTGGGAGGCTAAGCTTAGACTCCATCGTCTTTTCCTCAGGGGGCCATATACAGGGCCATACCTTGTCCTGAGTACCATGATTTTAATTGAATTTTACCCACTGGTTAATAAATCTGACAAAGAAGTTAAGAGCCAGGTCCACAATGTCAGAGCAACGCAGAAGGATAAGTTTACTGGCAGATGCAAGGAAGTCTCTCAGCTCTCAGCTGAGGAAGAAACGGGCTCCTTTTGGGGGGGTCTTGACCCGTAAAACTGCTAGCCAATTTTAGCACCTACTTATCAACTTACTCTCTGAGGAGGTTACCCCAATTGCCAGGAGGAATTGGTGTGCTGACCGCTCTGACTTCTTCCATGCTGAAAAGGGGATAGGAGGTGGCAACTGGGGTACTCCTGCTTCAGTGGATCTATCTGAAAGACCCCAAAAGGATAGAGAACAAAATCCTGCCAGGCCTGTGAAGAGAGTAGCTAAGGTACATTTTCAAGACAGTGAACCAGGAAAGTGAACATTGGTGAATTAAATGTCCAACTTAAAGTCCTTTAGATTTCTCATGAGGTGTCCGAAGCATCCCATTGAGCTCTCCTTTTGTTTCATTTGGCTATGGTCTTGTATGTACTCAGGATCTGCTTTTCCAGCAAGTTTCAACAATCTTTGGTGTTGAGTTTTGTTCCCTTAGGTTGTTGCTTAAAGAAGAGAGGATACTGTTATATTGCTGATAACTAACAGATCTCATATGACTTTAAATGACTAAAATCTAGTGTTTGGAGGCACAATCTCTTCAGACTCTAAAGGAAATATAAGGTGATTATTATCTTTTTGGTTGTATTTCCTCTTGGGTGTCTAAAGCCATCAGTTAACCCAGATTAACCATCTTTGTTTTCTCATGGTCAGTTGAGGTCTGGTCTCAGGGACCACTCGTGGCCTTGGGGGGGAGGGGCTTCTGGAGCTCCTCTGGTTTGTTCATCTTACCAGTTCCATCCCCCACACAAGGACAGTCAGGTCTTGCGAGACCAGGCTTTCCTCTTGAGTTCTTACAGATTGGACACTGGCTACGAGTCCCAGTATTGGGTCCCTCCAAGACCTCCCTCCTAGGAGGACTGGTGACTCACAATTGCAGGACATTTAAAGAGATGCCCTCATGCATAAGTCTAAGATTAGGTTGACCTCAGAAGGGCAAGGAGCAAAGAGTGTCCTTAAGGTCCCTCAGTCGAATTGGTATAGGGCATTTAAAGATGTTAGTATCCACCCAGAAAGAGCTAAGTTCACACCAGCTAACAACCTTTAATTACTTATAGTATCTGGATAAGGCTTTAGACAAAAGTTCAAGCAGCCTTGTATAAGTACTGACTGGAGGAGGGGCTTAACATCATATGTTAAACAGGCATAAACTGCAAGGTCAATTAAATAAATTTTAGGCTTATTTTAAAGTAAAACCGTTCACTACAGTTACTACAATGGGGAAATCCTTTCTTTCTCAGACCTCTTTATCCTGATTTATAGTTTCCCAAAGAAAGACAGGAGTTGTGGACACATACCAAATCAGTGAAATAAACTGATAAGGATTACAAGTCCATCTAACTGTCTTCTTCGTGGACTGCATGCAGCTGGTTCAGGAAGAAAGAAATCTAGCCTTTTAAGCCAAATTATCTGGTTTAGGTTAAAAGAAAATATCAAATAGCAAATCTGCAAGAAACAAAGTACTATTTTCAAGTAAGCCATAGGTAACTCCACATTACCTGTACCCATTTAATCTAAACCTGTCAAACAGTGGAGTCAGGTTCAAGCTAGGAGAGGACTGAAAATTAAAACTCTATATATTGTCAATCCTTTCAGGCCACTAGTAAACCAGCTTGAGCTATTTATACAACCAATTTACGTTAATATAGTGGTATCTAATTTTTACTAAAGCCTTGAGGTGACCATGTGATATGTATATAAAGTTTGGACAAAAACTGACACTCTTAAACAAACCTGGACTAACAAACATTTTGATTTTTAACTAGTGACTGAACCTTATAAATTTAAGCTTATTTATATTTGTTCTTTTTACCTGTCACAAACCTCCTCAGACTTTTTATCACTCGCATATATTTTTTTATCTTACATAAATTTTATTATATGAAATACTTTTTAAACATTTTTTAAATATTAATAACTTGTAGTATAAACAGTGCCTTAATTGTGCAATTTTACTAAGTGTATAATATTATTTCCCGTGTGACCCGAGGAGGGACATTTATCTACAAATACAATAGTTTGAAAAAGTCACAGAACGCTCAAAAAAATTTGAGCTCTTAGTTTTAAACCTCTCAGAGACTGAAACACTCTCTATATCCATCAGGCATCCATGGCCGCTTATTCTATGGCAAGATGCCAAAGGGTCCAATGACAAACAATTTCACACAAGCAACTTTTTTTTTAAACTTTCTTCTGGGCCAAAATACTATGTCTATGAGGATTCAAGTAGCACCTGTCAGGCTTTCAGTAGCAGATTATGAAAGGCCTAAAGTCGTGCCTTTCCTTCCCAGATACAATTATCAAGTAAATCATTAGCAATGAGATGCAATGCCGTATTATTAAACAGCTCCATGAACAAATATGTTTAACTAGTTTCAAACCCAAAACTTTAGCACCTTAATGAAAACTCTAAATTAGAGATGAAAAACTAAATCAGGTAGTAAAATATAGACCCTTAAGTTTGTACAGAACTCAGATAATTCTAAAGTAGTGGATTTCTGCCACCCTTAAAGACCTTGGCTGTGCTAGGATTAAGGTGTGTCCACCACACCGGTCCAAGGGGCAACAAAACTGCCCCACCAAAACAAAAGCTAGGCCAAAGAAATCCTCATTCGCAGTTCTGAAGCTGGTCCACAAAGGTCTAAAAAATTAGATAATTCCAAAGCAAACAGTTACATTTTGAAAGCAAACCAAACCAAAATGGGATCTTGAAACAGTCAGCTCTGAGGCTGATTTCTATAAACAACTATCACCTGTTAGTGAGTTGAGAGGCTCAGGAGACAATAAATTTAGATTACTACAGTATCCAAATTTTAGGCCTTTAAATGCATTTTTAAATATCAATTTTTAAACTTTGCACGTGCATATCTAGTCTGGCATGCCAAAATGAAATGATTCTGTGCACATAAAGGATTGAAACTTGAAGTGGCCACTTTGTTTGACAGAACCAACATGAGATAAACACAGTAACTGAATTACAAACACACACACACACACACACACAAACTTAGATGCATAACAAGCTACATGAATCTTTGGCACACGGTTACCATAAACACAAGACATAGATACCTCCTTTTTCACCTCCACAGACAGATTATGGGCTCGTTTTTAACCTCAGTCCAGTGGTCTAATGTCTGTCCAAGTGGAGTACTGACAGTCTGTCCCATCGTCAAAGTCACACAGAATACGAACAAAACAGAAACCAGGACCCATTTTCTGCGAGTCCTCCAACACCAAGAAACAGTTTCAGACAGCCGAGAAGACATGAAAACTCTCGATGAGAGCCTCAACGTCCGTGTAGGCACCCAGATGGGAGGTCTCTGAGCGTCCTCGGGCCTCCCTCAGACCTCCTGGGACGTCTCCCAGGGCGACACAGTCAGTTACTTTCCTGACACGTCTGTTGGTAACTCTCCCCCCTCGTCTGGAATGGGGAGTTCCTTGCTCTCACAAGCGCTGAACGACTGCAAACCGAAAGTAACAGATTTTTTGCACCTCCCAGAATCAGACAGACACAGTAGATGGACAGACAGAAAAAGAATCTTACCTCCAAGAGGGTCTTGGTGATTTGAGGGTGGTCTTCGATCCTGGATGAGCCCCCAAATGAAAGACCCCCAGAAACTGGAGTGGCTCTCACTCAAATCTCAGGATAGAACGACTCCCAAAAAATCAGCCAAAGACCATTCTCACTGCAATTACACGAGGTTTATTCAAGAAAAACCAGTGCACTGGGGTCGAACTCGTAACCCACGCAGGGGCAGAGGAGACCGACCCTCAGGGACTGGGATAGGGAACTTTTAAAAGCAGAGATCCCAAGGTATGGGGAAATGGAGGAAGGGTTGTGTAATAGTAAAAATTCATCTCGGCACGCAGGCCAGGGACACACAGGCGGGCGTGACTCAGTTAAGCACCACAAGGTATGAGGAAGCGGGGAGGGAAACCTTATAGAGTACGTGACTTGGAGGCCTTATAAGATGGCGGCACCATGGTTCCGAAAGACAGATTTTAAGGGTGCATAAAACCTTGGGGCAGGGGTCCTTCAGTTTCAGAAATAGGCTGTAATGCTGCAGCTGTCCACCTCTGGGTGGTGCCTACATAGCATGCAGAATCATCAGTAAACCAGGCCAAAGTCTTCTCTTCCTCGGTCAACTGATCATAGGGCAAACCCCATAAAGCCATACGTGCATGCTTAAGCACAGGAGGCATTGTAACAGGAGTGGGAACCATAGGCATTTGGGCAACTTCTTCATGTAACTTGCTTTTGCCCTCAGGACCTGCCCGGGCCCTGTCACGTATGTACCATTTCCATTTGACAATGGACTGTTGCTGTGCACATCCTACTTTATGGTCTGGTGGGTCAGATAACACCCAGCTCATGATGGGCAGCTCAGGTTGCATGGTGACTTGGTGGCCCATTGTCAAACTTTCAGTTTCCACTAAGGCCCAATAGCAGGCTAAGAGCTGTCTTTCAAAAGGAGAATAGTTTTTGCAGATGAAGGTACAGCCTTGCTCCAAAATCCCAAGGGCCTCCGCTGTGATTCCCCTATGGGAGCCTGCCACAGACTCCAGACCGCATCTCTATCTGCCACTGATACATCAAGCACCATTGGGTCTGCTGGATCATATGGCCCTAGGGGCAGAGCAGCCTGCACTGCAGCCTGGACCTGTTGAAGAGCCTTTTCCTGTTCCAAGCCCCACTCAAAGTTTGCTGCCTTCTGAATCACCTGATATATGGGTCTCAGTAACACACCCAGATGAGGAATGTGCTGCCTCCAGAATCCAAAAAGGCCCACCAACAACTGCGCTTCTTTCTTGGTGAAGGGAGGGGCCAGGTGCAACAACGTATTCTTTACCTTAGAAGGACTGTCTCTGCATGCTCCACACCACTGAACTCCTAGAAACTTCACCGAGGTAGATGGCCCTTGAATTTTAGTTGGATTTATTTCCCATCCTCTCATGCACATATGCTTTACCAACAAGTCTAGACTAGCTGCTACCTCCTGTTCACTGGGTCCAATCAGCATAACATCATCAATATAGTGGACCAGTGTGATATTTTGTGGAAGAGTCAGGCGATCAAGATCCCTTCTAACTAAGTTATGGCACAAGGCTGGAGAGTTAACATACCCCTGAGGTAAGACAGTAAAGGTATACTGTTGGCCTTGCCAGCTGAAAGCAAATTGCTTCTGGTGGTCCTTATGAACCGGTATTGAGAAAAAAGCATTGGCCAGATCAATAGCTGCATACCAGGTACCAGGAGACATATTAATCTGCTCGAGTAAGGACACCACATCTGGTACAGCGGCTGCAATTGGTGTCACTACTTGGTTGAGTTTTCGATAGTCAACTGTCATTCTCCATGATCCATCTGTCTTTTGCACAGGCCAAATTGGAGAGTTAAATGGAGATGTGGTAGGAATCACCACCCCTGCATCTTTCAAATCCTTGATAGTGGCATTAATCTCTGCAATCCCTCCAGGGATACGATACTGTTTTTGGTTCACTATTTTCCCTGGTAGAGGCAACACCAATGGTTTCCATTTGGCCTTTCCAACCATAATAGCCCTCACTCCACAGGTCAGGGAACCAATGTGGGGATTCTGCCAATTTCTAATTATATCTATCCCAATTATACATTCTGGGACTGGGGAAATAACCACAGGATGAGTTCTGGGACCCACTGGGCCCACTGTGAGTCGGACTTCAGCCAAAACTCCATTTATCACCTGACCTCCATAGGCCCCTACTTTAACCGGAGGGCCACAATGCTTTTTAGGGTCTCCTGGGATCAGTGTCAACTCAGAACCAGTATCCAATAGGCCTCGAAAAGTCTGATTATTTCCTTTTCCCCAGTGTACAGTTACCCTAGTAAAAGGCCTCAGGTCCCTCTGGGGAAGGACAGGAGGAAGGCAAACAGCATAACTCTTTGGTATTGTGACAAGGTCCTTCCTCAGAGAAAGAGAAAGAGAAGAAAAAAAAAGAAAAAAAAAAAAAAAAAAAAGAGGAAAAAAGGAAAGAAAGGAGGGGAAAGGGCGCCCAGTAAGTATAAGCTGGCCCCTGACCCCCCTCACAATCCCCTTCATCAATACTAAAAGCCCCGACGGAAAATATCAGGCCCCAGTCAGGAAACAGCTTAAACTCCAACTGTAATCAGTTACGAGAAGAAAGCGGCGCCCGCCCCCATGGTTTTGTTACAAAACAAAAAGAAGGGAATTATAAAAGACGACCGAATCCCAATCAAGCCCCACCGCAGTCCCACCCACCCTGTTTTAACACCTTTTTTTGTCACTACTTTGCGCCGTTCCCTGATTATCAAACCCAAGCGAAAATCTTTCTAACTCAAAGGGCCCCCGACCATTATCGAAAATCAACCGCAGTAATGATCCAAGTTTACCTTCCCCCTTTCCATCCCACCATTATCCCCCCCCAACACCCTTAAAATCCATTCCCCACAAACATATTCCTCACTAGGCCCTGTCTGCCAGGAACGAATTCAAGCAAACTCAATTAATTGGTCTTTAGTATATTGTAGCCAACCTCCTCTGGTGAACCACACAACATTCTATCTCCACCTTAGGTGCTTGCTTAGAACTTCAATCTCATGTATAGTAACTAGAGGCAAAAACAATGTTGGGCCCTGAGGGGACAATTAGCTCCCACTGGGAGGGGAGGGGATTAAAAGTTAGGTTATTATATCCGAATCCATTCAAAGGCAAGGATGGGGGAGGATAAGGATTCTAAGCAGGGTGGGAGGTTCTTTTCTGCCTGAGAGGGGTGGGGGGGAGATTAGAGTGATATCAACGTCAAAAGATACAGCACGACTCCGACGGGCGAGAGAAAAATCGCGGGAAACTCTTTGCAATGTCTTAATGAATGGGCAAACATACGCCAAAAAACAACAACATAACCTCCTCCAGATTCCCTCCCCGCACCAGGAAATCTTCCATCCACCAGTTAAGTTTCCCAGGGATTTCACACCCTTTTCCCCCCCCACCCGAACAAAGTGCCTCCCTCACAAATAAAGTTAATGTGCAATGACACTCCCTTTTCGAGAAAAATGGGCTGGAAAGAAAAAAATTATAAAAAAAATTATTGTGCATATGTAAAGATATACAAGGCCACAATGGAGGGGGGGAGAAAATGGAGGAGGGGGGGCCTCCCAGCCTGTGAAGTTTTTCAATAAAAGATATAGGAAGGCTGGGACCTTTAAAGGCAAGTCTTTGGCCTGCTTGGAGAACGAAAGATTCCCTTACATTCCGACGCAGCACACTATTTTGGGGACAAAACCTTTAGATAAAACTTGTGTTTTGACCGCAATACTGTGAAGGAGCCTGGTCCGAGTAAAATTTATAAAATGAATCACTAGATACCTCCCATTATTTTTTTCCCCCTACTTTATCAACTTGTACCAGACAATGCAAGAAGCAAAACAAAGGCCAAACAATCAATTTATATATATTTCCCTTAGTTATTTCCACAAATTTTAACCCTCGAGATGTTGTTTAATTATTATAGAAGGCCACTATGTTTCCCAACTTGGACTTCCTCACAGAGAAGGCCCCGCGAGTAATGATGGTGAGGTCAAATAGATCCCCCCTATCTTTTGTTATATAGTAACAAAGGATACAAATCAAAAAATAGTTCCCTGCACCAAGGATTTAAATCATTCCCTCATTCAGGTCACCGCAGAGAAAAAGACCCCTGGTAGCCGAAGTAAGCAGACCTGGGCTTGCCAAATTGGTATTGGTGAGAAAGCTGGCCGTCCAGAGACTACACAACAAATCACCACCTAAGAGGAAAATTCCAGTCTTTGAAAAAGAAATCAATTCTGATAGTCTCTAGAATCCACTTTCTGGTAACCAAAATCTGTATTTGAAAGGTCACCCCAGGGAAGTTTCTCTAAAGAAAACAGAAGCAACAGGACGAATGTATAACTATATGAAAACTATATACCCTTTTTATAATGTGGATTTTAATCTCCAATCCCAATTACAAACCTCCTCCTCCAAAACAACGCAAAACAAAACAGGGAAAAACGGAAGGGAAAGGGAAGGGGAAAAAGATATAGAATAAACTCAGCATAAGAGTGAAGAAATTAATAAATAAGTTAAATAGGAAGGTATGTAGCATGGCCTCGCTGTAATTTTTGCTGAGCTTATGACGTGTTATTGAGAGTGAGAGGTGGATTATCGTTTATAGTAAGACCCTAAGAAAAATAATAACAGATATAGGAAATACAACCCAATAAAGATGAGAAAGAGTGTCCTAAGGAGAAAAGAAAAAACCAGCATTTTGTGACAGGTCATGAACTTAGATTTGGCCTTTGTGGGCCTTTATTGGTATCCCCCCCCCACCTCTACTGGGAAGCCACTCTACCCAAACCACTGGCCCAGGCCCGAGTTTACTGCCAGGAACCCCCCTTTTGCACCTGGTTAACCCCCCTGCAACACTAGGAAGACCTGCTTCCTACCCCATTTGGTGCCAGCGCCTCAATTTTGTGAGAAACATGAGTAAAATCAGTTCAAACAGATAGATCTCTTGAACACCTCACCCCTCAACTACAGAGCGCTTCCTTGAGGTGGAAGAAAAAGGCCAAGGAAATTTTAAGGTGGACATCCCCCTAATAAGTTAAAAAAACCAATATCGAGGAAATTTGTGGAAGAAAATAAGGAAAAAATAACAATTGGATTGTGGTGTTGTGTGGCCACAATTGTGTTGTGCTTTTTCGTAAAGCAAGATGATCCCTGGAGAATAAAGGTGAATAGAGGCCAGACCTCCGGAGCCGCTTCAGTAGAACATAACCGATGAACCAGCCCCTAATCCCAGCTTACCACCACCAGTGTTTTAAAGTTTTCCACTGTGTGCTCTGAAGAGGAAATCAATTCTTACTCCATCCAGCCAACCAAAGAGCTAAAGCAGCAGAAAAACAAGCTGGAGCCCTTATTATAGATTTGGCTGATTTACAATGCAAAAATTAATTCCCAGCCACAAGAAGTTGGGTCAAAAAACAGTTTTGTAAAAGTGAAGAGCCACGTAGGGTTTGGGGAACAAGGGTGGAACCCTGGAAACCTTGGGATGGAGCAGTGTGTGGAGCAGAACCCTAGACATGAATGCAAGGATTTGCAATCCCTCAAGTACTTGTAGGGAATTTTCCCCCTGATACTGAAGGAATTTACAGAATCTCACCCAAGGCCAACATCAGGCAGCAGAGAAACCTCGCCCGGAACGACCCAAAGGAAAAAAAGACGGATGCAAGAACCAAACAACCAGGACGAGTTCCCAATGGCCTCGCGACGGACCAAAACAGTGGTCCTGGGGAGGTGGAAGGGGTGACACACGGCGAACGTCAAAAAGGGGAAAAATACCGGACCCCCGGCACAAGTCGGCCCAAGTATGAGTGTGTCAGGGAGGCTGAAAGATAAAGGGGGAGATGCAGGCGGGCCCGGAGGTCCAGCAATAAAAGGGACGCAGCACAACGCCACCACAACACATAGAAATATTTAAAATTCCTAACAAAGAAAATTAAACGACCATAATATCGCCGGCACATCCAGAGGATGAAATAGACAAAGGGAAAGTGTGGTTCCCCCTTCCAAGAAAGGCGCAAATCGGGGGCCAAGGCCTACAAAGGGGGGAATAAGTAAAGCACAGCGTCAGACCGATAAAAAATAAAAATGAAGAGAAAGTAAAAGAAGGAGGGGGAGAAAAAAATTAATATAAGGGGTCACCCGGCCCAGAAGTATCATATGAACAAAAAAAGTGTGGCGCGAATAACGCAAACGGCGGCCTACACTGGAAAAAACCCAAAAAATTACAGAGTGGGCGGGGTATATGATAAAGGTGCGGGGGGACACTGGAGCGTGGGTCCGATGTCCCACTAGCGAGAATGCCTCAGGTAATATGGGGGGTGTGTGTGGAAGGTGGAAGAAAAGGTGGAAAGTGGATTGAAATAGAGTAAAAGGAAGGGGATAATCCGGGTTTTGGGTAATGGTGGGAAACAGGACATGTCACCTTGAGATCCATCCTGCGTTTTATTCGCTTATGCACCCGCCCCCTCGGATTCCCCACCTATTCTTCTCGGTGTTTTCACCACATGGGAAGCCACGCAAGTATTACCCCCAGAGGTTTGTTCACCCGTTTTGGTTTTGACATGGGTTGGCGTGAGTTTTATGCCAAAACACAATGGCCTCAGCCCCTACTCACCGGGGGGGAGGTTAGCGATGCCACCCTGCTTTATTCCTTGGCTTAAGTTCAGTGATGAAGGGATGGGTGGAAAGGGTCGAGCCCGAATGGGGCCCATGGCCCCCTCCGAGTGGATTTGCCCGTGTAAAAACCCCCCCACCTGCCTCCACCCCTATGCTGACACCCCCAGAGGCCATGGCCCTTAATCCCACACTAATTTTCAACTTGCAAAAAATGGCACCGTACCCGTCATGGATTGACTTTCCCCTACTGGGGCCGCCCCCACCTGGGCCCCCCAGCCCTCCCCCGCATCTTCGTATCATCTGCCCACTGCATACCTCCCCAAACCCATGGGGTCCCTGCTAAAGCTCCTATGGAACCCCCTAGGGGGCCCAGATGCACAAGCCCCCCCCTGCCACAAACCTGGCAACAGCCTGGACCCAGTGTTTTAGACCGAGCCTTGTAAATGCCTGGTTTTTTTCCCAAGCACCCCACTACACAAGTTGTTTGCCTGCCTTTCCGAGTCAACACCTAACGAATAAAATGGGTCGTTTAGTAAACAAACACCACCCAGAAATGAAGGAAAATGTGGCCTTTTGCCTCTAGAACCCAAAAAGGCCCACTAAATGTGTGCTTCTTTCTTGGTGGAGGGGAGGGGCCAGGTGCAACAAACTTATTCTTAACTTTAGAAGGAATGTTCTCTGCATGCTCCACACCACTGAACTCCTAGAAACTTCACCGAGGTAGATGGCCCTTGAATTTTAGTTGGATTTATTTCCCATCCTCTCATGCACATATGCTTTACCAACAAGTCTAGACTAGCTGCTACCTCCTGTTCACTGGGTCCAATCAGCATAACATCATCAATATAGTGGACCAGAGTGATATTTTGTGGGAGAGTCAGGCGATCAAGATCCCTTCTAACTAAGTTATGGCCCAAGGCTGGAGAGTTAACATACCCCTGAGGTAAGACAGTAAAGGTATACTGTTGGCCTTGTCAGCTGAAAGCAAATTGCTTCTGGTGGTCCTTATGAACTGGTATTGAGAAGAAAGCATTGGCCCGATCAATAGCTGCATACAAGGTACCAGGAGACATATTAATCTGCTCAAGTAAGGACACCACATCTGATACACCAGATGCAATTGGTGTCACTACTTGGTTGAGTTTTCAATAGTCAATAGTCATTCTCCATGACCCATCTGTCTTTTGCACAGGCCAAATTGGAGAGTTAAAAGGAGATGTGGTAGGAATCACCACCCCTGCATCTTTCAAATCCTTGATGGTGGCACTAATCCCTGCAATCCTTCCAGGGATACGATACTGATTTTGGTTCACTATTTTCCCTGGTAGAGGCAACACCAATGGTTTCCATTTGGCCTTTCCAACCATAATAGTCCTCACTCCATATGTCAGGGAATCAATGTGGGGATTCTGCCAATTTCTAATTATATCTATCCCAATTATACATTCTGGTACTGGGGAAATAATCACAGGATGAGTTCTGGGACCCACTGGGCCCACCGTGAGTCAGACTTCAGCAAAACTCCATTTATCACCTGGCGTCCATAGGCCTCTACTTTAACCAGAGGGCCACAATGATTTTTAGGGTCTCCCGGGATCAGTGTCAACTCAGAATCAGTATCCAATAGGCCTTGAAAAGTCTGATTATTTCCTTTTCACCAGTGTACAGTTACCCTAGTAAAAGGCCTCAGTTCCCTCTGGGGAAGGACAGGAGGAAGGCAAACAGCATAACTCTTTGGTATTGTGACAAGGTCCTTCCTCATTGGAACCTGGCCACCCCTTCATTCAACGGGTTCTGGGTCTGTGAACTGTCTCAAGTCTGGAACCTGGTTAACTGGGTGGGATTCGCTACTCCTGAATTCCAATGTTGACTTCCTGTCATTTGTTCTAGAGCTTTTCTGCTTATACAGATCAAATAAAACTTAGTAGGCTTCTTATGTATTTGGTTCCTGGGAGTGCCATGATTAATTAGCCAGTTCCAAGGACCATTTCGGGTCATGCCATTATAGGCATTGTTTTGCCTTTGCCACCCATTATGATAATTACGGTAACTATGCTCATCTGGTCTTCGGTGATTCAGTGCTGCCACCTGACACCTACCCTGAGGTCCTGTTAAACCTATTAAGTGTACGTTTAATTTACGCAAGCGAGCAACAACTTCTCTAACTGTAAGATCTGGCATAAGAAATAGAGCAAAAACAAAGCTCTTCCAATGTTCTGATGTCTCTCTCAGTACTTTGCATCTTATAAATTCAGTAAAAAGCATGTCCTCTGGGTTCTCATATTGTGGAGAATGTGGTTTTACACTTTGAATCCACTCGAACATGCCCATCTGCCTGACCCTCACAATCCCTTCATCAATACTAAGCCAAGGAATATCAGGCATCTCTAACTCGCTGTTAGTAGGCCATGTTTTAATAAATACATCAGCCAACCATTCAAATAAACTTTTAACACCTTTTTTAACTGCTCGAGCTTCCATGTTAAACCTAGAATCTCTACTCAGTGGGCTCATATCGATAAACTCAGTATGATCCAATTTTATATTCCTTCCACCATTATCCCACACCCTTAAAATCCATTCCCACACATATTCCTTAGGCTTCTGCCAGAATGAATCAGCAAACTCAATAATTTCTTTAGTGGTATAGAGCACCTCCTCGTGGACCACACTTTCTATCTCACCTTGAGGGGCTTGCTTAGACTTCAATCTCATTATAGGTCTAGAGGGAACAATTGTTGGACCCTGAGGGACATTGGCTCCCACTGGGAGGGGGGATTAGTTTCCTAAGGCAAGGGTGGGGAGGAGGGATCTGCTGGGTGTGGATTCTCTGCTGAGGGTGGGGAGATTAATTCCTCAAATAAAGAAAATCCCTCAGAATCCGAGGGTTCAAAATCCTCATCATCATGGTTCTCCCACACATCTCCATCCCAAGTTTCAGGGTTCCATCCTTTCCTACCAGTGCTCTCACTTAAACTGTTGACACTCTTCGTGGCTGGGAATTAAATTTGCGTTGTAAATCAGCCAATTGTATAATAAGGGCTCCAGCTTGATTTTCTGCTGCTTTAGCTCTTTGGCTGCTGGAGAGAAGATTCTCTTCCAGAGCACACTTGGAAACCTTTAAACTGTTGTTTCAAATTCGGAGCTGGTCATTTCTATCACTGAGCTCCTTATTTTCCTCTATCACTTTATCCAGACATGCTAGGAGCAACAAGGCAACATAATTATTTTCCTTATTTTTCCGCAATTTCTCGAACGTTTTATATATAGAGTTGCTAAATTCCTTGCTTCTCACAAGAGGCAAGTTCAATGAGTCAAATGGATGTATCTTCATAATTACATCAAATAGTCTGCACCAAGGATTTTCATTCCTCTTCATGCCACCACAAGAGCCTTCAGTAACTCTAGGCTTCATTGGGTTGGAGAGCTGGCTCCAAAGACTACCAAGCCCACTAAAGTAATTCATCCTTTCAATTCCATTTCTCTAGAACCACTCCTGGTACCAAAATCTGTATTAGTCAGGGTTCTCTAAAGAAACAAAAGCAACAGGACGAATATATATAGCTATATACAATTTATTGATTTGCTCACGTGACAGAGTTCAAGGATCTCAACAATAGCTGCACCACACTGGAAAGGCCAAGAATCCAGGGAACTGCTCAGTCCACAAGGCTGGATATCTCAGTAGTCCCAATCCAGTGCCGAAGGCCCAAATGGATTCCAGGAGATCTGCCAGTCTCAGTACACGCTGGGATACGAAAGGTTGATCACAGCAGCAAGAAAAACTCACCAGATGAGAGAGGCAAGCCGCAGGAGAAAAAGGGACCAGCTCCCGCTTCCATGGCCTTAAATACTGCCTGCCAGCAGAAGGTAATGCTCACATTTGCTGTGGGCCATCCGGGTTGAGGTGGTCCAATCAGTAGACCCTTTTTCTCTTATTTGTTCCTTAGTCCAGTCAGGTTGACACCCAGGATTAACCATCACAGATACCAAGTGCTGGAGAAGTTGTGGGGAAACGGGAACACTCAGCCATTGCTGGTGGGAATGTAAACTTGTACAGCCACTATGGAAAGCAGTGTGGAGAACACTTGGAAGACTCAAAATGAGTTTGCCATTTGACACAGTCATACCACACCTGGGTATGTATGTCATACACCTGGGTATGTATGTCATATGTATGAGTCATACCACAAGACTCATCTTACTGCAGAAATGCATGCACAGCTATATTTATTGCAGCTCTGTTCCCAATAGCAAAAAGCTGGAACCAACCCAAATGCCCCTCAACTGACGAGTGGATAGAGAAAATATGATACATGTACACAATAGGGTACTATGCAGCAGTAAAGAAAGATGATATCATGAATTTGCAGGTAAATGAATGGAGCCAGAAGATATTATATTAAGTAACACAGTCCCAGAAAAACAAAGGTTGAATGGTGTCCCTCATCTGTGGATGCTAGCATCAATAACCCAGTTGTTAGTATTTGTTGTGGAGAGGGATGCATATGAAAAGAATAACAACAGAAAGACTGCATCAGAAAACTGACTGAAATGGTGAACCAGGAGGGGTGGGAGGGGCGGGAGAGGGACACGGGTCTATAGTCTATTAATGTATATTTAATTTAAAATTACATGGTATTTTACTTAAAATTTATATAACAATAACTTTGGGATTAACATATACAAATGTTCTCTATAATTTTTGTGTTTTATACTATCATCTTGTTACATTGTATTTTACCTATAGGATAATTTAACTTATGGAATTAAGTTTGCTTCCCAAATTAACAACATACGGTCACACAAAAAAGCATGGATAAATTTAATGAAATTTACACCTTCATTCTTGCCTATAGGTATGTGTATTACAACTGCCTTTTTGAGACTCATGGGTCAAAAATAAATAAAAAAAAACTAAAATAAAAAAGGTGGGACACAGTTACATATTAAACCTTTTTGTCAAAATTTTTCAATTTAATGTTAAAACTAACTATGGGAAAAGATTTGTATGTTCCCACAGGTCAAAACGTCACCAACTCAACAGCTGAGAAAGAAAGGATACAGCCTTCCATCGTGTAGGTTGTACCAAGAAATAGCAGCAGAGAAGTTGGCGCATTTTAACACTAAAAGGAAGAAAAGCCTCAGACTGCTACAGGCATCAAACATCTCTGAGGACCATAGGTGTAACAACTGTTTATAGTGAGTCCTAATGAACCTTACCTTTTAGGTGCAGCACAGTTTCAATATGAGAGACCTCCTTACATCTTTTTCATAGAAAAAAGAAAAATATGATGGTAATGAAGTCATCCTCTAACTGTAAATTAGAGCTAACTGTTATAGAAGTAACTCTTATAAAACTGGTAAAACTGCTTTCTTTAATTGACTAATAGACACAGGAACTGTAAAGAGGATAATTCTCTATTCAGGATCAAATATAATACTAAAGTCTCTTAAAGTGGTGCATATAAGCAAAATATATTCATACAGGAGAGCACTGATAGCAGCAATGGATTATTCTGCCAAGGAGATGTTGGCCAGGGGATCCAAGCCCCTCCCCAAAAAGGTAAAGTATCCTTGCCTGTAAACTGGGATATCTGCAAGAAGAGAGGTGGTAAGGCCCACCCTGCTGTCAATGACCTGATGTAAGCATGGGAAGGTTGTGTTGAGACCACAGTTGCAAGTATAGATTTGGTCTCTGGAATACCAGAGAGTGTTATCAAAGGCCACTGAACCAATAAAGCAAATATTGGTCTCCTTGAGTCAAGCAAGTCTCCTCCACCAACATCAGCTACACCTTACCTGCTTGGAGATACTGTGCATCAGTGGCAGCCATATGTCTGTATATCCCAGATCTATTTGTCTATTATCTCTCTCCTTGGAGGAATAACTCATGAATGTTGCCACAAGCTTATAACCCCTAGTGATTAGGAGATGTTATATGCCACAGTAAGACCTTGTCATCTTTCACAGGAAAAAAAATAATTCATGGATTATCACACCGTCCAAACATCTGTGTCTACCAAAGTAACCTACCATAGTAACTAGTCATGTTTAAATACCTATATGTCTAATCACTTGTGCTTCATTAGTAGGATTTAAAGGTTATCCCTGGACAAACGGTCAGCCCATACCCTCTACCCATATACTACAATCACAAAGTCTGAAAAATAAATGGTAAGTTAATTCTAAAGCCTGCTAAGGGATTCATATTATCAGCACAGTTGTTTTTGGAATATATATATATATATATATCAGGCTGTCCTTGAACTCACAGAGATCCAACCTGCCCTTGCCTCCTGAGATGCTAGGATTAAAGGCATGTGCCCACCGTGCTTCTCTTTTTTTTATTGATGCTTTATTTCATACATCATTATCCAATTCAGTTCAGTCATATTTCCACTTCCTTTCCCCGATCCCACCCCACCCCATCCCAGATCATGCATTCTGCCATGACTGTCCTGCATCTTTCTCTAAGTTTTTTTTTTTCATTTTTTAGCAATAGGTGATAGTTTATGAGTAAAAGCATCCTTCATATAAAACCAATTTGCAAGCAGTTGTGCCCAAACCCACACAGCCCCTTGGTCCCACCATCCAGCAGGGGGGGCTTATATGTTCAATCAAGTTGATCAAATGAGTGTCCAGGGTATATTGCTGTAGGTTCACAGTTCACCCCAATCACAGCCCTTACATTCTACCATGCCCCCTCTTCCACAGATTTTTCCCTAAGCTTAGACAGGGGCACAGGTGGATGAGAAGCAAAACAGTCTACTTTCTCTGGAGCTTTTTTCTTTCATGGGCTGGTAGTTTGTCCAGGATTAACCTTTCATTCCTACTAATGAAGCACAATCAATTAGATATATAGGTATTTAAACAGTATTAATTGTTATCATAGGTTACTTTGGTATAGACACAGATATTTGGATAGTATGTTAATTCATGAATTACGTTTTTTCTGTTGACTATGACAGGGTCTTACTGTGACTTATAACATCTCCTGACCATTAGAGGGTGCAAGCTTGTGGCAGCAGCCGTAGGTTATTCCTCCAAGGAGAAAGCCAATAGCTAATTAGATTTGGGATATACAGGGATATGGCTGCCTCTGCTGCACAGTATTTCCAGGCAGGTGAGGTGTAGCTGGTGCTGATGGACGAGTCCTGCTTGACTCAAGGAGATCCATATTTGCTTTATTGCTATAGTGGCCTTTGGTTACACTCTCTGGTATTCCAGGGACCATCTGTAAACTTGCATGTGTGGTCTCGATAGATCTTTCCCATGTTAACATCAGGTCTTCAACAGCAGGGCCTTATCACCGCTCTTCTTGCAGGTATCCCAGTTTAGAGGCAAGGAGTCTTTACCTTTTGTGCGGGCTTGGATCCCCTGGCCAACATCTCCTTTTGGTGGAATAATCAATTGCTGATGTCAGAGCTCCTACATTAATATATTTTGCTTAAGTCCATAGATTAAGGAGGCTTTAGTATTATCTTTGGTTCTGAATAGAGAATAATCCTTTTCACAGTTCCTATGTCTATCAGTCAATTCAAGAAGGCAGTTTTACCAGTTTTATAAGAGATTACCTCTATAATAGTTGTCTCAAATTTACAGTTGGAGGACGACATCACCATCATATTTCTCCTTGTTCTATGGGGGGAGGAGGTAAGAAAGTCTCTTGTATTAAAACCTTTGCGGCTTCTAGAAAGTAGGTTTCATTCGGACTCATTATACATAGTTGTTACAAGTAGGATCCACAGAGGGGTTTGATGTTTGTAGCAATCTGAGGCTTTTCTTCCTTACAAAGTTCGGTGGGCCAACCTTTCTGTTGGCACTTTCTGGTACATCCTACTCGATGCAAAGCTGTATCTTTTCTTTCTCAGCCATTAAGTTGGTGACATTTTGACCTCTTGGAACATGCAAATCTTTTCCCGTAGTTGGTTTTAAGATTTGAGTTGCAAGGTTTTTGACAGAGAGGTTTCATTTCTATCTGTATCACCCCCATTTTTTTCTTTTTTTGGGGGGGAGTGTTTTTGACCCATGAGTCTCCAGAAGGCAGTTGTAATATACATACCTATAGGGTGGAATCAAGGCACAGCTTTCATCAAATTCGCCAATTCTGTTTTGGGTGACTGTATGTTATTAACTTGGGGAGCAAACTTAGTTTTCTCTTTTTTTGTTAAGTCATCTTCTAGGTGAAAGAGAATGCTACCAGGTGATACCATACAACAGAAAAATTATAGAGAACATTTGTATGTGCCAATCCTAAAGTTATTATCATACAGATTTTATGTACAACAAACGTGGACAACAGCAATTTATATCTCTGTTTAACTCAGATGCATTACCGTTTTTATCACAGCCTGTAAGCCAATGTGGTTTAATATACACAAATTTACTTTTACTGAGTCCTAAGCCACCATATAACCTGTATACAGTGTCTGGGCAAAAATGGATACTTGTTGAACTCATGTCAATTAAATATGCATTAATCGAATATACACCCGTGTCCCTCTCCCGCCCCTCCGACCCTTCCCAATTCACCATTTCAGTTAATTTTCTGATGCAGGCTTTCTCTTGTTGTTCTTTTACTATGCATCCCTCTCCATGAGAAATATTTATATCTGGGCTGTTGGCACTACATTCCACATATGAGGGACAAAATTTTTTGTTTGTTTTTCTGGGACCGTGTTACTTCACTTAACATAATGTTTTCTAGCTCCATGCATTTACTTGCAATGTTCATGATGTTGTCCCTCTTTACCGCAGCATAGAACTCCATTGTATATATGTACCCCATTTTCTGTATCCACTCGTCAGTTGAGGGGCACATGGGCTGGTTCCAGCTTTTTGCTATTGTGAACAGAGCTGCAATAAACATAGATGTGCATGTATCTCTGAAGTAAGATGTGTCTTGTGGGTATATACCCAGGAGTGGAATGACGGGGTCAAATGGCAGGCTCATTTTGAGTCTTCTAAGGGTTCTCCACCCTGCTTTCCATAGTGGCTGTACAAATTTACATTCCCACCAGCAGTGGATGAGTGTTCCCCTTTCCCCACAACTTCTCCAGCACTTGGTATCATTCGTATTCCTGATCCTAGCCAGTCTGATTGGAGTAAGATGAAATCTCAGAGTGGTTTTAATTTGCATTTCCTTAATTATTAGCGATGTTGAACATTTCTTAAGATGTTTCTCAGCCATCTGTAATTCCTCCTCTGTGAAGTCTCTATTCAGATCTTTGCTCCATCTTCTGAGTGATTCATTTGTTTTCTTTCTTCTTTGTTTTTTGAGTGGCTTGTATACTCTGGAAATTAATGCTTTGTCAGATGTATCTGCAGTGAACGTTTCCTCCTACTCTGTGGGTTTTCTCTTCACTTCCTTGATTGTTCCTTTTGATGTACAAAAACTTTTGAGTTTAATGAGGTCCCATTTGTTAATTGTCGATCTTATTTCTTGTGCAGCTGCTGTCTGATTTAGGAAGTCTTTTCCTACGCCTATGTTTTGTAGTCTACTGCCAAGTTTCTCTTTTATCATCTCCAGAGTTTGGGGTTTCACGTTGAGGTCTTTGATCCATCTGGAGTTGACTTTTGTGCAGGGTGAGAGGTAGGGGTTTAATTTCATTCTTCTACATGTGGTGATCCAGTTTTGCCAACACCACTTACTGAAGATGCTGTCTTTCCTCCACTGTGTCTTCTTGGCCCCCTTATCAAATATGAGGTGGCTGAAATTGTATGAGCTCAGGTTTGGACCTTCAGCTTTATTCCATTGGTCAACTGGTCTGTTTTTGTGCCAGTACCAGGCTGTTTTTATGACTATAGCCCTGTAGTATAGTTTGAGTCTGGTATAGATGATCCCTGTATTGCTCTTTTCATTCAGGGTTGCTTTTGCTTCATTCTTTTGTTTTTTTTTTTTTTGCCAAATGAAATTGAGGATTTTTTTTTTCCAGCCTGGGAGAAACTCTGGAGATTTTGATTGGGGATTGCATTAAATCTGTACACCTAGTTTGGGTTAGATGGACATTTTTATATATTTATTTTTCCCAATCTATGATCATGGGAGGTGTTTGTCCATCTTCTGATGTCTTCCTCAATTTCCTTTTTCAGGCGGTTTAAAGTTTTTGTTGTAGGAGATCCTTGGTGTCTTTTGGTTGGATTGTTCTCTAGGTATTTTATTGTGTTTTGAGCTATTTGTGATGGGAAGGTTTCCTTTGTTGTCTTTCTTCAGTGCTTGTTGTTGGTGTAAAGAAAAAGGCTACTTTTTTTCTAGGATTATTTGATATCCTGCCAATTTCACGAGCTTCTAATCGTTTCTAGGAGTTTTCTGGAGTGAGTTCTCTAGCATCCCTTAGGACTGACAATACTATCATCAGCAAAAAGGGATTAGCTTTGTACTTTCCTCTTTTCTCAATTTAGAAGCTCCTTTAATTTCTCTTTCTTGCCTTATTGGCATTAGCAAGGGTTCCACGATTATTGAAAAGAGGAGTGTGACAGGGGGCAGCCTTGGCGGTTCCTACTTTAAGGAAACACTTCTGTCATTTCCCCATTTAGGATTAGATATTGGCTGTGGGTTTCTTTATAATGGCTTTGAATAAATGAGGAATGCGATCCCTCCGACCAATTCTCTCTAGGTCTTTAAACAGAAGGGAAGCGGGATTTGTGCAAAGGCATTTCTCGCATCAAAATTGAGTGATGGATGTGGATTTTGTCCTTCAGCTCATTTATGTGTTTTGTGAATGTTTCTTGAATTTCTATGTGAACCATCCCTGACATCTTCTAGTATGAATCCAACTTGGTCAGGATGGCTGCATTTTCTTTGATGTGAGTCGTATGCGATTTTGCATAGTATCCCTGTTTTAGGATTTTTGGCTCTGTGTTCATTAGGAGATGGGTCTATAGTCTCTCTTTTTGGGTTGTATCTTACCTGGTTTGAGGTAACATATGCGTGTAGTGGCTTATAGAAGGGGGGGTAATCTGGGAGAACTCCCTCGTTTTGTCTCCTTCTAAACCATTTGATGTAGTAATGGTTTGTAAGTCTTTTGAAAATTTTATAGATCTGCCTGGAAACCATTTGCGTGACCTGGGGCATTTTTTTGATTGGGAGGTACCTTTTTCAATTTTTTTTTTTTTTCTTCTGTATTATTGTCTATTTCGTGTTTGTGATTTTTTCTTGGTTGAGCTTGTGATGATTCCAGGCCCTGATTTCAAGCTATTCATCCTATTTCTTAGGTTTTCAACTTAGTAGAGTATAAGTTTTTGAAGTATTCCTATGATGTTCTGGAATTTTTTCTATTGTTGTTGTGATTATTTTACCTCTTTAATCCGGATTCTATTGACTTCGGAGTTGTTACTCTTTCTTTTGGTTAACTGGGCTAGGAGGTCCTTCTATCTTGTTTATCTTTCAAGAAGAACCATTTTTTGGATTCATTGATTTATTTTTTTGGTATAGTTTTCTTTGTTTCTATTCTTGCATCTCTGCTCTGATTTTTGTTATTTCTTCTTTCTGCTCCATTTAGGGTTCCATTTGTGGTTTGTTCTCCAAGTTATTTTTAACTGCCAGTGTTAGACTATTCACTTGTGCTCTTCTTTTGTTTTTTAATGTATGGCACATAGAGCCATAATAAACTTCCCTTTAGGACTGCTTTTAAGTGTCCCATCAGATTTTCGCTGTCTGTTTTATCTGTCATCTCAGGTCAGGAAGTTTTTTTTTATTTCTTTCTTTTTTTCTGACACCATTCATTATTCAGGCTAGAGTGTTGTTTAGTCTCCATGTGTTGTTTGTAGGTAGCAGGGTTAATCTTTCGATGCTGTTGATATTTGATTTTTATTGCATCCCCGTGGCTGATAGAATGCATGAGATTATTTACCTCTTTTTATATTTGTTGAGTTTTTTTTTCTTGTGTCCCAGTATTTGTACGTCTTATTTTGGAAGAATGTTCACTGAGTTGCTTTTGGAGTAGAAAGTGTTATTCTCTTGGTGTTTGGGTGAATCATTGATATGATGTCTGGTGAGTCATTTGTTTTATTTGTGTCATTTTAGTTCAGATGTCTCTCCTGTTTATCCTTTTGCCTGTTGATAGTTCCTAGTGGCTTAATGGGGTATTGAAGTCCCTGCAATTAGTGTGCTGGGGTTAATCTTGATGCTTGACATCCTGAAGATTGGTCTTTATAAAGTTGGTCACCACGTGTTTGTGGCGTATATATTCTAAATTTGAGATCTTCATCGTCAATTGTTCCTTTAATAAAGATGTTAATGGCCGCTCTTTGTCTCTTTTGATTTCTTTTGCTTTGAAGTTCTATTTTGTCTGATATAAGGATAGCCACAACCTCTTGCTTTTTGGTACCATTTGCTTTGATACTTTCTTCCAATCCCTTCCACCTTAAGTTGGTGCCTGTCCCTTGAAATTGAGATGGATTTCTTGTAGACAGCATACAGATGGGTTTTTGTTTCCTAATCCATTCTCCCAGTCCCTGCCTCATTTGATTAGGGAGTTAGCCATTAATATTTAAGGTTATAATCTGAAGATGGATGTTGCTTTCCTTTCACTTTATTATCATTTGGACTTCTAGCCTCTGATTTTGGCTCCTATGGTTCATATTTTTATTAGTTTCTTTTTCTAGGTG
>VZQC01005330.1:1248319-1265973 GCA_009823505.1 Rhizomys pruinosus
TTTTTTTTTTTTTTTTTATCGCGTATTGACTTATCTAGGTTTCAGGTTTTCAATTTTGTTTATATATTGGATGTTGGAAGCCTAAGTCAGTCTTCTCTTTCTGTTCTGAAGGTTCTCCAAAAGGAAGCCCACTTGGATTCTCAGCAATTCCCGTTGTGGGGGGGGGGATTGTGCACCTGACCTAGCCTGCACCCCGGTACCTCCAAGACGGGGGCCCCAGAAAGAGGGCTCAGAGTCAAGACTCTCTCACAGCTGTCCCTGTGCCAGACCACCCCAGCTGCACCTGTGTACCTGCCCTGCCTTCACGAGTTATGGCATCTTGCCTGCGACTCAGGAGCCTGCCCACAAGTCCGCTGGCTGGGACCAGAGCAGAAGTAAACACGACCCTCTGTTCACTCTGCAAAGGCAAAGCTTGGTCCCTCTGAGACGGGGACCCTGGAAAGAGGGCTCAGAGTCGAGACCCTCTCCCAGCCGTCCCTGTGCCAGACCACCCCAGCTGCACCTGTGTACCTGCCCTTCCTGGCGAATTATGGCTTCTTGCCTGCGTCTCAGGAACCCACCCACAGTCCGCTGGCTGGGACCAGAGCAGAAGTAAACACGACCCTCTGTTCACTCTGCACAGGCAAAGCATGGTCCCTCTGAGACGGGGACCCTGGAAAGAGGGCTCAGAGTCGAGACCTTCTCCCAGCCGTCCCTGTGCCAGACCACCCCAGCTGTGCCTGTGTCCCTGCCCTGCCTGCGCAAGTTCACCACGCTTCTCTTAAAGACTGTTTTTAGCCACCATGTGGGTGCTGGGAATCGAACTTGGGTCCTCTGCAAGAGCAGTTGGTGCTCTTAACCACTGAGCCATCTCTCCAGCCCTGAAAGAAATATTTTTTTTAATGGGGGCTGGAGATATGACTCAGTGGTTAAGAGCACTGACTGTTTTTGCAGAAGACTGGAGTTCAATTCCCAGAAACCATGTGGCAGCTGACAACCACCCCTAACTCTAGTTCCAGGGGATGTGAAATGCTCTTCCTCCCTCTGCAGGCATTGCATGACATGGGTTCACTTACATACATGCAGGCAATACACTCATACACATAAAATAATGCTAAATAAAATATTTTTAAAGGACTAGAAAATGAAATAACTTCATTGTCTTAACTAACCATAATGGAATAAATGTGGCTAGCAATAGAAAGCAAAACTAGTGAAACTGTACACGTGTGGAAGATGAAGAATTACTTTTGTTCACCATGGGTAATTTAAAAAATAAGAGGTAATCAAATTCTTTTAATTTAGCCAACATGAAAGCATTGCTTTCTGGAATAACTGAGAGACAGTGCTGGTTATTCCTAGATGGAAATATCCATGTGTGAATGCCTGCAGGGAAAATATGGTATCTAGAAAATGTCCTCATGCAAAGGTCATAAAGAATCTCTTTATTTTGTATAGTAATACAATCCTCAAAATAAATATAAGTAAGAAAAATAAGGGCCTGTGTGAATATTTATGGAAATGAATATAAAGAATAATGCAATGGATTATAATTATAACAGAGTTGCTTCTCTGAAAATAGGGGATTAAAAAAAACCTTGGCCAAATGAATCATAGAGTAAGACGAAGGAAGCCAGGGAGAGATAGACAGAATATCCAAATTAGTAATATTAGAGGTGGCAAAATAGGATATTACAATTACACTGAAAACAGAGGCTCTGTAGAGAACATATTGAAAACTTGTATTACAATGAAATCCAAAATTGAGTTGAATTGGATAAATTAGTAGGCATGCATGATCCACCAAAAATTGAGCCAAGAGTATATAAACAATCTAAACAAATCAATAAGGAGCCTTGAGCCAGTAATAAAGTTCACCCAACCAAAAAGAAAAAGAAAAAGAAAAAGGCAGCGTGTACTAAATGGATTCCTTACATAGTTCTACTAGGCTTGGTAAAATAATAAAGAACATCTGTGTTTATGGAAGTCTTCCATTCAATGAGTAGGGAGTGTGAAGTTCCTCCACATTTACTGTGTGCTGCATGGATTGTGCGGCAGTGAAACCAAGTATGAATGTGGGAACAGAATAGCTACACAAATTTATTTGATGAGCACATATGCAAAAATATTCAATTAAATTCTTTTTTTTATTATTATTATTTATCTTTGTAGGTGTATGAATGTACTGTCTGCATGCAGGTCTGTGCACCCGTGTCGTGCAATGCCGCGGAGGTCAGAAGACGGTCTCGGATTCCCCTGGAACTGGAGTTCTCCTGGAATTGGAGTTACAGACGGTTCTTAGCCGCCATGTGGGTGCTGGGGATCGAACCCGGGTCCTCTGCAAGAGCGTCGGTGCTCTTAACCGCTAGGCCATCTCTCCAGTCCCCTCAATTAAATTCTTTAAAACTGGATTCTGCAGCACATTAGGAACAGATATGAGGAAGTCCATTCATCCCACAGTAAATGCAGTTTGCATATAAATAGAATTAAGGGCAAAGACGACATTTTCAAGACAACGGTTGTAGAAAGTCTTTGACAAAATCCAGCCTCTCTTCATGATAAAAACAACCCTAAAGAAGTTAGCAACAAATAAAAATGCCAACATTGTAAATATGCAAACCTGTAGACAACAATATAAAAAGGGGAAGCAGTTCCTCTAAAATAAGCAATAATGCAATAAAGGTGACCACTATTTCTACCATTTTGTTAAAGTAGTTCTCAGGTTTTGAGAAATTGTACTTCAGGTATAAAACTTGAGATCTTAGTAAAAAGACAAAAGAGCACAGTTGTTTTGCCTGTCTTATTGGCAAGTGCAGCTACCCTGTGGCTGCCACTGCTTTTGCCATCCTTCAAAGATATGAGAAGACACAGCTTTTCAACCTTCTAATATGGACTGAAGACTCATGTCTCTCTGAGAATCCTCCAAACCTTCAGTAGCAGATGGGGACTGCTGAGACATCCAACTGTGGACTGAGATACTACTAGGATTTCCACTTCTTCAGAGTATAGACTGCCATTGTTGGACTACCCAGGCTGTATCATGGAGACAAGTACAGGAAGATCAAGACAGGACACGATGCTTACTGGACCTCATTTGGTGACCATGGGAAGGGAAAACCCCAGTGTGGAACATGAGGACAGAACTGATGGATATTAGAAAGAATAACAACAGCAGCAGCAGCAACAACAACAACAGAAAAGATTATGTCAAAGAACTGACTGAAACGGTGAACTTCTGCTTCAAACATTATTTTTTTTCAAAAAAAAAATAAAAAGAAACAGTAAACTTCTGCATAGAGAATTTTGAGAGAGACTGAGTAAAAGATGCAGAATATGATTGGCAAAATGCATGAGCTCTGGCGGGGTGGGGGGCAGGGAGGAGTCATGGGTCTAGATTTGATTTGTAATGTAATTTTGTATGAAATGCATGGAGCTTCAATAAAACATTGGCTTAAAAAATAGTTCTCAGGTTCTTACCCAGAGCAGTAAATCAAGAGAAATATGTAAGTAGCCTATAATTATAAGAGATGATATTCCTATTTTCAGATGGCATGATCTGATGCTTAAAGAACCCTAAAAGTTTCCCATAAATATTCTCCAGACTGATAAACACTTTCGATGAAGTAGCAGGATAGAAGATCAACAGACAAAAATAAGTGGATTTTTATTTCTATTTCCTTTGTATGAGAAACTGAACTCAGGACCTGGTATTTACCAGCCAAACTTTGTATCCTTGAGCTATACCTTCATCCTGTATATAAACTTTTACATGTCTGAATGAGTAAGGTGACATAGAAACTAGAAAGTAATATCTTCCTTTATGAACAGAAACAAAACTAGGAATATTTATGACAGGAGGTTCAAATACTGTATAATTAAAACCATAAAATACAGAGAAGGGGGATGCTGGAGAGATGGCCTAGTAGTTAAGAGAGCCAACTGCTCTTGCAGAGGACCCGGGTTCGATCCCCAGCACCCACATGGCGGTTGAGAACTGTTTTAAACTCCAGTTCTAGGGGAATCCGACGCCCTCTTCTGACCTCCACAGCACTGCACAAGACTGGTGCAACACCTTTAATCCTAGCACTTGGGAAGCAGAGGCAGGCAGATCTTTGTGAGTTCAAGGCCACCCTGGTCTACAGAGTGAGTTCCAGGACAGCTGGGGCTATAGCGAGACCCTGTCTTGAAAAGACCCAAAAAAATTATTTATTATTATTTTGTATTTTATTGAATTTTTGTGTATTTCATACAAAATATCTTTATCAGCTTTATGCCTCCTCCCCCATTCAAAACCTCTAATATTCTATCCACAAGATTTCTTTCATTCTGTTATTTATGTTAAGGCCTATCAAGTCAAATTAGTGTACCCAGAAATCCCTCAGTGCAAGTTTATCCACTGGGGTCTAGTCAGACTATTTAGCGTCACTCCCTTAAAGAAGATCAACTTTCCCTCACTCAGCAGTAATCAGCTGCCAATAGTTCAGCTAAGATTTGAGATTTCTGACCATTTCCCCAGTTCTATGCTGGGTTTTTGTCTGCTTGAGTTTTCATAGGCCTTCTGCATGTTGACACCATGCCTGTAGGTTGACAAGAGCAAGGTCCCAAAAGCCTGTAAGACTCTCTTTCCATATGGTTATGCACCTTCTCCTCTGGCTCTTATGGTCCTTTCTCCTTTTCTGCAATAGTCCCTGGGCCCTGGGTGGGTGAATTTTATTTTAGAAGTCCTGTCCAGAACTCTCTTATTTGACCATTTGTGACATTTGGGTTCATTGCTTTCTGTCACATGAGGGAGGTTAGTTGAATAGAGATGAGAGATTCATTAGTAGTCTATCTCTTGTTCCAATATGTTCTGTGAGCTGTAGGTGTACAGGTTCCACTGTAGATATGTCACATAGTGTTGGGCATTTCACAGACACTTGCTATCTATGTGTGACCAGTTGCAGAACTCTGTAATAATCTCCATCTGTTGCAAAAGAAGCTTCTTTGATAAGTGGTGACTGGCATACATGTATGTAAATAAAAGGATCCATATTTAGCATATAGTAAGAAATTACATTTGTCTATGGATGTGACACTCTTAGCGCTTTCCTTAAGACTTATGATCTCTCCAGCCATGTATATCTGGCTATGTTTATAGTACCACACATGAGTTCCCTCCCATTGAGTAGATGATAAGTCCAATTGGGTAGCTGTTGATTATCCCCAAGATAAAAGTGTCACTCTTGACCCAATTTAGTTTGCTGTACCAGTCATTGTTGTGATTATTAGGCCTTAAAGCTGGATTTGGACTATTGATAGATATTCTCTCTTAGCAGCTTGCACAGTGCTCTCTAAAATTGTGAGAACTAGCTTTCAGGGCTTCTAGGTCAGTTCCACCTCCATTGCCCCAAGTCTTGTGTCCAAACTATGTCCTATTTTCAGCAATAGGGTATTACCTGGTTCTGCCAAGCCTGTGTAATTTTGAGAGTCTCTTGGACTGCCCTGGCCAACAACTCAAAAGGAGGTTTCTCCTGTCAGGCACTGTTCCTTACTATATACCCTTCGGAGATGGACACGGAAACATGTACAGATATTGCATCTGTAATTTTTCTAAGATTATTTATCTCTTCCCCCATCTCCCTATCTAACCCTCCTTTTTCCCCCAATTAAAGTACCCCTTTTATTTTTTTATTATTTCACCCTTAATAATAACTGTCTCCTATGGTTCTCCTGTCCCTTGAGCACCTTCTTTCTTTACCCTTTACTCCCATGGTTCCTTGTATAACCCTCTCTCTTCTTCTTCTTCTTTCATTTAAATAATCCCATTTTACCCATTTCCCCCTTGGTAACACCTACCTCCTGCTGCCCCCCTAACCCCCGTTCACTCTCTGGCTCCCTCTTTCCCTTTACTGACTTTTTTTTTCCATTTTCCTGGCTCCTACAGCTACATCAGGATATATACATATAAGGACTTGATGCTAAAATCCACAAATGAAGGAGAACATATGTCATTTGTTTCTCAGAGTCTGTATTACTTCACTTAGTACAGTGAACTGTTTCCAGTTCCATTCATTTTCCTTCATGGCCCCTTTCACCACATCCTCTCAAGCATTTGGTATCATAGACTCTTGATCTTAGCCATTATGACTGACATAAGATAAACTCTTTTTTTAGTTGTTTTGTTTGTTTGTTTGTCTCTTTGAGACAGGGTCCCCTGTAGCCCCAGCAGTCCTGGGACTCACTTTGTAGACCAGGGTGGCCTTGAACTCACAGAGATCTACCTTCCTGTGCCTCCTGAGTGCTGCGATTAAAGATGGCCATCACCATCTCCATTTTTTTAATATTTAATTTATTTTTATTTTTATGTATATGCTGGAACTACAAGGAGACCCTGTCTCAAAAGGTCTTTAAAAATGAGTGTATTGTGTGCATGTCTGTAAGTGCACCCTTGTCATACAGTATCCACAGAGATGAGAAGGCATTAACTTCCCATGTAACTGGAGTTATGGATGGTTGTTAGCCACCATGTGGGTGCTGGGAATCAAACCTGGGTCCTCTGCAAGAGCAGTCAGTGTTCTTAACTGCTAGGTCATCTCTCCAGCCCCATAAGATGAAATCCTAAGGTAGTTTTAATTTTTATTTCCTAATTACTAATAATGTTGAACACTTTTAAGGCGTTTCTTAGCTTTCAAATTCCTTCTATGAAGCCAGCATCACTCTAATATCAAAACCAGGCAAAGATACAACCAAAAAGGAGAACTATACACCCATCTCATTAATGAACACAGATGCAAAAATTCTCAACAAAATACTTGCAAACCACATACAGACCCACATCAAAAAGATCATCCATCATGACCAAGTTGGATTCATACCAGAGATGCAGGGATGGTTCAACATATGAAAATCAATAAATATCATAAAATACATAAATGGACTGAAAGACAAAAACCACACAATCATCTCAATTGACGCAGGAAAAGCCTTTGACAAAATCCAGCATCCCTTCATGCTTAAAGTCCTAGAGGGAACTGGATTTGAGGGATCATTCCTCAATGTAATCAAAGCCATATACAGGAAACCACAGCCAACATCATCCTAAATGGAGAAAAGACAGAAGCATTCCCCTTAAAAGTAGGAACTCGACGAGTCTGCCCCCTGTCAATCTTTATTTTTCTTTTGATAACTCTGTTCTCCATAGCCCATAGTTTAATTGAGTAATTTGATTTCTTGATCTTTTTTAGTTCTTTGTATATTTTGGATATTAAACCTCTGTCAGGTGTCACTGGGAAGATTTTCCCTCACTCTGTGGGATTTCTCGTCACTTCCTTGGTTGTTTCTTTTTTTGTTTGTTTGTTTGTTTGTTTTTTGTTTTTGTTTTTTTTATTTTTTAACATTTTTTTGATGCTTTGTGCATTTCATACATCATTTTCCAATTCAGTTCAGGCATATTTCCCTTCCCCCCCACCCCCACCCCAACCGAGATCATGCATTCTGCCATAACTGTCCTGTATATTTCTCTCAGTTATTTTTTTTTCATTTTTTAGCTATAAGTGATAATCGATGAGTACAAGCATCCTTCAAGTAAAACCAATTTGCAGGCTGTTGTGCCCAAACCCCCACAGCCCCACCTTCCAGCAGGGGGTGAGGGGTTGTATGTTCAATCAGGTTGATCAAATGAGTGTCCAGACTACATTGCTGTAGTTTCACCATTCACCCCAATCGCAGCCCTTACATTCTACCACGCCCCCTCTTCCGCAGATTGTTCCCTAGGCTTAGAAAAGGGGCACAGGTGGATGAGAAGCAAAACAGTCTACTCTCTCTGGAGCTGTTGTCTTGGACTCTGGTCAATTCTGGCTGTTTCCTTTCATGGGCTGACAGTTTGTCCAGGAATAACCTTTCGATCCTACTAATGAAGCACAAGCAATTAGATATATAGGTATTTAAACAGCACTAATAGTTATGGTAGGTTACTTTGGTATAGACACATATGTTTGGATGATATGTTAATCCATGAATTACATTTTTTCCTGTTAAATATGACAGGGTCTTACTGTGGCTTATAACATCTCCTAACCTGTAGAGGATGTAAGCTTGTGGCATCAGCCATGGGTTATTTCTCCAAGGGGAGAGCCAATAGCCAATTAGATTTGGGATATACAGGCATATGGCTGCCTCTGCTGCACAGTATTTCCAGGCAGGTGAGGTGTAGCTGGTGCTGATGGAGGAGTCTTGCTTGTTAATCATATATAGTCACCCAAAACAACATGGGTGAATTTGATGAAATCTGAGCCTTGATTCCACCCTATAGTTATGTATAATACAACTGTCTTCTGGAGACTCATGGGTTAAAAAAAAAAAGGGGGGGGAGGTACAGATAGACATGAAACCTTTTTGTCAAAAACCTTGCAATTCAAATCGTAAAACTAACTACGGGAAAAGATTTGTGTGTTCCAACAGGACAAAATGTCACCAACTTAAGGGCTGAGGAAGAAAAGATACAGCTTTGCATTGAGTAGGATGTACCAGAAAGTGCCAACTGAAAGGTTGACCCATCCGAACATCGAAAGGAAGAAAAGCCTCAGATTGCCATAAACATGGAACCCCTCTGTGGATCCTACATGTAACAACTATGTATAATGAGTCCTAATGAAACTTACCTTCGAGGTGCTGCAAAGGTTTTAATATGAGAGACTTTCTTGCCTCCCCCCCTGAACAAGGAGAAATATGACAATGATGAGGTCGCTCTCCAACTGTAAATTGGAGACAACTATTATAGAGGTAATGTTTTATAAAACCAGTAAAACTGCCTTCTTTAATTGACCAATAGACATAAGAACTGTGAAAAGGATTATTCTCTGTTCAGAACCAAATATAATACTAAAGTCCTTAAACTATGCACTTAAGCAAAATATATCAATACAGGAGCTCTGACATCAGTAATGGATTAATCTACAAGGGAGATGTTGGCCAGGGGATCTAAGGCCCCACAAAAGGTAAAGGCTCCTGCTCCTTGCCTCTAAACTGGGATACCTGCAAGAAAAGAGGCGATAAGGCCCTGCTGCTGAAGACCTGACGTTAACATGGGAAAGATGTATTGAGACCACACATACAAGTGTAGATGGCCTCTGGAACACGAGAGAGTGTTACCAAAGGCCACTAAACCAATAAAGCAAATGCGGGTCTCCCTGAGTCAAGCAAGGTTGTTTCTTTTTTTGTACGGATGCTTTTTAGTTTAATGAGATCCCACTTCTTGATTTTGTTTTATCTTAATTCCTCCGCAACTGATGTCCAATTAGAAAGTCCTTTCTTACACCTATATCTTGTAGGATACTGCCTAGGTTTTCTTCTAATATTTTCAGAGTTTCAAGTTTGATCCATTTGGAGTTGAATTTTATGTAAGATTAACGAACATAGTCTAGTTTCATTCTTCTACAGGTGGAGATCCAGTTTGCCAGCACCATTTGTTGAAGAAGCTGTCTTTCCTGCAGTGAGTGTTCGTAGCACCTTTGTCAAATATCAGGTGGCTGAAATCTCATGCACTCATGTTTGGGTCTTCAATTATATTCCATTTTTCTATGTGTCTGTTTTTGTATCAAAGCCATTTTTTTTATGACTAAAGCTCTACAATATAGTTTGAGATCTGGAATGGTAATCTCCCCAGTATTGATCTTTGTGCTCAAGATTGTTTTGGCTATCTGGGGTCTTTTGTGAGTCCATATGAATTTTAGGATTTTTTTCCTAAATTCTGTGAAGATTGTCATGGGGATTTTGACTGGGATTTCATTGAATTTATAGATTCCTTTTGGTAGGAAGGTCGTTTTCACAATACTAATTCTTCAATTCCATGAACATGGGAGGTATTTGTGTTTCCTGGTGTCTTCCTCAATCTCTTCAAATATTTAATTTTTTAAATTTTATTTATTTTTGTATGTGTATGAGTGTGCTGTCTGCATGTAGGTCTGTGCACCCGTGTCATGCAATGCCACGGAGGTCAGAAGACGGTCTCGGATTCCCCTGGAACTGGAGTGCTCCTGGAATTGGACTTACAGACGGTTCTCAGCTGCCATGTGGGTGCTGGGGATCGAACCCAGGTCCTCTGTGAGACCAGTCGGTGCTCTTAAACGCTAGGCTGTCTCTCCAGCCCCAAAGATTTAAATTTTTAATTGTAGAGGTTTTTAATGTCTTTTGTCAAGTTTATTCCTAGATATTGTTTGAGGCTATTGTGAATGGGAGGGTTTCCTTGTACTCCTTTTTCATATTGCTCATTATTGATATATAGAGAGCTACTGATTTTTCTAAATTGATTTTGTAACCTGCCACTTTGCATAAAGTGTTAATCATTTCTAGGAGTTTTCTTACAGACTTTTTGAGATCTCTTATGTATATTATCTTATCATCTGCAAATAGGGATAACTTGACCTCTTCTTTTCCAATTAGTACTCCTTTAATTTCCTTCTCTTATTACCATAGAAAGAGTTTCAAGCACTACATTAAAAAGAGTGGAGATAATGGACACCCTTTTCTGGTTCCTGATTTTAATGTGAATGCTTCCATTTTTTCTTCATTTAGGATGATGTTGGCTGTGGGTTTGTTATATATACCTTGAAATATGTTGAGGTATGTTCCCTCCATTTCAATTCCCTCTTTTAACATAAGTGTATGTTGAATTTTGTCAAAGACCTTTTTTGCATCTATTGAGATAACTATGTGATTTTTTTTGTATTTTTGAGACACGGTTTCCCTTTAGTCCCAGCTGACCTAGAGCTTGCTCTGTAGACCAGGCTAGCCTTGAACTCACAGAGATCCACCTGCCTCAGCCTCCCAAGTGCTGGGATTGAAGGTGTTAGCCACCACCCCTGGCAACTATGTGATTTTTTTACTTTGAGTCCACTTATATAGTTGATAACATTTATTGGCTTACTTATACTGAACAATCCCTAGATCTCTGGATACTCCTTTTGATGTGCATGTATATGTGTTTTACAAGTATTTTGTTGAAAATGTTTGAATATATGTTCGTTAAACATATGGTCTATAGTTATCTTTTTGAGTTTAATTTTTACATATTTTTTATTAGAGTGATGCTGGCTTCATAGAAGGAGTTTGGGAGTTCTCCCTCTTATTCTATCTTTTTTAAATAATTTAAGTAGTATTGGTAGTAGATCATATTTGAGTGCCTGGTAGAATCCATCTGGGCCTAAGATTTTTTTTTTCTTTAGTGGGGAGGATTTGTATTGCTATATTAGCTAACTTATTTGTTATTGATTGGTTTAAGCCTGTGATTTCTTCTCGGTTTAGCTTTGGTAGTTCCCATGAAGTTTTCAAGTTTTCAAATATAATAGATTATAAGTTTTAAAAGTATTCCCTTAAAAATAAAAGAGCCAGGCGTGGTGGCACACACCTTTAATCCCAGCACTCTGGAGGCAGGAGCAGGCGCATCCTTGTGAGTTCAAGGCCAATCTGGTCTACAGAGTGAGTTCCAGAACAGCTGGAGCTACGGAGAGACCCTGTCTCAAAAAAGACAAAAAAAAGTATTCCCTTAAAATGTTCTGGATCTTTTTGCTTTCTTTTGTGGTGTTTCCCTTTTATCTCTGATTTTGTTGATTTGGACTTGCTGTTTCTTTCTTTTGGTTAACTGTGCTAAGCTTCTGTCTATCTTGTTTATCTTTTCAAAGAGCCAGCTCTTAGATTGTTTTCTTTGTTTCTATTTCATTAATTTCTGCTCTGATGTTTTTGTTAGTTCTCTTATCTACTGGGTTTTGGTTTCATTCTTTCTTGTTTTTCCAGAGTCTTGAGTTGTAATGTTTAGTCATTTATTTGAACTCTTTCTGATTTTGAATGTAAGCACTTAGAGTTATAAACTTCCCTCTTAGAACTGCTTTTAAAGTGTCCCAAATGTTTTATTGTGTTGTATTATCCCTTTGATTTAATTATTATCTCTTTGATTTAATTACAGAAATACTTTTACTTCTTTCTTCATTTTTTTCTTTGACCCATTCATCATTCAGGAGTGTGTTGTTTAATCTCCATGAGTTTGTGTAATTATTAGATCTTCTTTTGGTGATGATTTTAAGTTTTATCGCATTGTGATCTGATAGAATGGGTGGAATTATTTCAATTTTTGTATTTTTGAAGTTTTGTGCCCTAGTATGTGGTCAGTTTTGAAATTTCCATGGCCTGCTGAAAATAAAGTGTGTTCTTTGCTGCTTTTTAGGTCCATTTGATCTACAGTATAATTTAATTCAAATGTCTCTCTGTTTATTCTTTGTCTGGTGGACTGGTCTATTGGAAATGGTGGTGTATTTCAGTCCCCTACTATTCCTGAGCTGGGGTTAATCTATGTCTTAAAGTCCTGTAGAACTATTTTTATGAAATTGGGTACACTAGAGTTTGATGCATATATGTTCATGATTGTAATATCTTCTTGGTCACTTGTTCCTTTGATCTGAATGAAGTGACCCTCTTCACCTCTTTTGATTAGTGTTAGCTTGACGCCTGTTTTTTCATATCTTAGAATTGCATGCCTTACTTGTTTCTAAGTGCTGTTTCTCTAGAATATTTTCCATACTTTCACTTTAAGATACTGCCTATGCTTGAAGGTGAGATGAATTTCTTGCAGACAACAAAAAGATGGATTTTGTTTCTTGTTAGTCTGTGTCTTTTGACTGGAGAGCTCAGGCCATTGATTTTTCTTCTTTGGTCTTTTTGAGACAAGGTCTCCCTTTAGTTTCAGCTGGCCTGGAGCTTGCTCTGTAGACCAGGGTGGCCTTGAACTCACAGAGATCCACCTGCCTCTGGATCAAAGGCATGCACCACCACACCCAGCCCAGGCCATTGATATTTAAAGTTATTCTTGAAATATATTAGGTGCCATAATTTTAACTTCTGTTTGTATTCTTGGTCTAATTTTGTGGCTTCACAATTTTACCTTCATGTAGTTTCTTTCTATTTCCTCTTGGATATAGTCATTTCTTTCTTCAGTCCTTCATATTTCTTGAAATATTTTTTGAAGGATTGGTTTAGTGGACATGAATTCTTTCAGCCTGTTCATGTCATGGAATATTTTAATATCCCCTTCAACATAATAGACAGTTTTGCTTTAGTATTTGGGTTGGCATTTATGTTCATTTAAAACTGGGAATACTTTTCCAGGCGTGGTGGCTCATGGGAGGCAGAGGCAGGCAGATCTCTGTGAGTTCAAAGTCAGCCTGGTCTACAGAGGGAATTCCAGGACAGCTGGGGCTACAGGGAGACCCTGTCTCAAAAAGACCAAAAAAAAAAAACCTGGGAATATTTTGGTCTAGGCTCTTTTGGCTTTCATAACTCAGATCAAAGGTCACCTGTAATTCTTAGAGGTTTTTCTCTTGCAGCTTTCAATATTCTCTCTTTGTTCTGTACTTTTAGTCTTTTTGCTATGCTATGCTGTGGAGAGTTTCTTTTCTGCTCCTGTCTACTTGGTGTTCTATGTATTTCTTATACTTGTATGGGTATGTCTTTCTTTAACTTGGGGAAATTTTCTTCCATAATCTTGTTGAATGCCATTTATCTTAAATTCTTCTCCTTCCTCAATGTATATGATGTATAAATATGGTCTTTTCATGATATTCCACAATTCTGACATATTCCTTCCATTCTTAATTTTTACTTATATATAATATATATATATATATATATATTATATATAATATATATTATATATGAGTATAATATATATTACATATATTATATATGAGTATAATATATAGTATATATATGAGTATAATATATATATATATATAAATATATATATAATACTCATACACATAAAATAAAAACATAAAGTGCTGACTTTGTATATATATATTATATATATTATATATGAGTATAATATATATTATATATTATATATGAGTATAATATATATTATATATTATATATATGAGTATAATATATATGTATAAATATATATATATATTATACTCATACACATAAAAAAAGTAGTAAATAAAAAATTTTAAATGTGGATAGAAGAAATTGATGAAAACACTAGAATTAAGAAGATTCCCGCTCATGGCGGCATACACCTTTAATCCTAGCACTCAGGAGGCAAAGCCAGGTGGATCTCTTTGAGTTCAAGTCCAGCATGGTGTACAGAGTGAGCTCCAGGCTAGCTGGGGCTAAAGGGAGACCCTGTCTCAAAAACACCAACAACAAAAAAGAAACAAAAGAAAATTCCTGAAGACGAACTGCCTTGTCCCTTGAGGGCCTCACCACCTGCCTCAGAAGTCCCAGCTTGGGCTCCAGACAGGTGCACGGACTCAGTGAGATGCTAGTAAGGCAAGGTGGAACTGCCTTGACACTTGGGGGCCTACCAGCATGTAGGCCAAAGGAGCAACACAATCCGCTCCGCCACCCCCACCCCACCCCCATCAACCCAGTGGAGCTGTGGTGCAGAGGACCTAGCAGGCACAACATTACTGATTATAGTCTGCACAGCCAAAGTTGAGGTGCCAGAATCCAAAAAGAAACAGACAAATCCACATGCCAAAGAAACAAAGAAAAAACAACATGGGAAAAGCACATAATAAATCCACACTGAACTCTATCAACCATACAGAAGATCCCTACAACAAGATTTCCGATGAAAGAAGCCAAGACACTGACCTTAGAAGAACAACTATAGACATATTCAAAGAAATTTGAGAACTAAGGGAAGAGAATGAAAATCTCAAGAAGGACCTAGAAGGAGATAACGACAAATGATGGAAAGAACTAAGGGGAGAGATTGAAAAACTCAAGAAGGACCTAGAGGGAGATAATAATAAATGTTGGAAAGAACTAAAGGGAGAAAATGACAAACTTCAGAGGAAGTAGAAATGCTGAAAAGATCCCAGGCCAAAATTAAAAAAGGAAATGACCAATGAACCAAGGAGCTACAAGATGAGAATGACAGGCTCCAGAGGGAAGAAGAAAATCTAAAGAAATCACAGGATGGAATGAAAAAGGAAATTGAACAATCATCCAGTCACCAGGAAAGGATGGGAAAAAGCTTCAGAAGGAGAATGGAAAAAGCAGCAAAAAGAATATCAGACCTGCAGGATAATATGGAGCAACTAGAAAGCTCAAGTAAAGATTATGAAAAAAAATTTAAAAACACAAGCGTGGAACAACCAGGAAATATGGGACACTATGAAAAGAACAAACCTCACACCATAGGGATAGAGGAAGGAGAAGAGTCCCAAGACAACACTATTGATCGGATCTTCAACAGGATAATAAAAGAAAAATTCCCCAAACTGAAAAAAGACAATCCCATTCAAATACAAGAAGCACATAGAACACCAAATAGACAGGACCAGAAAAGAAACTCCCCATGCCATATAATAGTTAAAACACTAGATGCTCAAAACAAAGACAAAATATTGAAAGCCACAAGAGAAAAACAACAAGTTACATATAAGGGGAAACCCAACAGAATTACAGCTGACTTCTCAGTCCAAACAATGAAAGCTAGAAGAACATTGACCAAAATATTCCCTGTGCTAAACGACTTCAGACGCAAACCCAGACTACTATATCCAGTAAAATTATCAGTTATAGTTGAAGGAGGAAGAAAAATCTTTCATGACATGAACAAGATGAAAGAATACACGTCTAAGAAACCAACACATCAGAAAATCCTCAAAGCAATCCAAAGAACAGAGGAAAGGAGCAACTATGGCTAAGCAATTAAAGAGAGAAATCAACAAAATCATAAGAGAGTAAATACAAACTGTGCTGGAGAGCTTTAGTGTAAACTTGACACACCTGGGTTGAGGGAGCCTCAACTGGGGAATTGGCTTCATTGGACTGGCCCGTGGCCACATATGTGGAGTGCTCTTGATTGTTGAGCAACATAGGAGGGCCCAGCCCACTATGGATGGTGCCACACTGGGCAGGTTGTTATGTACCATATAAGAGGGCAGGCTGGGAATGGGCCAGGGGAGCAAGCCAGTAAGCAGCATTCCTCCATGGCCTGTGCCTCAGCTCCTGCCTCCAGGTTCCTGTTCCTACCTTGGGCTCCCTGAGTGATGAACTACAACCCAGGAGATGTGAGCTGAATAAAGCCTTTCCTCCCCAAGTTGGTGTCAGTCCGAGTGTTTTGTCACAGCAATTGAAGAGAAACTGGAACAGAAACCTAGACTAAGAATGTAAACAAAAAATAAGATGAAAGGAAGCAACACACATCTTTCAATAATAACCTTAAATACTTATGATCTAAACTTCTCAATCAAAAGACAAACACTGGGAGAATGGATTAGGAAACAGAATCCTTCTATATGCTGTCTACAAGAAACCCATCTCACCCTCAAAGACACCTTAGAGTGAAAGGATGGAAAAAAATATTCCAAGCGAATGGTACCAAAAAACAACACAGAGAGACTATTCTAATATCAGACAAAACAGATCTCGAAGTGAAACTAATCAGAAGAGACAAAAAGGGCCATTACATCCTTGTCAAAGGAATAATTAACTATGAATAATTCACAATCCTGTCTATGCACCAAACTCTGGTGAACCCAACTTTATAAACACTATTTTGCAGGACTTCAAGACACAGATTAATCCTAACACACTAATAGTGAGACACTTCAACACCCCACTGAGCCCCTTGGATAGAACAACTGGACAAAAAAAATAAACAGAGAGTCATCAGAACTGAACAATACAATACACCAAATGAATCTCATAGACATCTACAGAATATTCTACCCAAACACCAGAGAATATACTTTCTACTCAGCACCTCATGGGGAACATTCTCCAAAATTGACCACATACTGGGGCACAAAGAAATCTCAACAAATACAAAAGGTTTGGAATTATTCCATGCATTATATCAGACCACAGTGCAACAAAGCTCAATATGAACACCAGAATAAGCCCAACTACCTAGAAGAACACATGGAGACATTGAATGAAAAAGACAATGCAACACAACAAAACTTGTGGAATACTTTAAAAGCAGTCTTGAGAGGTAAATTTATAGCCGTAAGTGCTCACATCAAAAAACAGAAAGGGAACAAATAAATGATCTAACACTGCAGCTAAAAGCACTTGAGAGACAACAAGTGAACCTTAAACCCAAAAGACAGCAATAAATCACAAAAATCAGAGCAGAAATCAATGAAGTAGAAACAAGGAAAACAATACATAGAATCAGCAAATCTAAAAGCTGGTTCTTTGAAAAGTTAAGCCAGGCATGGTGGTGCACGCCTTTAATCCTAGCACTTGGGAGGCAGAGGCAGGCAGATCTTTGTGATTTCAAGGCCACCATGGTCTACAGAATGAATTCAAGGACAGCTGGGGCTACAGGGAGACCCTGTCTCGAAAAGATTAAAAAAAAAAAAGATAAACAAAACTCTGACATCAGTAATGGATTATTCCACCAGGGAGATGTTGGCCAGGGGATCTAAGGCCCCACAAAAGGTAAAGGCTCCTTGCCTCTAAACTGGGATACCTGCAAGAAGAGAGGCGATAATGCCCTGCTGCTGAAGACCTGACGTTAACATGAGAAAGATGCATTGAGACCACACATGCAAGTGTACAGATGGCCTCTGGAATACCAGAGAGTGTTATCAAGGGCCACTAAACCAATAAAGCAAATACGGGTCTCCTTGAGTCAAGCAAGACTCCACCGTCAGCACCAGCTACACCTCACCTGCCTGGAAATA
>VZQC01005330.1:1266436-1534347 GCA_009823505.1 Rhizomys pruinosus
TATCAGACCACAGTGCAATAAAGCTCAATATGAACACCAGAATAAGTCCACTAGCTACAAGAACACATGGAGACTAAACAACACAATCCTGAATAATGAATGGGTCAGGGAAGAAATAAAGAGTGAAATAAAGGTATTCATGCAACTGAACAAAAAAGACAATACAACACTAAAACCGGGGGGGGGGGGATATTTTAAAAGTAGTCTTGAGAGGGAAATTTATAGCCCTAAGTGCCCACATTTAAAAAAAAAAACCAGAAAGGGAACAAATAAATGATCTAACACTGCAGCTAAAAACACTTGAGAGACCACAACCTGAAACCCAACAGACAGGAAGAAATAACAAAAATCAGAGCAGAAATCAATGAAATAGAAACAAAGAAAACAATACATAAAATCAATGAATCCAAAAGCTGGTTCTTTGAAAAAAAAAACAAAATAGACACACCTCTAGCCCAGTTAACCAAAAAAAAGAGAGCAACTCCAAATCAATAGTATTCATGAAGAAAGGGGAAACATCACAACAAAGAAAAGATCCTACGGGAATACATCAAAAATCTATACTCCACTAAATTTGAAAACCTAAGAGAAATGGATGAATATCTGAAATCCTGGGAACCAACAAAGCTTAACCAAGAAGAGATTGACAGTTTAAACAGACCCATAATATTTGAGGAAATTGAAGATGTAATTAAAAACCTCCCAACTAAAAAAAAGCCCTGGTCCAGATGGTTTCACAGCAAAATTCTGTAAAACATTTAAAGAGGTCCTACAACCATTGCTACTCAAACTGTTTAGAAGGATACAAACAGAGGGAATTCTCCCAAAGTCCCTTCTATTAAGCCAGCATCACTCTAAAACCAAAACTAGGCAAAGATGCAAAAAAAAAAAAAAGAAAGCTATAGGGGTTGGAGAGATAGCCTAGCGGTTAAGAGCACCAACACTCTTGCAGAGGACCCGGGTTCGATCCCCAGCACCCACATGTTTAAAGTCCTAGAGGGAATAGGACTGAAGGGAACATTCCTCACTATGATCAAAGCCATGTACAGCAAACCCACTGCCAACATCATCGAAATGAAGAAAAATTGGTACCATTTCCCTTAAAGATGGGATCCCAGCAAGGCTGCCCCTTATCACCATTCCTCTTTAACATAGTGCTTGAAGCACTTACTAAGGCAATAAGACAAGAGAAGAAAATTAAAGGAGTACTAATCAGAAAAGAAGTTAAGCTATCCCTTTTCCAAGATGATATGAGAGTTTACCTAAGGGATGCTAAAAACTCCACCAGAAAAATTCTAGAAATGATTAAGAGTTTCAGTAAAGTGGTGGGATACAAAATTAACCTGCAAAAATCAGTAGCCTTACTTTACACCAAAAATAAGCAAGTGGAGAAGAAATATAAGAAGATCTTCCCACTCACAATAGCCTCAAAAATAATAAAATACCTGGGAACAAACCTAACCAAAGATACCAATGATCTCTACAACAAAAATTTTAAACCCCTGAAGGAGATTGAAAATGACATCAATAGCACTTGGGAGGCAGAGGCAGGGTCTTTTTAAGGCCAGCCTGGTCTACAGAGTGAGTCCCAGGACAGTTGGGGCTACAGGGAGACCCTGTCTCGAAAAAAAAAAAAGAAAGAAAAAGAAAATGACATCAAAAGATGGAAAGATCTCCCATGCTCATGGATTGGAAAAATTAATATAGTAAAAAATGTCCATTTTATCCAAATTGTACAGATTCAATGCAATCCTAAACAAAATCCCCATGAGCTTCTTCACAGACTTGGAAAAAGAAATCCTTAAATTCATATGAAAAAACAAAGACCCTGAATAGCTAAAGCAACCCTGAATGAAAAATACAATACAGGGGGGATTGCTCTACCAGACTTAAATTTATATTACAGGGCTATAGTCATAAAGACAGTCTGGTATTGGCACAAAAACAGATCCAGTGACCAATGGAACAAAATTGAAGATCCGAACTTGAGCTCATATAATTTCAGCCACCTCATATTTTAAAAAGGGACAAAAAAAAATCCTCAAAGGAGAAGGATAGCATCTTCAGCAAATAGTGTTGACAAAACTGTATCACCATTTGTAGAACAAAATTAAACCCCTACCTCTCACCCTGTACAAAAATTAACTGCAAGTGGATCAAAGATCTCAACATAAAACCCAAAACCCTGAAAGTGATAGAAGAAAAAGTTGGTAACAACCTACAAGACATAGGTGTAGGAAAAGACTTTCTATTTTTTTAATTTAATTTTTATTGATGCTTTGTGCATTTCATACATCATTTTCCAATTCAGATCAGGAATATTTCCTTTTCCCTTCCCCCCACCCCCACCCCATCCCAGATCATGCATTCTGCCATAACTGTCCTGCATCTTTCTCTCAGTTTTTTTTTTCATTTTTTAGCTATAAGTGATAATCCATGAGTACAAGCATCCTTCGTGCAAAACCAATCTGCAGGCTACTTTCCAAATCAGACCACAGTTGCACAGTAAATAAAGTTAATAGTCAACAAATAGGAACTCATCAAACTCAAAAGCTTCTGTACAGCAAAAGAAACAATCAAGGAAGTGAAGAGAAAACCCACAGAGTGGGAGGAAATAGCCAGTGATTCACCTGACAGAGCATTAATATCAAGAATATGTAGACTACTTAAAAAACAAAGAAGAAAGTAAATGACCTACTCAAAAGATGGAGAAAAGAGCTGAACAGAGACTCCATCAGTAAGGAAGAAAAGATGGCTGAGAAATTTTTTTTTTTGGTCTTTTTGAGACAGGGTCTCCCTGTAGTCCCAGATGTCCTGGAACTCACTCTGTAGACCAGGTTGGCCTTGAACTCACAAAGATCCGCCTGCCTCTGCCTCCCAAGTGCTAGGATTAAAGGTGTACGCCACCATGCCCGGTGCTAAGAAAGATTTTTAAAAGTGCCCAACATCATTAATAATCAAGGAAATGGAAATTAAGACCACTCTCAGATATCATCTCCCTCCAATACGACTGGCTAAGATCAAGAAAACAAAAGACACCAAATGCTGGAGAGGTTGTGGGGAAAGGGGAACACTCATCCACTGCTGGTGGGAATGTAAACTTGTACAACCATTATAGAAAGCAGTGTGGAGAACCCTTAAAAGACTCAAAATGAGCCTACCACCTGACCCAGCCAAACCCACAAGACTCATCCAACCACAAAGATACATGCAAATCCATGTTTACTGCAACTCTCTTCACAATAGCAAAGTGCTGGATCTAACCCAAATGCCCCTCAACTGACTAGTGGATGACAAAAATGTCTTAAATCTATTTACACAATGGAGTACTACTCAGCAGTAAGGAAAGATAACATCATGAACTTTGCAGGCAAATGGAGGAACTCGAAACCATTATGCTAAGTAAAGTAACACAGTCCCAGAAAAACAAGTGGCAAATGGTCTCCCTCATTTGTGGATGCTAACACCAAATCCCAGATGAAAGTGCCTTGCCACTTGGGAATTATTCCTCACATCACAGACCGACCTCCACCTGTAAGAGGACTCTGAAGATAAAATTTAATCCTAGCAAGGACTCTGTTTGATCTTTTAGAGACATATCTATCAACCAAACTGATTGTTTTGTGGATTGTGCCCTTTATTAAATGGATAAAAAATGTTTTGCACTGTCTGAAAACCAACAACTTGAAATCTCAGGTATTCCAGGCCATTGTTAAGAATTTGAGATATAGGAGTAAGGTGATATCTCAAAGTGGTTTTAATTTGCATTTCCTTAATTATCAGAGATGCTGAACACTTCTTAAGATGTTTCTCTGCCATCTCTATTTCCTCCTGTGTGAAGTCTCTATTCAGATCTTTGCTCCATCTTTTGAGTGTTTCATTTGTTTAGGATCAAGAACACAAATGATACCAAGTGCTGGAGAGGTTGTGGAGAAAGGGGAACACTCATCCATTGCTGGTGGGAATGTAAACTGGTACAGCCACTATGGAAAAGCAGTGTGGAGACCCTTAGAAGACTCAAAACGAGCCTTCCATTTGACCCAGTCAATACTCACTCCTGGGTATATACCCACAAGACACATCTTACTGCAAGATACATGCACAGCTATGTTTATTGCAGCTCTGTTCACAATAGCAAAAAGCTGGAAACAGCCCAGGTGCCCCTCCACTGACGAGGGATAGAGAAAAATGTTGTACCATGATACAATGGGAGTCTAAGCAGCGGTAAAGAGGGACAACATCATGAACTTTGCAGGTAAATGGATGGAGCTGGAAGACATTATGTTAAGTGAAGTACCCAGTCCCAGAAAAACAAACGACAAATGTGTCCTCATATGTGGATGATAGTACACAATACCCAGATATAAATATTTCTCATGGAGGGATGCATAGTAAAAGAACAACAACAGAATGACTGCATCAGAAAATGGACCGAAATGGTGAATTGGGAAGGGGGGAGGGGTAGGTGAGGGACACGGGTGTATGTATATTCGATTAATGCATATTTAATTGACGTGAGTTCAACAAGTGCAGTTTTGCCTAGACACTGTCTACAGGATACATGGTGTTTTAGGACTTAGTAAAAGTAAATTGTGTATACTAAACAACATTGGTTTTACAGACTCTGATAAAAAAACGTAATGCATCGACGATTAAATGGAGATATAAATCATGTTAATGTAAACAACTATTTATAATGAAGTCCTAATGAAACTTACCTTCTTAGGTGCCACAAAGGTTTGATTATGAGAGACTTTCTTGCCTCCCCCCCCAAAGAGAAAGGAGAAATATGACGATGATGAGGTTGCTCTACAACTGTAAATTGGAGACAACTATTATAGAGGTAATCTCTTATAAAACTGTTAAAACTTGCCTTCTTTAATTGACTAATTAGACATAAAACTGTGAAAAGGATTACTCTCTGTTCAGAACCAAATATAACACTAAAGTCCTTAAAATATGCGCTTAAGCAAAATATATGTCAATACAGGAGCTCTGACATCAGTAATGGATTTATTCACCAAGGAGAGTTGTTGGCCAGGGGATCTAAGGCCCCACAAAAGGTAAAGGTCTCCTTGCTCTTAAACTGGGGATACCTGCAAGACAGAGAGGCGCATAAGGCCCTGCCGCTGAAGACCTGAGTTAAACATGGGAAAGAATGCTTGAGGACCACACATGGCAAGTGGTACAGATGGCCTCTGGAATACCAGAGAGGTGTGTTCAGGGCCAACTAAACCAATAAAGCAAAATACGGGTCTCCTTGAGTCAAGCAAGACTCCACCGTCATGCACCAGCTACACCTACACTGCCTGGAAATATGTAACATCAGAGGCAGCCATTAGCTGCATATCCCACAATAATTCTAATTGGTCCATTGGCTCTCCCTTGGAGGAATGATCCCATGCTATGCAAAAACTTACATTCTCTACATGTTACGGAAGACATTCATAAGCCCACAGGTAAGACCCTGGTCATTATTTACAACAGGGGAAAGAAAAAATGTAGTTCGTGGATCACATATTATAAACATATGTGTCTATACCAAAGTAACCTACCATAACTATTAATGCTGCTTAAGTACCTATATATCTAATTGCTTGTGCTCATTAGTAGGATCGAAAGGTTATTCCTGGACAGACTGTCAGCCCATGAAAGGAAACAGCCAGAATTGACCAGGAATCCAAGGACAACAGCTCCAGAGAGAGTGGACTGTTCTTTCTTCTCATCCACCTGTGACCCTCTTCAAAGCCCAGGGAATAAATCTGGTGGAGACGGGGGCGTGGTATTGAGATGGTAAGGGCTGCGATTGGGGTGAACTGGTTGAAAACTACAGCAATGGAGGCTGGACCCTCATTTGATTACACCTGATTGAACATGCCAACCCGCAAATTCATGCCCCCAGCTGCGAAGGAGGGGTGTGGGGTGTTTTGTTTTGGCACAACACGCCTGCAAATTGGTTTTTACATAAGGATGCTTTGTACTCATGGATTATCACTTATAGCTAAAACCTGGGGAAAAAAACTGCGGAGAGTCTGCATAGTGCAGACAGTACATGGCCAGAAAATCATGGATCTCGTCGGGGTGGAGGGGCGAGTGTGGTCGGAGGGTGAAGGGAAGGGGAGATAATGCCTATAGCAAGTAGAGGATACGAGAAGGCTTTTGCAATAGTTTCAAAGAAGGAGAGAAAGAAAAATAAAAAACAAAGAGAGAGAGGGAAATGAGGATCATTAAATGTATGGAATAAATAAAATTTTAAAAAAAAAGAATTTGAGATATTAAATTTCTATCTATATAGATATATGGGTCTATGATATGATAGACTCTAGGTCTATATATTTGTTATATGGATAGAGAGTTAGAATAATTTTAATTATGTTTTGCAATTTATGTGCCATTAATTGCAATAATAACATGTTTTTTCTTAAATATTTTGTTGTGTTGTTTTATTTGGAAAATTAATTTTTAATATAAAAAAAAAACTTTAATATAGAAAAATAAAATAAAATTATATGGAACTATTTTTTATTTAAGTATCAAAAATTGTGGGTTCTGGGAACTAAAACCTGGTCTCTATCGTCTCATTCTCTCTTTCTCTCTCTCTTCTCTCTCTCTTTCACGTTAGTTGTTCATATTTTTGTCATAATGAGAACATTTATCTTTTCTTTTGAAGAACCATCAGATTACATAATGTGGATAAACTAGCCTTATAAAATTAAGAACATTGAAAGGAAGAAAAGTCTCAGATTGCTATAAACATAACCCCTCTGTGGATCCTACTGTAAACAACTATTTATAATGAGTCCTAATAAAACTTACCTTCTAGTGTCTGCAAAAGGTTTTAATATGAGGAGACTTTCTTACCTCCCCCCATGAACAGGGAGAAATATGATGTTGATTGTCGTTCTCCAACTTACAGTTGGAGACAAACTATTATAGAGGTAATCTCTTATAAAACCTGTAAACTGCCTTATCTTTAATTGACTGAACTAGACATGGAAATGTTGAAAAGAGATTATTCTCTATTCAGAACCAAAATATAATGCTAAAGTGTCCTTAAGCTATGCATTAAGCAAAATATTATTAAATACAGCGAGCTCTGACTCAGCAATGTGATTATTCTACCAAAGATTGTTGGCCAGGGGATCCAAGCCCCCACAAAACGTAAAAGCTCCTTGCCTCTAAACTGTAGATACCTGCAAGTAGAGGGGGATTAATGGCCCTGCTGTCAAAGACCTGACGTTAACATGGGAAAGATGTATTGAGACCACACATGCAAGTCTGTACATGATGTTTTCTGGAATACCGAGAGCGTGTTACCAAAGGGCCACAACACCAATAAAGCACATATGGTCTCCTTCAGTCAAGCAAGACTCCTCCGTCAGCACCAGCTACACCTCACCTGCCTGGAAATACTGTGCAGCAGAGGCAGCCATATGCCTGTATATCCCAAATCTAATTGGCTATTGGCTCTCTCCTTGGAGGAATAACCCACAGCTGATGCCACAAGCTTACATCCTCTAATGGTTAGGAGATGTTATAAGCCACAGTAAGACCCTGTCATATTTAACGGAAAAAATGTAATTCATGGATTAACATACCATCCAATCTGTGTCTATACCAAAGTAACCTACTATAACTATTAGTACTGTTTAAATACCTATATATCTAATTGCTTGTGCTTCATTAGTAGGATCAAAAGGTCATTCCTGGACAAACTGTCAGCCCATGAAAGGAAACAGCCAGAATTGAGCAGAGTCCAAGACAACAGCTCCAGAGAAAGTAGACTGTTTTGCTTCTCATCCACCTGTGCCCCTTTTCTAAGCCTAGGGAACAATCTGCAGAAGAAGGGGTGTGGTAGAATGTAAGGGCTGCAATTGGGGTGAATGGTGAAACTACAGCAATATAGTCTGGACACTCATTTGATCAACTTGATTGAATATACAAGCCCCCCCCCCCTGCTGGATGGTGGGACCCATGAGCTGTGTGAGTTTGGGCATAACTGTCTGCAAATTGGTTTTACATGAAGGATGCTTGTACTCATAAATTATCACATATTGCTTAAAAATGAAAAAAAAACCTGAGAGAAAAATGCAGGACAGTTATGGCAGAATGCATGATCTGGAATGGGGTGGGAGGAAGGGAAAGGGAAATATGCCTGAACTGAATTGGAAAATGATGTATGAAATACACAAAGCATCAATAAAAAAATAAAAATAAATAAAAAAAGAATATTTTATGAGTAAAATTCCCACTTTCTTCACCAACAGTATTATCAATGTCATCCTTTGGCAGAAGTATTGGGTTTGGTGTTTTATAGGCTAAGAAGAAATCCTGTTTCTTTCTGTGAATGTTTTGCATTTTGATTGTTCTCTTCTCTGAGTTTCAGTTCTATCATCCATAAATTATGTCTATGATTTGTATAGATGATCAATGAGGTCATGTGTTTAAAGTGCTATTGTAGAGTATGATTTTTAATAAATTGTGGTTAATAGTCATCGCTAAAAAAATGTAGGAGGGATGGTTTCCCTCATTTGTGGATGCTAGCACCAAATTTCCAGTTGAAAGGCAAGCTGAACAACGTTACTCTTATATGTCTTTCTGTCTGAAAGCAACTGGGCTGTTACAATGTGTATCTCTTAGTGGGTCCTAGAATTAATTTACCACTTATTTTCAGACATGGTAATTAATGTATATGGGTAGAAGGCATGTATTCATATTTTAGAGTAATATAAAATTAAAGGGAAAATATGAATTCCTAAACATATTTCAGTGTTAAGATACAGTTTATTCCCAGAGGACATAATTCTGGTACATATAGGCATATTTTAGAGCAATACAGATAGGAGGGAACAAGAACAACATAAGAACTGGACCAAAGAATGGAATGATACAGTTAAATTCTGCCCATACCAATAAACCTCTGCAGAGGAAAACTTTTAAAAGACTGAGAGAAAGACACAGGACATATATGGCAGAATGCATGAACTAGGGTCGGGGGGAAGGGAAAGGGGAATATGTCTAAACTGAACTCAAAAAATGATGTATGAAATACACAAAACATCAATAAAATTATTATATTTTAAAAAAAGAAAAAAGAAAATTCCTAACACATTCATGGATCAGCAGAATTAACAGGGTGAAATGCCTTTGTAACCAAAGAACTGTATTGATTCAGTACAATCTTCAAGAAATGTTGACAAATCTCACATAGAAGAAAAACATGGAATAATCAAAAATCTGTATGCAAAGAGCTAGCAATGAACATATCATAACACCTGGTTTCAAATTATGCTACAGGAAAAAATATTCACAAACATACCTGGCCCCCAAACAGTTGCATAGATTTATAGAATAGATAGGACAATGACTCAGAAACACATTCACAAAGCCATAGACATCTTATTTTGAACAAAATTGCAAAGTTTGTTTTAGGAAAAAATAAAAAGCTTGCTTCTTTACAAGATGGCCCTATGAAAGTGGATATCTACAAAGTCAATCTCATTGAAATTAGATCCCTACCTCTCACACTGTACTAAAAACAAACGGATCAAAAAAATGGATCATGCCAGGTATGGTGGTGCACACTTTTAATCCCAGCTGAAGTATTACTCAGCCATAATGGAAGAACCAGGTCATATTTTTTGAGGCACATGGATTGAAGTGCACCTCATATTAATGAAGTCAGACATAGAAAAGCAATTAGATTTTACCCCATTTTCAGCATTAATATAGATTTAAATTAAAAGTCAAGAACTACAATCGGGTATATTTTGAAAGAGGATATAAAAGAATATAAAGTGGAGGTGCATATTATCAAATTCTATACATAAGTGTAATACTCACATAGTAAAAACAGACATTTAAAATTTTTGATAATGACTTTCTCATCTATGCAGTGGAAAATGTAATTCATGCTACACAGTTTCAGAATAAACTTTTCTAAGACTTTTCACTTTTAATAAAGTTTGTTGTTTCAGAAAAATATGTAGATCCAGGAGGTGAGAGAGATGTGAAAATTGTAAGATGAATTTAAACAAGTATTTGGGAAAGCACTTTTCCAGTTTGGGAGAAAGATTGCTTGCATAAGAGTACCCTTAGACAGTTGCACTGTTGGCTTCCTCTGTGTCATGAGGTTCCCACCTCCCAGGTCACCAGCCTCAAATCCCTAGGTTTGGCAGTTCTGCCAGGACACAGCTGCACTGCCAGGGGCACAAGAATGGAAGTGGGAGGGAGCAGAGCAGTCCCCAAGACAGTGGTAAACCCAGACAGATCCAAAGAAAGAGATCTGGGAGTTGTGTCAGTGAACAAAACTCATTTATTGCAGGGGTTTAAGCACTTATATACTTTCTTTGGGCTCTTTGACCAGGAGGTGGGCAGGACAGAGTATCATATGTGTATTCTGTAATGGCTAAGTTTTATGGCAGGAAAACCACTGCAGCCCCCTGAAATAAAATTATGGCTTGTACCACTTGCCTCTAGAGGACAGGGCAGATATGCCTCAGGAGGGATAAGACTTGGAAATGATACTCTTCTAGCCACATCCCCCTGGGGGTTGGGCTGCAGATGCCTGATGTCTGATATGACAAGTGGGAGCATTCTTATCTCCTACCAGCCTCCTAGGATTTCATAGTGAAATCTATTAGAATGTTATAGGGGAAAGAAGCCAGCTCTCTTATACTCAGCCGTAATGGATTCATCTGGCCCCACATTCCACACCTGTTTTTCAGAATGAAATAAACAAATTTAAATACACATATATAGTTACCTTTTCCCTAGCATACAGTACTGCTCCAAAAAGTATATTTAACAATGCTTATACTAAGTACTCAGAAAAAGAAATCTTATGAAAGAGATATATTGGATGACCTTTTTTGTGTAATTAATAACAGAAATGTAGATTAAGGGGAACTTGCCTGTAAAAGTTACTGGGCAGAAACTTATAGCTGAGTAGGAGGTGAATAATTTACCTCCACATGTTTGACATTAAAACAAAGAAACACATGTTATGACATTAAAACAAAGAAACAGGCATAAGTTAAACCTTATATAATTTTTCAGTGTAAAATTTTATATTTATCTATCTGTGTGATACATATATAATCTGCATGCATAATTATGGATGCATGTGTTTGACAATGAACATGTGCCACAGTGCATGTGTTGCAGAAATTCCTACCCAGGGGAGATACCCTCACACGTGGCATACCCTGTCCCATCTCTGCCACTATCTGGTTCCCTAGTTACCAGGCAAAACAAGGAGAAGACCATCCAATCTTAGTTTGAGAGAGACTAGAGAGTTAATTCAGGCTTGCTTACAAAGTAATGGGTGCAAAATATCACTCACTAGCCGTATTCTGGGAACTGATTCTCTTTTCCAACCATCTCACTGTAGGAGTGCTGAGATTATAGATTTGCAAACTACTGCGTCCAGCTTTTTGTGGGTTTCACAAATCAAACTCAGGTCATCAGTCTTATACCCCAAGCACTTATACAAACTGAGCCATCACATTGTCCCAGTAATTTCCTATATTAACTGATTAAAAGAATAAATATGCAAGGGGGGGTGGAACATACCTTTAATCTCGGCACTCAGGAGGCAGCGGCAGGTAGAGATGATAGATAAATAGATAGATAGATGATTGATAGATAGATAGATAGATAGATAGATAGATAGATAGATAGATAGAAATAGAGATAGACAGATAGATAGATAGATAGATGATAGATAGATAGATAGATAGATAGATGATAGACAGACAGACAGACAGACAGATAGATCCTTGACAAAAATCAGTATTCCTTTAGATCTTCACAGAAGTTTAAGTGTGGGGCGTGCTATTTCACAAGGAAGCAGGCTTTTGCCCCATAACTGACAAAAGATAAACCTGCAAAGGGCAGGGACTTGAGCCAGACCCTGCTCACCAAATGATAGACAGCCCTGCAGCCCCTTTTGAAGTCTTGGGTGTCACATTCCTGAACCCTTTATCTAAAAAGCTCATCTTGGTTTCAGGAAGCCAACTGGAGCCTCTGCCTGCTACCATAAACATGGCTTTTGCAGAAAGTACACTGTGAATTTCCCGTGCACCTCCCCCGCCCCTATCCTCACCTCAAGCCCACTATAAACTACTATATAAGACCCTAATCTTCTACAAATAAGCAAGTTTTTGGTCTCTTGTGGCCAACTCCCAGGTCTCTTTTGACCTGCTGGGTTTACCTGCCTCCAAGTCCTTTTATTCCTCTCCCTCCCCCCACCCCCACCACCTGCAGTCCAGCAAGGAGCGAAACAGCTTTTTAAAATTTTTTTATTTATGTTTTTATTTATGTGTATGAATGTGCTGTCTGCATGTAGGTTCATGCACCCCTATCGTGCAATGCCTCAGAGGTCAGAAGAGGGTGTCGGATTCCCCTGGAACTGGAGTTCTCCTGGAATTGGAGTTGCAGATGATTCTCAGCCGCCATGTGGGTACTGGTGATCAAACCTGGGTCCTCTGCAAGAGCAGTCAGCACTCTTAACCGCTAGGCCATTTCTCCAGCCCCAAGCGAAACAGCTTTATGCTGGCCTCTGGGGCACGGTCACCTGGGAACCCCACTGCCCCACACATAAGGTGTGACTTTTATGTTCAAATTCCACAAATATGTAATTATAGACACTGATATTTTTAATATTCTCATAGATATTCGTAAAGTGAAAGCCTTGAATGAGACCAGCAAGGAAATTCAGGAGATACATTTGTGTCAACTTGATATCAACAACAGCAATATAGCAAATGAAAAGATAGTTGAAGTAAGTAAAACATATAATGTAAACTTAAGTCATATTTCAAATAGAGGAAATTATTAAGGAATGTTTCATCTAGCACTTAATACATGGCAGAATATATCATTCCATAGAAGTAATACTCACCTCCTGGAAGGTGCAGGTTGGAGAAGAACCGGAAAACTTTAATATAACTGAGTAATTCTTCTAAGCTGGTCAGCATCTTAGTGTATATGACAGTAATCAAATTTTACAATGTTGTATTCAATATTTTCAATCAAGACTATCCTTTAATACAAAGGAAATTATTATTGACACATAAGGAAGTTTCATATTGAAGAAACTCTGTGTAACACAATTCCTGAGGAGGTGTGAACAAACATCTACCCACCCTAGATAGGGAACCAGTGATGGACCAAAGTAAGGATACCACTGAAGTCCAACTTGGTGGGCGAGTGAGCTTTATTCAGATTATTTATAGGAAAATGAGTGAGGGATTACTTAGGAGCAGATGATTAGAATAGCTACAGCATAAAAAACCCACCTGTATTAGTCACTTTTCTTGCTATAATAAAACCACCATGAACAAAGGAACTTATAAAAAGGAAGAATTTATTTGAGCTTACAATTGATGGGTCCAGGGAATTGGATTCCATTGTGGCAGGAGGCTTGGTGGTAGAAGCTGGAACAGAAAGACAAGGCTTGCATCTTCTAATGAGCACAGGAAGCAGAGAAAGTGAGCAACTGGAGACTGCAAGGCTTATTGAACTCTCTAAGCCTGCCCCCAGTGATGTACTTCCTCCAGCATAGCCACACATAAGATCTCCCAAAACAGCGCCACCAACTGGGGATAAAATGTCTGAATACTTGAAGCCTATGAGGGACATTCTCATTCAAACCACCATACCACCCAAACATTGGTAACAGCTTATAAACACTGGAAACCTGGAGCATACTGCATAACCTGCAGGCAGCACTAGAGATTGGAGAATGTTTCTTCCATGAGACTTAGTTGGTCAGAGCCTCTTCCAGGATTAGCTGGTCCCTCTGCTTCTTCTAGGTGCCTTGCCTGATCTGAGCCTATGCTAGGCAGGTCAGCTTGTCCAAACTTGTAGGCAGCTCAGCTATGCCTGAGTGTCTTTCAGTCAGCCTTAGTTAGGGATTACGTATACTGGGGGAAGGAGAGGCCTATTGGACCTGGTCAAGTTCAGGGACTTTCTGGAGCTACTGAATTGTTTACTTCCTGAAATTAGCAAGCTTTTCCTGCAGGATGGAACCATTTTATCTTCCCTTAGAACAACATTTCTTGTTTCCCTCTCTTTACAACATCCTGTTCCCTTCTAGAACATCCTGCATCTTAAGGAGATTTTCTGCGAGTTGGGAGGTTTTCTCTGAGAGGCAATTGCTGTACATCAGAGGCCTAGCTAGTCAATTCAGAAAATGTTTGAAAGCCTTTGCTTAGTTACCATTTATTACCCAAGACATGGTTTGTGTAAAGAAGAAAAGCAGTAAATGTAATGTATGTGGGAGACTCAGTAAATGTATAGTGAGTGTGAGAAATCTTTCATTTAAAATTCATTCCATCCATAATATAAGGAAGTTTATGCTAGGAACATAATGCCATGGTTATAAAGAACCTATGAAATTCTTCTTTTTCAAGGGAGAAGTAAATTCTCAGCAGAAAATACACCAAGGTACAAAATCATTTGTGAAATCATTTTATCGGAACTCACAGAAGACCAAGAATCAGCTATCTGATGCATGTAAGAAATGCTATGAATGTAAGGAATGTCAAAAAGTTTTCTATAATACAGTAACCCTCACTAAACTCATTCATGTGGAGATAAGCCCTATAAATATAAAGAATGTAAGGAAATGGAAGTCAGACCTCACTGCACATAAGAGAATGCATGGAGAGAGGGGTTATAAATGTAAAGAACACGGGAAAGCTTTTTGCCGTAAGGCACATCTCACTCATCAGAGAAGTCATATTGGTGAGAGGCCTTATAAATGTGAACAATGTGGGAAAGCATTCTACTGTAAGTCACATCTCACTGGACATCAGAGAACTCATATAGGTGAAAAGCCTTATGAGTGTAATGAATGCAAGAAAACTTTGACCCACAAGTCAAACCTCACTGTATATCAGAGGAGTCATACAGGTGAGAAGGCTTACGAATGTGAAAAATGCTTGAACACTTTCTACTGCAAGTCACAACTTACTGAACATCAGAAAACTCATATAGATAAGAAGCCTTATGAAGGTGGGGAATGAAGGAAAGCTTTTTACTCCAAATCACAATTGACTGTGCACTAAATAACTCATTCAGGTGTGAAGCCTTATGAACATGAAAAATATAGGAAAGCTTTTTCCACCAAGTCACAACTCACTTGCACATCAAAGGATTCATATAGGTGAGAAGCCTTATGAATGCAAAGTATGTGGGAAAGCTTTCTATAGGAAGTCAAACCTCACTGTGCACTAGAAAATTCATAAAAGTAAGTGATATAGGGGCTGGAGAGATGGCCTAGTGGTTAAGAGCGCTGACTGCTCTTACAGAGGACCCGAGTTCAATCCCCAGCACCCACATGGCGGCTGAGAACCATCTGAAACTCCAATTCTAGGAGAACTCCAGTTCTAGGGGAATCCGACACCCTCTTCTGAACTCCGCGGCATTGCACAACACGGGTGCACAAACCTGAATGCAGACAGTACATTCATACACATAAAGAAATTTTTAAAAAGTAAGTGATATAGAATCTAATGAAAAAGTCAAAAAAACAAGGATTCTAATTCTCTCTCTCTCTCTCTCTCTCTCTCTCTCTCTCTCCTCTCTTCATGTATCTCTATAAGTGAAATATTACTGCAGGCATATGGTTAGAAATGCTGCCATAACTAGATAAAGCCCCAGCTTCTGTTTTCACCCCCTTCATAGAAACTTCCTCTTTCCGTTTCCATCACATAGGAATTTTTTTAGGCACTTTCTAGACAAGATATTTTTAAACATTTTTTTCTCTTTTCTAAGAAATAACTCACTTGTAATAATCTGCCTGGTTTTAGGACTTCCGTTACCCAATAAATATCTAAGTTTCCTTTTCAATATAACCCCGTGTCTAATGTATAAAAAAAATGAATACTTCCTCCTTTCAGGAACCACATTTTGAGGCCTGAGCCTGTTGAACTAGACTATAGCCTGAATAAAATACCTGCTTCCTGAACATTCCTAGTGTCATGCCTGATCTTTCCTGATACATAAGAAGCTTCACAAATGTAAATGATTGCAAGAAAGTTTTCTAGTACAACTCAGACCTTACTGAACATCTCAAAACTCATAAAGGTATGGGGATACATAAATGCCATCATTCAGGAATGCTTTCTTAGGCAAGATAAATTTCATTGTTCACTGTATGACACATACTTCATGCAGATGAGAAACACTGGAATAAAGAATACAGTATGTTTACCCACAGTAAGTGAGTCCTTAATAATAACCAGAGAACACATGCACAAACACTTCCTGTTGTAAAACAAACATTTCTCAGTATCAGATAACTCAAAGAGGTTAATAAACCATGAATGCAAAGAATAAAAGAAAGCTTTAAATTTCAGATTACCTCACTGTACATAAGAAAGTCCATAATGATGTAAAATCCACTGAATGTCACAAAAGTTTGTATGAGAAGTCAGATCTAACCTGCAGCCAGGGAGACATAAAGCTGAATTACCTAACCAATCTAAACCCCATAGGAATAAAAAGAGAGCCACCCAGTGTGTCTAATAGAAACATTGTTAATGCAGAAATCAGGTACATAATTGTTTGCAACTGGCATCTGGATTTATGCAAACATTTTGCCATAAGCAGTTCTCATTTCATCCTATTAAATGAAATGTCATCTCTGCAATTATTTTTCATTTTTTCCTACCTCATTGTACACCAGTGTACAACCTGGAAAACCAATGAGTTTATTTGGTTTAAAGAACATGGGTGAGCAGTTACTTATGGAAACCTGGGTAACCCCAAAGCAGCTGCACTCCTGGAAAGTCCCACCTCAGTATCTATGAAAACTGTAGATTTATGGATAGAGTGCCCACTTTAGCAAATCTCCCACAATCTTTATATTCCAGCATCTCCTGAAACCATGAGGTTATATGCCTTGAGGGAAGTATTACGTAAAGCTTGCTAGGAGATTCACAAGAAGTGGCCAGAATTTTGGTTAAGGGCCCAGTGACCTTTCCCACCTGTCTTCTGAATGAACATCAACAGTCAATAAGCATGATCTCACAGGTCTCTTCTTATTAATCATAGCTGTTCTGATGACAAAAACATTGTTCCGTAACACTATTTTTAAGAAATTTGCATTATTTATTTAGTGTGTGTGCGTGTGTGTGTGTGTAATAGACAAGAGTACCACAGCATGTGATGGGGACAGAGGACAACTTTGTGAAGTTAGTTCCCTATTTTCACCTTTATCTGGGTTCCAGGGATTAAACTCAGGTATGCCATAGGCACCTTTACACACTGAGCCATCTCACCAGCCCCAAGACTCATATGTAAATAAGGTGGAAGCAAAGATAAAAGCATGTAAACAAAATACTTTTCCTTTCCTAGTGATAGACTACTTCAAGTGCTCCTGGCTATGAAATCCTTAAAATTGTCACATTGATGAGAAATTCACAAAATAGTATTCTGGCCCTTGTTCACAATTATGACATACATTTACATATATTTATCAAACTTTTTGGACATCTGTGCATCTGTTTATATCTTTTGTATTAATGATGAACATAATGCATTAATTATAGCAACTTAGAGGAGATGCTTTGGATATTAAACTGCACATGGAAAATAATATACAGCCAAATTCAAGCCGAAAACTCCTTCTTTTAGCAAGTCTTTCAGTTCTAATAAAGAAGCCCTGTAATGTTTTTTTTTTGTATGTGTATGAATGTACTCTCTGCATGTAGGTGTGTGCACCCTGTCTTGCAATGCTGCGGAAGTCAGAAGAGGGTTTCGGATTCCCCTGGAAGTGGAGTTCTCCTGGAACTGGAGTTACAGACGGTTCTCAGCCTCCATGTGGGTGCTGGGGATTGAACCCGGGTCCTCTGCAATAGCAGTCAGTGCTCTTAACAGCTAGGCTATCTCTCCAGCCCCAAGAAGCCCTGTAATATTTTTTTTTTTATAAATTTTTTTTTTTCGGTATGTGTATCAATGTACTGTCTGCATGCAGGTTTGTGCACCCGTGTCGTGCAACGCCGCGGAGGTCAGAAGAGGGTCTCGGATTCCCCTGGAACTGGAGTTCTCCTGGAATTGGAGCCTCAGACGGCTCTCGGCCGCCATGTGGGTGCTGGGGATCGAACCCGGGTCCTCTGTAAGAGCGGTCGGCGCTCTTAACCGCTAGGTCATCTCTCCAGCCCAGCCCTGTAATATTTTTTAAGAAAAGAAAATAATATACAGCCAGATAATTCTCATAGTTCACAAAATTACTGTTGTTAATGTAAAAAAAATTCCCAAGAAAAAGCATGCATCATCAGACTGAACCTTATGCAAGGCATCAACAACTGTTTAGAACTTCGGTGATCTTGGAATTTGTATTATACCAGGCTCAGAGCCTATTTGAAATATATCCTGGGCTAGCTTTAGCCCCTAAATAGCCATTCCTTGCCCACCTCTGTGTCTGACCTAACACCAGTGTGACTAACAGATAAAAACCGTTTGGAATGTAGTAACGACAAAACCCTAGCTATCAAAACATGAGTGTCATCATATGGCATCTGAGGCCTACAGCTGAGATTTCAGTTTCATTGTAACCACCTACTTAATGTTTCCACCAATGTATTTAAAAAGTGCCTTCACTTATGAGTTTCTTTGTTCTTTTACTATAAAAAAACTTGAGGAATCTGCTTCCCTTTTGTAACATGGAACTTGGGGTAATCCGAATCTGTGTTCCTGGCCCATGGTCACTCATATTTGGCTCCAGAATAAACTGTCTTTTATCCTCTTTGAGGTGGGAGTTGTGCCTTTGCTTCAGCATTATGGTGAAGAAGATCAACTCTGGATGTTTGGATAAGAAAAAATTCTTGGTTTCTATCAATCTTCATTGGATATTGCCACACAGTTCTACATAGTTAGGATTTATCCTGATGGAGATTTTTATATCTAACTTTTACTATTGTTTCAGCCAGTAGCCATATGGGGCTAAGTTTGTAATTCACCTATGCCCATTGACCTGGTAGGATGACTGTGTAGCATGTGTGAGAATATTCATAATTAAAAAGACATGAAAAGATGTTTATTTGGTAGGTCATTTGTGCTCTGAACAGCACTCTTCACTCTCTAGTTATTGTGGTGAATTGGGAAAATGTCTGTAGTGATATGGACTCAACTGAAGTATTGCTAAGAACTGAATAACACTGCAAGTTGCTACATAAAAAAGAAAGTTTTTAACCTCATTTTTTCACTCCTTTGTTTGAGATAGAATCAAAAGAAAGCTAAGCTCAAGTAACACAGGAAACAACACTTAACAGACACAGATCATAGGGAATATATTCTTTCCCTATGAAATGAATGCAGCTTGAAGAAAATGTGGTTGCTTTAAGCATATACTACAGGTGTCCTGTGGTAATTTTTCTGGTGTCACCAAAACTCAGATGTCCACTGGAACATTTGAGGAAGCCAGGTAAAATGTTATGGGAAACTAATTACTCTCCTGTAGTGTTTTGATTTGTTTTGTTTTGTTTTGTTTTTGTAGTTGTGAGTAGTAAAAACAGCTCTCAAGATTTCAAATATTAGACATGCATGTTGCTTTTTATTGACATTTTAATAATGGGCCCTTCAGGGCTGGAGAGATGGCTTAGTGGTTAAGAGCACTGACTGCTCTTGCAGAGGACCTGGGTTCAATTCCCAGCACCCACATGGTGGCTAAGAACTGTCTTAGGCCAGGCATGGTGGTGCATCCCTTTAATCACAACACTTGGAAGGCAGAGGCAGGCAGATCTCTGTGAGTTCAAGGCCACCCTGGTCTAAATAGCAAGATCCAGGCCAGCTGGGACTAAAGGGAGACCCTGTGTCAAAAAGAAAGAAAGAAAGAAAGAAAGAAAGAAAGAAAGAAAGAAAGAAAGAAAGAAAGAAAGAAAGAAAGAAAGAAAGAAAGAAAAAAACAATGGGTCCTTCTCAGATTCATGATTCATTCATGTAACTCTCCATGTAACAGCATTTTACCATCTTATTTCTGACTTTGACATCTGAATATTATATATTCCTGCTTTCTAAAGCCAGGGGAGCTTCTGAAGGTGTTGCACCATTGTCGTCACAGGGTATCTCTCTAAGGAGAGTCCCTTTATGCACTGGAACATAATGGAAGTAACTGAAAGTGTTACTAAAACGTTTACATTCATATAGTTTATGAAAGACAAAATTACCCTCACTTCCTCAGTGCTCTATGCAGATAAACATCTCACTTCATTGAATAGCAAGCAGTGCCTGTTAAACAAGTACCAATGTAAGGAATTATTGTAGCATCACATTACTGCACAACCCGTGGTTGGCAAGATTATACAGACTCCACCGGCATTTGGAGATTGTGGTGAATCTGAGGCCCTTATCAGAAATAGCATACAACCCTGCAACTTTACAAATATCACTTCAAGATCTAATGCAGAGCATTAAATTGGATGATGCAAGTAAAGAAACAGCCAAACATAATTTATACTTACAGCTTCAATGTTTGTGTCTGCGCTAAGTAATTAGGTCACAAGATAATTGCCAATTTATTACTATTAACAAATGAACATTTAAAAGTTGATTAGGGGATTTATGGGAAAGGTAGTATATTGGATGAGTGAATGTCTGTTCCCACCAGAATTACATTTGCCACCAGCTATTTCCTTCTTCATGTATCAGGGCCTTCCTCTGGACACTTAGTTTTGCATTCTGTGGGTTACAGACATCCAATACAGAGTCAACAGCAGCATAAACCAAAGGAAAGAGTCCATGGGTCAGCAGATACATGCAAATGACCAGCAGTCCACAGTAGTTCAAGGATCTAGAAAGAAACTACTCCAACACCTTTCTTTACCCATGAAATACCTTTCCTACATGTTTACAGGATTTTTGATACATTATAGCTTTTGAAAGTTTTGTTTACATGTATGTGTGGCATTTTGCTTTCATATATGCCTTTGGAATTTTGGTTATGTAGTTTTCCATTTAGAGGCAGTTACTTTTGCTTAGTTTCTTTTCTATCTTCTTCATGGTATTTTATTTTTTGACAGGGTCTCACTGTGTCTCACTTTGGCTGGCCTGGAATTCACAGAGATCCACCTGCTTCTACTTCCTGAGTGCGAGAATTAAAGGTGTCCACCGCCTTGCTCAGCTACTTTTTTATTTGTTTATTATTTTTAAGGGGTTAACAATATAAGAGCACAGTTGTTTTCAGATCACTTTGACATTGCTCAGTTTGCCATACAATTAGGTAATTGGTGTTAGCATCCACAGATGAGTTATACCATTCATCGTTTGTTTCTTTGGGACTGTGTTACTTCACTCAGCATGATATCTTCTGGCTCCAGCCATTTAACTGCAAAGCTCATGATGTCATCTTTCTTTACCAATGCATAGAACTCCATTGTGTAGATGTACCACATTTTCTCTATCCACTCGTCAGATGAGGGACACTTGGATTGGTTCCAGCTTCTTGCTATTGTGAAGAGATGTGCAATAAACATGGCTGGGCATGTATCTCTGTGGTAAGATGAGTCTTGTGGGTACATACCCAGGAGTGGTATGGATGGGTCAGTTGGCAAGTTCATTCCAAGTCTTCCAAGGGTTCTCGACACTGCTTTCCATAATAGCTCTACTAGTTTACATTCCCACCAGCAGTGGATGAGTGTTCCCCTTTCACCACAACCTCTCCAGAACTTGGTATCATTTGTTTTCTTGATTCTAGCCAGTCTTATTCGAGTAAGATGATATCTTAAAGCGGTTTTAATTTGCATTTCCTTAATTATTAGCAACATTGAACACTTCTTTTTTTTTTTTTATCTTTTCGAGACAGGGTCTCCCTGTAGCTTCAGCTGTCCTGGAACTCACTCTGTAGTCCGGGCTGGCCTTGAACTCACAAAGATCTGCCTGCCAAGTGCTAGGATTAAAGGCATGCACCACCATGCCCGAACACTTCCTAAGATGTTTCTCAGCCATCTCTAATTCCTCACTTGTGAAGTCTCTATTCAGGTCTTTGCTCCATCTATTGAGTGGGTAATTTGTTTCTATCTTGTTTTGAGTAGTTTATATATTCTGGAAATCAATGCTTTGTCAGTTGTTTTTGCAGTGAAGATTTCCTCCCACTCTGTGGGTTTTCTCTTCACTTCCTTGATTGTTTCTTTTGATGTACAGAAGCTTTTGAGTTTAATGAGGTCCCATTTGTCAATTGTGAACCTTAACTCTTGCGCAGCTGCTGTCTGATTTAGGAAGTCTTTTCCTATGCCTATGTCTTATAGTCTGCTGCCAACTTTTTCTTCTATCACCTTCAGAGTTTGGGGTTTCACGTTGAGGTCTTTAATCCATCTGGAGTTGACTTTTGTACAGGGCAAGAGGTAGGGGTTTAATTTCATTCTTCTACAAGTGGTGATCCAGTTTTGCCAACACCACTTGCTGAAGATGCTGTCTTTTCTCCATTGTGTCTTCTTGGTCCCCTTGTCAAATATGAGATGGCTAAAATTGTATGTGCTCAAGTTTGGATCTTCAGTTTTGTTCCATTGGTCAACAGGTCTCTTTTTGTGTCAGTACCAAGCTGTTTTTATGACTATAGCCCTGTAGTATAGTTTGAAGTCTGGTATAGAGATCCTTCCTGTATTGGTCTTTTCACTCAAGGTTGTTTTGGCTATTCGGGGTCTTTTGTTTTTCCAAATGAAATTAAGGACTTTTTTCCAAGCCTGTGAAGAAACTCTTGGGAATTTTAATTGGGATTGCAGTGAATCTATGCAAGAGTTTTGGTAGAATGGACATTTTTATTATATTAATTTTCTCAATCCATGAGCATGGGAGGTTTTTCCATCTTCTGATGTCTTCTTCAATTTCCTTATTCAAGGGTTTAAAATTTTTGTTGTAGAGATCTATGGTGTCGTTGGGTAGGTTTGTTCCTAGGTATTTTATTGTTTTCGAAGCTATTGTAAATGAGAAGGTCTCCTTGAATTCCTTCGTCAGTTCCTTGTTGCTGGTGTAAAGAAAGGTTACTGATTTTTCTAGGTTAATTTTGTATCCTGCCAATTTACTGAAGCCCTTAATCGTTTCTAGGAGTTTTCTGGTGGAGGTGTTAACATCCCTTAAGTAAACAATCATATCATCAGCAAAAAGGGATAGCTTGACTTCCTCTTTTCCAATTAGTACTCCTTTAATTTCCTTTTCTTGCCTTATTGCTCTAGCAAGTGTTTCAAGCACTATATTGAAGAAGAGTGGTGACAGGGTGCAGCCTTGCCGAGTTCCTACCTTTAAAGGGAATGTTTCTGTCGTTTCCCCATTTAGGATGATATTGGCTGTGGGTTTCCTGTATATGGCTTTGATCACATTGAGGAATGATCCCTCCAATCCAATTCCCTTTAACACTTTAAGCATGAAGGGATGCTGGATTTTGTCAAAGGCTTTTTCAGCATCAATTGAAATGATGGTGTGGTTTTTGTCTTCCAGTCCATATATATGCTTGATGATATTTATTAATTTTCATATGTTGAACCATCCCTGCATCTCTGGTATGAATCCTACTTGGTCATGATGGATGATCTTTTTGATGTGGGTCTGTATTTGATTTGCCAGTATCCTGTTTAATATTTTGGCATCTGTGTTCATTAATGAGATGGGTCTGTAGTTCTTTTTGGTTGTATATTTGCATGGTTTTGGTAATAGAGTGATGCTGGCTTCGTAGAAGGAATTTGAGAGAATTCCCTCTGTTTGTATCCTTCTAAACAATTTGAGTAATAATGGTTGTAAGTCTTTTTGAAATGTTTTATAGAATTCTGCCGTGAAACCATCAGGGTCTGGGCTTTTTTTAGTTGGGAGGTTTCTTATTACATCTTCAATTTCTTCATGTATTATGAGTCTGTTTAAGCTGTCCATCTTTTCTTGGTTGAGCTTTGGTGATTCCCAGGATTTCAGATATTCATCCATTTCTTCTAGGTTTTCAAACTTTAAAGGTTTTTGAAGTATTCCTATATGATTTTCTGTATCTTTTCATTTTCTGTTATGATATTTCCCCTTTCATCACGGATTGTATTGATTTGGAGTTGTTCCTTCTTTCTTTTGGTTAACTGGGTAGAGGTCTGTCTATAATGTTTATTCTTTTTTGTATTGTTTCCTTTATTTCTATTTTATTGATTTCTGCTCTGATTTTTGTTATTTCTTCCTGTCCTTTGCGTTTAGGGTTCATCTGTTGTTGTCTCTCACATGCTATTAGCTGCAGTGTTAGATCGTTCACTTGTGCTCTTTCTGTTTTTCTTTTCTTTCTGTTTCTGTTTTGTTTTGTTTTGTTTTTCTCTTTTTCTAATGTAAGCAACCAGGGCTATAAACTTACCTCTTAGGATTGCTTTTAAAGTATCCCGTAGGTTTTGTTGTGTTGTATTACCATTGTCATTCAGTTCCAGGAATGCTTTTATTTCTTTCTTTATCTCTTATTTGACCCATTCATTATTCAGGAGTTTGTTGTTTAGTCTCCATGTATTCTGGTAGATAGTAGGGCTTATCCTGGTGTTGATAGTGAGCTTTATTGCATTGTGGTCTGATAGAATGCATGAAATTATTTCAATCTTTTTGTGTTTGTGGAGATTTCTTCTGTGTCCCAGTATGTGGTCAATTTTGGAGAATGATCCATGGTGTGTGGAGTAGAAAGTGTATTCTCTGGTATTAGGGTGGAATATTCGGTAGATGTCTGTAAGGTGCATTTGGTGTATTGTATCATCCAGTTCAGATGTCTCTCTGTTTATTCTTTGTCCAGTTGACCTGTCCAAAGGACTCAGTGGGGTATTGACGTCCCTTACTGTGAGTGTACTGGGGTTAATCTGTGCCTGTGGTCCTGGAGAATTGTCTTTATAAAGTTCAGTGCACCAGAGTTTGGGGCATATATATTCATAATTGTGAAATCTTCATGGTGAATTGTTCCTTTGATATAAATTTAATGGCCTTCTTTGTCTCTTCTGATTTCTTTTAATTTGAAGTCTGTTTTGTCAGATATTAAAATAGCAACATCTGCTTTCTTTTTGGTACCATTTTCTTGGAATATTTTTTTCATCCTTTCACTTTAAGGCAGTACCTATCCTTGAAGGTAAGATGTGTTTTTTGTAGACAGCATATAGATGGGTTATGTTTCCTAATCCAATCTCCCAGTCTATGTCTTTCGATTGAGAAATTTAGTCCATTAATATTTAACTGATAGATTTGTGTTGCTTCCTTTCACCTTATTATCCATTTGCGTTTTTAGTCTAGGTTTCTACTTCTGTCGTTATGCTTTTATTGATTTCTCTCTCTAGGTGCCTGAGGATGGTTGCTCCTTTCTTCTGTCCTTTGAATTGCTTCAAGTATTCTCTGAAGGGTTGGTTTTCTGGACATGTATTCTTTCATCTTCTTTATGTCATGGAAGATTTTTCTCTCTCCTTCAACTATATTAGACATTTTTCCTGGGTAGAGTAACCTGAGTTGGCATCTATTTTCCTTTAACACTGGGAATGCTTTGCTCCACGTTTTTCTTGCTTTCATAGTTTGCACTGAGAAGTCAGTTGTAATTCCGATAGGTTTCCCCTTGTAAGTAACTTGTTGTTTTTCTCTTGTGGCTTTCAGAATTTTGTTTTTGTTTTGGGCGTCTAGCATTTTAACTATGATATGGAGTGGAGAGTTTCTTTTCTGATCTTGTTTGTTTGGAGTTCTATGTGCTTCTTGTATTGGTATTGGTTTGTCTAAGTTTGGGGAAATTTTCATCTATTATTCTGTTGAAGATCTGATCATTACCATTCTCTTGGGATTCTTCTCCTTCCTCTAATCCTATGATGTGGAGGTTTGATCTCTTCATAGTGTCCCACAGTTCCTGGTTGTTCCACTTTTGTGTATTTTTAAATTTTTCATAGTCTTTACTTGAGATTTTTAGTTGTTCTGTATTATCTTCCATGTCTGATATTCTTTTTCTGCTTCATCCATTCTACTTCTGAGGCTTTTTCCATTCCTTTCCTCTTGATTGGATGAGTGTTTGATTTCCTTTTTCATTTCCTCTTCTGATTTCTTTAGTATTTCCACTTCCTTTTGGAGCTCCTCAATCTCTTCCTGTAGCTCTTTGCTTTGCGGTTTTGTTTCCTTATCTTTTTCAACTTGGGATCTTTTCAATGTTTCCACTTCCTTCCAGAGTTTGTCATTCTCTCTCTCTAGGTCCTTCTTGAGTTTTTCATTCTCTTTTTTTAGTTCTCTGACTTCCTCTTTATAATTTTTTTATTATGTTGAGTATGTTCATAATTATACTTGAATATCTGTGTCCTGGGACATCCCCAGGTTGATCCCACTGCAGGAATCTTCCACAGGGTTCGTTGAGCTTGGTGTGGAATTATCCTGTACCTTTCCCATGTTGTCTCTTCTTCGTGTCCCTGGCATGTGGATTTCTCTTTGCCTGTATTCCAATGCGAATCCCAAATGCCTCTTCACTGTGTTGAAGCCTTGCTTTGCTTGCCTCCTTCAGATGCCTTCATTGTTTGTTTGATTGATTTGCTTTTCTCCTTTTCTCCTTGCTTATGGAGTGGTGACCTGTCTAAGTTTTAGCCTTTCTATTGGAAGTCTAACTCGCTCTTCCCTTTATGTTCTGAAAGTTCTCCAAAGAATCCACTTGGACAATCCTGTGCTTCAGGTGGTCCCAGGAAATACCCCTTCCTTTTTTTTTTTCTTTAGATTTTCTCCTTCTGTTCCTTCCTTTCCCCCACCCCTAGTTAGTATTTAGTAGTGAATTGATTTTACCATATAATTTTTAAATAGTATTTTATTGTCTTTTTGAGAAGTGTCTCCCTGTAGCCCCAGCTGGCCTGAAACTCACTCTGTAGACCAGGCTGGCCTTGAGCTCACAGAGATCCACCTGTCCCTGCCTCTTCATGCTAGGATTAAATGCATGCACCACCTTAAACGCCCACCATGTGGGTGCTGGGAATCAAACCCTAGTCCTCTGCAAGAGCAGCTGGTGCTCTTCACTACTGAGACATCTCTCCAGCCCCCCAATTTCATTTTATTTTTTAAAGTATGTTTTATTGATTTATTTTTTATTTTTTATTTTATTTAATGTGTATGAGTATACTATCTGCATGTAGATAGGTGCACTCTTGTCATGCAGTGCTGTGGAGGTCATATTCCCCTGGAACTGGAGTTAAAGTTTTGGTTCTTAGATGCCATGTGGGTGCTGGGAATCAAACCCTTATCCCCTGCAACAGCAGTCAGTACTCTTAATCACTGAGCCATCTCTCCAGCCCCCCAATTTCATTTTCAATGTTTTCATTCTTGAAGTATCTTTTTTGTTGTTTTCCTTTTCATTTATTTTAATCACTCCCTTCTTTTCCCTTCCAGAAAATTCTCTACCATTCCCCTCCATCTTCTTTCATTTATTTAACCTTCTTTCTCTTCTTTTCCTCCCCCATCCCTGTCTCCATCTTTTAATCTCATTTTTCATATTTCAACACTTAATTTTTAACTGCAGGGCATTCTCCAGTAGATTTACCATTATCACTTCTATAATAATTGATGTTGTTTTATGTACCCATAGTTGTATATACTGTATTGTTTGATGTTATTTGATGCTACAGCAGTTTGCTTCCTCCTTACTGAATGCTACTGGGAATGGAGCCTTAAAGAATAGGCTGATCAATAAGGAGATCCTTGGGGGGGGTGGGAGGATTGGAAATCCGGAAGAGATATCCACCAACAGATCCACAGCAGCAACAGAAAGAAAAAAAATGAAAAAGCAAGGCAATATGATTCACCAAAGCATCCTAACTTCTCAACCATTGAACTCAAAACTACTGAGATGTAAGGTTCAAAAATTTCTTACAAAAATGGTCAGTAACCTAAAAGGGGATACCAAGGAGTCAACAAATGAGAGAAAAATCACCAATAAGGATGAAAAAGTCAGCAATATTAAAGAAAATTTCACCAAAGAAACTGAGATTTTGAAAGAATAAGTAGAAAGATTGGAAATGAAAAAACACAATGAGTCTACTTAAAAGCACAGTGGTTTTAATGCCCCATTCTCATTTCTAGATAATTCAACCAAGCAAAAATTATTAAAGAAATTTCAGTTATTTATCATAAATCAAATGGACTTAACAGATAAATGCAGAATATTCCACCTGAAAGAAACAAAAATACATATTCTTCTCAGCATCCCATGGGACCTTCTCTAAAATAAACCACATTCTAAGTCACAAGTCAAGTCATAGCAAATGCAAAAGAATTGAAATAATCTCTTGTATCTTCTCAGACAATAGTTCAATAGTAGTGATTGTGATAAGAAAAAATACAGAAAACTTCTTGGAGATCTAATTATCCACTCTTGAGTAACCCAGCTTCATTAAAGAAATTGCAAAAACTAACTACAACTAATGAGAAATAGCTCAAGAAGTTCTAAAATGGTGGTAAGTGTTTACATTAAAAGCAGAGAGATGGGCTGGAGAGCTAGACTAGCTGGTGAAGAGCTTGCCACAGAGGCATGAGGATCTGAGTTCAATTCCCAGAATCCAAGTAAAAAACCTGGGCTTGGCGATGTATATTTATCATCCCATGGAGAGGCAGAGTTAGGTAGATTCCTCTGGCCTCAGTGGCCAGCAAGCCTAGCACAATTGACCAGCACTGGGTCTCAGTGAGAGATGCACTCTCAAAAACAGGGTGGAAAGCTGCTAAGGAATGATACCCAAGGTTGTCCTGTAGCCTCCATACAAAGCTGCACAGCATTATGTACAGGATACCTCCAGGTCTTCAATGGCAGACTGGGACTGCTGAGGCATCCAGACTCATGGGATGAGCAGTTACTAGGTTCTCAGGATCTTTAGCTTGGGCTGACCAGCCCTCTACATGTAAACCAATGTTATAATCCCCTTGTGATCTATCAGTCTATTAGTTCTGCTCCTTTAGACATCCATGAATAATTCTGATGGTAAATAATTTAGGCTGGGATCATATGAGCTGCTTTTGGTGTCATTTTTCTAATGGTTGATGAGGTAGTTCAGCTTTAGATGATGAATTTGTCAACTTTATTCTTAATTCTCCATTATATTTCATTCTGCAGTAGCCTGTGGTGGCTTCATTCTAATGAAGATGGCAGGAATCTGAAAGCAAAAATGATTAAAGACATTTGTTGTGTACCGGTTCTTTGAGAGACATGAACCAAAAAATCTATTCACCCCAGAAAGAGAGAAAAAAAGTATTTGACTGCAATTTAGGTAGGTGGGATGATGAAGCTATTGGTGTAACTTAGAGAAATACAGGTGAGAAACTTACTTGGGGTTTCTGTCTTTAAGTCTACTATTTACATTCTAAGCTACTATTAGTGACTTGCATATGCTGAATGATCCTTATATCCTGGGAATGAAACCAACTTGGTCATGCTGTATGATTTGTTTAATGTCTTCTCAAAGTAGATTTGCAAGATTTTTATTGATAGATTCTGCATCTATGTTAATTAGCAATATCAATGTTTTGCTTTATTTCTTGTTGTGCTGAAGAAACTTGGTTTCAATGATAGTGAAATACGGTGGCAGCAGCAACAGGGTGGATGCACTCTCCAACAAGCAGCAGGTTTTCCCTCAGACCTCCTTAAATCTGGACCACCACCAGAGTGCATTGCCCACTCTAGGGTATGGTTTTCCCTTCTCAGTTAACCTTTTCAGGAAATACCCTCACAGGCCCTCCCAGACACATATAGTTGATTCCATATCCAATTATACTGACAACCAAGATTAACCATCACACCAGTCAAATCATGGGCTCATAATTTTTGAGTGGTTTGTTATCTGATTGGAGATCATTGTTATCTCTGTGTTAACAGGAATGGCAGGATTAAAAAATATACTGTTTACAAATTTCCTGGTAAATGGTAGAAAATGAAACATATTGTTTTCATTTTCCTCTAATTGAAAGTTGAATCTCTTGTTAGATGTTGTGTTACACTATATTACATGTAGCCAAAGTCTTTTGACTGACTTTACAGTACCAATTATGTATTCCTTCTCTGGGAATTATTCTGAAAATCTATCAAAAAGTTCTTGGGGCAGGGTGTGGTGGTGCATGCCTTTAATCCTAGCACTCAGGAGGCAGAGGCAGGTGGATCTCTGTGAGTTCAGAGACAGCCTGGTCTACAAAGTGAGTTCCAGGCCAGCTGAGGCTACAGGGAGACCCTGTCTCAAAAAGACCAAAAAAAGTTATTAGGTACCAGGCATGGGGGTACATGCCTTTAATCCCAGCACTTGGGAGGCAGAGGCAAGTGAATCTCTATGAGATCAAGGCCAGCCTGTCTTATATAGGGAGTTTCAGGACAGCTGGTGTTACAGGGAGACCCTATCAAAAAAAGAAAAAAAAGCTATTGAACAATGCTGCCACAATTGCATAATGGGCACAACTTTTATTAGGAGAGTGGCATAAATTAGATTTTAACCAGATGGTGCTGGAGGGTGGGATGAATTGATTTAGAATAAAATGGAACTCAGGAGTTGTGAGATACAGCTCAGAGCCCAGACAGGGGATGAGCCACTGAAAACAGTGGTTCATCACAGACCCTGTTGATTGGAACACGAATTGGGACACAGTTGCCAGGCCCTGAACTTCCCTTTTGTTCTATGGGAAACTCATCTTGGACACTCTTCACTGATTGTTATCTGTCTTCCTCTAGTTATTGCCTGCTTTACTCAGGACCTAAGTGCTCCTGTGACTGTTATCTGTCTTACCTTCTTTAGCCAAGATTTATGTGTGCTTTCAATGGTTAACTGCCTTCCCTCGAAGTTGTTTACCTCACAAGGTTTATCTATGTATGAGGACACCTGGTTAATTTTTACTTTCCTTTGAATCCTGGCCCTTTCATGTGCTTTCTGAGAAACCCTGCTTTTCACTATATAAACTTGTAACAAAGAAAGAATAAACAAGCTTTGCAAAAGACGATTCTCCCAGAGGTGCTCTCTGCACCTCTTCTTGCTACAGCTCCTAACTAGGGATGGATCAACCTCAGCGACAGCCCCCACAAAATGGAATATAAATGTATACACTTTTTTCCTGATCTATGACCCCTCCTCTTTTTGCAATATTAGAAATACTTCATGTTACACCTATTTATTGTACAGTTAATTAAATAAAGCTAATGTTGGACAGTACTAACTTAGAACATAGAGGTATCTGACACTAGTCAACCTACAGAATGTCCCCACTTTCATGATGCTCCCTGGTGCCCAGTGTCCACCATCCCAAGACACACTGAATTGTGTCCATAGTCCCAAAATGTATTTTGCTTTTTTGAGTTCAACAAGGTGTTGGAATTATTCCCTTGTCCTGTGCTGTAGTTCTACCTTCACAGTCTTATTACATCACAAAGGGCAGGAATCGCTTCTGCCCTTTCCCCTCAAAACCAGCACCCAGCTGGCAATGGGTCTGCAAGGAATAGAACTTGGGTCTGTGGAAGAAAAACTCTGTGTCCTAAAGCTCTATATATTTAGATGAGAGTAAATTAGCATTCACTACCCAAACACAGACCCTCCAAGGTCTTAAGAGATCCCATTGAACCACTTCACTCTTCTGGGAGGAGTCCCCAAAATATCCCAATATGTGTCACTCTGGGAATGCCTTCCAGCTCCAGGCAGCTCTGAATCCCATGGCAAAGAAAAGGATGGAGAGTGGTCTGAGGAACAATCACCTTGTCAAGTCCAAAGGCAAATCTCAATCCAATAATTCTGCTAACACTTCTGCACTTACAGTGGGAAAAGGAGAGAAAGTGGCTTTATCTTTTCTTGTTTAATTTTTATTGAATAATGTGAGTTGATTACAGCCTCTGCAAGGGTGTTAGCTTAGTGGTCAGCAACTTGCTTAGAAGGACTTAGGTATCAGGGATCTCCAGGAACATACACACAAATAGAAAATATGTCCCCCCAGAAGACTATCATTGCTTTGAAGAGAAAATGATAAAATTCTGTGTTCTAGGGCTGGGACTAATCATAGTGGTAAAGCCATTTCCACCACATATTGGCCTCCCTCCTAAGCACTGTAAAAAAAATTGTGTGCTTTTGACATTTAGAGTAAAGTTCATCCAGTTAACAATGGTGTAGATTGGAGAAGAGAGTTTGAAGATTGGAAATACGGGATATAATCCTTAATTCGGGTATTTATTGTGTTTCTCAGAAGATAGGGTTAAAAAGATGATATAGTGCATTTAAGACTCTGTTTCTGATAAATGTAAAAGACTCATAGAAAAACCAGATTCCACCTAAAAGAAAATAGACTGGAAACACTGAGAACCCCAGCTCTTCTTACGCATGAAACCCATACAAGAGCCCATGTCTCCTGATAATCCTTGGATAAGCATAGTTTGAGCAGACATGGAACTGTACACTAAGCTATCTGAATATGGCTCTGGGTTGAGTCACAAATCAGTGCATGAAAAGGATCAGGACTATGGATCCGAGGACCACATCCTGGTCACAAAGCAACTACTACTGTGTGTGAAGGTCCTGCCCACTCTACTGAAACTAGAATACATTGTTGGAGGAGACAGTGTAGTCAAGTCTGGGCTTAGGAAACAGTAGTAGAAAATACTCACCTATCCAGTAAGCATTTTCATTTTTTTTAATTTTATTTATTCCTTTATGTGTATGAATGTACTGTCTGCATGTAGGTTTGTCCACCCGTGCCATGCAATGCCACGGAGGTCAGAAGAGGGTGTCAGATTCCCCTGGAACTGGAGTTAAAGATGGTTCTCAGCCACCATATGGGTGCTGGAGATCAAACCCGGGTCCTCTGCAAGAGCAGTCGACGTTCTTAACTGCTAGGCCATCTCTCCAGCTCCAGCATTCTCAATTTTGTTCCTTTTTTTTTATTGATGCCTTGTGTATTTCATACATCATTTTCCAATTCAGTTCAGGCATATTTCCCTTTCCCTTCCCCCACCCCATCCCACACCATCCCAGATCATGCATTCTGCCATAACTGTCCTGCATCTTTCTCTCAGTTTTTTTTTGCATTTTTTAGAATAAGTGATAATTTATGTGTACAAGTATCCTTCATGTAAAACCAATTTGCAGGAGGTTGTACCCAAACCCACACAGTCCATGGGTCCCACCAACCAGCGGTGGGGGGGGGCTTGTATGTTCAATCAAGTTGATCAAATGAGTGTCCAGACTATATTGCTATAGTTTCACCATTCACCCCAATCGAAGCCCTTACATTCTACCAAGCCCCCTCTTCTGCAGATTGTTCCCTAGGCTTAGAAAAGGGGCACAGGTGGATGAGAAGCAAAACAGTCTACTTTCTCTGGAGCTGTTGTCTTGGACTCTGCTCAATTCTGTCTGTTTCCTTTCATGGGCTGACAGTTCATCCAGGAATAAACATTTGATCCTACTAATGAAGCACAAGCAATTAGATATATAGGTATTTATACAGTACTAATACTTATGGTAGGTTACTTTGGTATAGACACAGATGTTTGGATGGTATGTTAATCCATGAATTACACTTTTTTCTGTTAAATATGACAGGGTCTTACTGTGGCTTATAACATCTCCTAACCATTAGAGGATGTAAGCTTGTGGCATCAACTGTGGGTTATTCCTCCAAGGAGATAACCAATAGCCAATTAGATTTGGAATATACAGGCATATGGTTGCCTCTGCTGCACAATATTCCAGGCAGGTGAGGTGTAGCTGGTGCTGACGGAGGAGACTTGCTTGACTCAAGGAGACCCATATTTGCTTTATTGATATAGTGGCCTTTGGTAACACTCTCTGGTATTCCAGAGACCAACTGTCCACTTGCATGTGTGGTCTCAATACATCTTTCCCATGTTAACATCAGGTCTTCGACAGCAGGGCCTTATCCCCTCTCTTCTTGCAGGTATCCCAGTTTAGAGGCAAGGAGCCTTTACCTTTTGTGGGGGCTTGGATGCCCTGGCCAACATCTCCTTGGTAGAAGAATCCATTGCTGATGTCAGATCTCATGTATTAATATATTTTGCTTAAGTGCATAGCTTAAGGAGACTTTAGTATTATATTTGGTTCTGAGTAGAGAATATTCCTTTTCACAGCTCCTATGTCTATTAGTCAATTAAAGAAGGCAGTATTACTGATTTTATAAAAGATTACCTCTATAATAGTTGTCTCCAATTTACAGTTGGAGAAAGACCTCATCATCATCATATTTCTCCTTGTTCTATGGGGGGAGGTAAGAAAGTCTCTTGTATTAAAACCTTTGTGGCACCTAGAAGGCAAGTTTCATTAGGACTCATTATAAATAGTTGTTACAAGTAGGATCCACAGAGGGGTTTGATGTTGGTAGCAATCTGAGGCTTTTCTTCCTTTCAATGTTCAGACGGGTCAACCTTTCTGTTGGCACTTTCTGGTACATCCTACTCAATGCAAAGCTGTATCTTTTCTTTTTCAGCTGTTAAATTGGTGACATTTTGACCTGTTGGAACATACAAATCTTTTCCTGTAGTTAGTTTTAAGATTTGAATTGCAAGGTTTTTGACGAAAAGGTTTCATATCTATCTGTATCCCCATGAGTCTCCAGAAGACAGTTGTATTATACATGCCTAAAGGGTGGAATCAAGGCATAGATTTCATCAAATTCACCCATGCTGTTTTGGGTGACTGTATGTGATTAACTTGGGAAGCAAACTTAATTTTTACATTAAATCATCTTATAGGTGAAAGAGAATGCTACAAATTGATACTGTACAACAAAGAAATTACAGATAACATTTGTATGTGCCAATCCCAAAGTTATTGTTATACAGATTTTATGTAAAACAAGTGTGGACAACAACAATTTATATCTCCATTTATCTCAGACGCATTACCATTTTTACCCAAGCCTGTAAACCAATGTTGTTTAATATACACATATTTACTTTTACTAAGTCCTAAAACACCATGTTACCTGTAGACAGTGTCTGGGCAAAACTGGATACTTGTTGAACTCACGTCAACTAAATATGCATTAATCGGATATACACCTGTGTCCCTCTCCCGCCCCTCCTACCCTTCCCAATTCACCATTTCAGTCAGTTTTCTGATGCAGTCTTTCTGTTGCTGTTCTTTTCCTATGCATCCCTCTCCACTAGAAATATTTATATCTGGTTATTGTCACTAGCATCCACATATGAGGGACACCATTTGTCGTTTGTTTTTCTGGGACTGTGTTACTTCACTTAACGTAATGTCTTCTAGCTCCATCCATTTACCTGCAAATTTCATGATGTTGTCCCTCTTTACCGCTGCATAGAACTCCATTGTATACATGTACCACATTTTCTCTATCCACTCGTCAGTTGAGGGGTAACTGGGCTGGTTCCAGCTTTTTGCTATTGTGAACAGAGCTGCAATAAACATAGCTGTGCATGTGTCTCTGCAGTAAGATGTGTCTTGTGGGTATATATCCAGGTGTGGTATGACTGGGTCAAATGGCAGGCTCATTTTGATTCTTCTAAGGGTTCTTCACACTGCTTTCCATAGTGGCTGTACAAGTTTACATTCCCTCCAGCAATGGATGAGTATTCATTCCCTTTTCCCCACAACCTCTCCAGCACTTGGTATCATTCATAGTCCTGATCCTAGCCAGTCTGATTGGAGTAAGATGATATCTCAAAGTGGTTTTAATTTGCATTTCCTTAATTATCAGCGATGTTGAACACTTCTTAAGATGTTTCTCGGCCATCTCTAATTCCTCCTCTATGAAGTCTCTATTCAGATCTTTGCTCCATCTTTTGAGTGATTCATTTGTTTTCTTTCTTCTTTTTTTTTTGAGTAGCTTGTATACTCTGGAAATTAATGCTTTGTCAGATGTATCTGCATTGAAGGTTTCCTCCCACTGTGTGGGTTTTCTCTTCACTTCCTTTATTGTTTCTTTTGATGTACAGAAACTTTTTGAGTTTAATGAGGTCTCATTTGTCAATTGTCAATCTTATTTCTTGTGCAGCTGCTGTCTGATTTAGGAAGTCTTTTCCTACGCCTATGTCTTGTAGTCTGCTGTTAAGTTTCTCTTCTATCACCTCCAGAGTTTGGGGTTTCACGTTGAGGTGTTTGATCCATCTGGAGTTGACTTTTATACAGGGTGAGAGGTAGGGATTTAATTTCATTCTTCTACAAATGGTGATCCAGTTCTGCCAACACCACTTACTGAAGATGCTGTCTTTCCTCCATTGTGTTTTCTTGGCCCCCTTGTCAAATATGAGATGGCTGAAATTGTATGAGCTCAGGTTTGGATCTTCAGTTTTATTCCATTGGTCAACTGGTCTGTTTTTGTGCCCGTACCATGCTATTTTTATGACTGTAGCCCTGTAGTATAGTTTGATGTCTCGTATAGGCTATCATCATTTGTACCCACAGAAGACACTGGGTCAGGCTGCAAGCAGTTCTGACTCCTAGAGATCAGGAAACTTTACCTTTTCATTTGTGGCATTTTGTTTCAGCCCTGACAGGAACACTAAGAAGAGACAACATGAGAAAGGTGCAGGATAATTCCACACCAAGCTCTACCAACCCTGTGGAAGATTCCTATGGTGGGATCCCCCCTGGGGATGGCCCAGGACACAGATATCAGAAACACAATTGTGAACATACTTAAAGAACTACAAGATTATATAGAACAAATCAAAGAATTAAGAAAAGAGAATGAAGAACTCAAGAAAGACCTAGAGAGAGGGAGAATCACAAACTCTGGAAGGAAGTAGAAACACTGAAAAGATCCCATGATGAAAAAGATAAGGAAACCAACCAGCAAAGCAAAGAGCTACAGGAAGAGATTGAGAAGCTCCAAAAGGAAGTAGAAATACTAAAAAAATCAGAAGAGGAAATGAAAAAAGAAATCAAACACTCATCCAATCAAGAGGAAAGGAATGGAAAAAGCCTCAGAAGCAGAATGGAGGAAGCAGAACAAAGAATATCAGACATGGAAGATAACACAGAACAACTAAAAACCTCAAGTAAAGATTATGAAAAATTTAAAAATACACAAAAGTGGAACAACCAGGAACTGTGGGACAGTATGAAAAGATGAAACCTCTTCATCATAGGAATAGAGGAAGGAGAAGAATCCCAAGAGGTTGGTATTGATCAGATCTTCAACAGAATAATAGATGAAAATTACCCGAAACTAAAAAAAGACAAACCAATGCAAATACAAGAAGTGCATAGAACTGCAAACAGAGAAGATCATTAGAGAAACTCTCCATGCCACATCATAGTTAAAATGCTAGACACACACACACACACACACACACACACACACACAAAAGCGACAAAATCCTTAAAGCCACAAGAGAAAAACAAGTGACCTATAAGGGGAAACCTATCAGAATTACAACTGCCATCTCAGTGCAAACTATATAAAGCAAGAAGAACGTGGAGCAAAGCATTCCCAGTGTTAAATAATAATAGATGCCAAGCCAGGTTAAATACCAAGCAAAAATGTATTGATTATAGTTGAAGGAGAAAGAAAAATCTTTCATGACTGAAACAAGATGAAGGAATACATGTCTGGAAAACCAACCCTTTCAGAGAATACTTGAAGCAATTCAAAGGACAGAAGAAAGGAGCATCCATCCGGCCCCTAGAGAGAGAAAACAATAAAAGCATAACTGCAGAAGCAGAAACTTAAACCAAAACTGCAAATGGATAATAAGGCAAAAGGATGCATGTACATACAAGCCTTTCCAGCTGGATGGTGGGAGCCTTGGACTGGGTGGGTTTGGGCACAACTGCTTGTAAATTTGTTTTACATGAAGGATGCTTGTACTCACAACTCATAACTTATTGTTAAAAAATGAAATAATAGAAAGTATTAAAAAATAAAATAAATAAATGAATAATTTTTTTAAAAAAGGAAGCAACGCAAACCTAATCACTCATAACCTAAATATTAATGGACTAAATTCCCAATGCAAAAGATAAGACTGGGAAGATTGGATTAGGAAACAGTACCCATCTATATGCTGTCTACAAGAAAACCATCTTACCTTCAAGGACAAGGCACTGCTTTAAAGTGGAAAGGATGGAAAATATAATGCGAAGCAATGGTATCCAAAAAAGAAACAGGTGTTGGCTATTTTAATATCAAGACAAAACAGACTTCAAAGTAAAGAAATCAGAAGAGACAAAGAAGGCCATACATTTTATCAAAGGAAAAATTCACCAAAGAGATTTCTCACAATTATGAATATATTGACCCAAACTCTGGTGCACTGAACTTTATAAAGACAATTCTCCAGGACCACAAAGTCACACACTAACCCCATTACACTCATAGTAGGGGAATTCAATAACCCACTGAAGGCCCTTTGGACAGGTCAACAGGACAAAGAATAAACAGAGAGACAATCTGAACTGAATGATATGATACACCAAATGGGCTCATAGACCTCTACCGAATATGTCCACCTTAATACTAGAGAATACAATTTTAGACCTTTATCAGCACCCCAGGACATTCCCAAAAATCGACCACATACTGGGGACACAGAAAGAAGAAACCTTCGCAAAATACCAAAAAGTTTGAAATAATTCATGCTTCTGTTAAAAAACCACAGTGGCATAAAGCTCAACTTCACACCAGGACAGCCTACTATCTAAAGATCACAGGGAGACTAAACAACACACCTCTTGAATAATGAATGGGTCAAGGAAGAGATAAAGAAAGAAAAAAAAAACTTCCTGGACTGGAATGACAATGATAATACACACACACAAAACCTATGGATACTTTAAACGTCTTAAGAGGGAATTTAATAGCCCTGAGTGCCTACATTAGAAAAACGAAAGAGCACAAGTGAATGATCTAACACTGCAGCTTAAAAGCAATTGAGAGGCATCAGCAGATGAACGCCTAACAGATGAACCCTAAACACAACAGACAGGAAGTAAAATACAAAACCAATCAGAAATCAAATGAAATAGAAACAGAAAAAACATAAAAAATCTAAATGAACCAAAAAAGTTGGTTCTTTGAAAGAATATAACAAGATAGAACAGACCTCTATGCCCAGTTAACTCAAAAGAAAGAATGAACAACTCCAAATCAATACAATCGTGATGAAAAGGGAAATATCACAACAGACAAGGAAAAGATCCAGAAAATCATAAGCAGGAAATACGTCAAAAACTTATACTTATACCAAGTTTGAAACCTAGAAGAATGTATGAATATCGAAATCCTGGTAATCACCAAAGCTCCATCAGAAGAGATGGACAGCTTAAACAGACCCATAATATAATGAAGAAATGTAAGATGTAATAATAAACCTCCCAACTAAAAAGCCCCCAGGTCCCATAACGGTTTTCTCAGCAGAATCGATAAAACATTTCAAAAAGACCTACCAACCAGATTACTCGAATTGGTTTAGAAGGATACAAACACAGAGGAGAGAATTCGCCCAAATTCCCTTCTATGAAACAGCATCATCTATTACCACATCCACGCGAACATACAACCAAAAAGAGAACTAAAGCTATAGACCATCTCCCTAAGGAACACAAATGCCAAAATTGCTAAACAGGATACTGGCAAAATACACTCACATGAGCTCACATCAAGAATCATCCAACATGACTCAAGTTGGATTCATACCAGAGATGCAGGTGGCTCAACATACAAAATCAATTAGACATCATCAGCATATAAATGGACTGAAAGACAAAAACTACACATGCATCTCAATTGATGCTGAAAAAGTCTTTGATAAAATCCAACATGATCTGTCATGCTTAAGTCCTGAGGGAAGTTGGATTGAGGGTCATTGCCTCAATGTAACCGAAAGACATAACAGGTAAACCCACGCCATATCAATACCTAAATGGGGAAATGACAGAACATTCCCTTTAAAAGGTAGGAACTTCGGCAAGGCTGCCCCCTGTACCACTCGCTCTTTTAATAACAGTGCTTGAAACACTTGCTAGGGCAATAAGGGCAGGAAAAGGAAATTAAAGTAGTAACTAATTCGGAAAAGAGGAAGTCAAGCTATTCCCATGTTGTGAATGATAGATTGTTTACTTAAGGGATGCTTAAAAACTCCCCAGAAAATCCTGGAAATGATTAAAGTGGAGGATACAAAATTAACCTTAAAAAATCAGTAGCCTTTTGTACAACAACAGCCAGAAGCACTGGGAAGGAATTCAAGGAGCTCTTCCCACTCACAAGTAACCTCAAAAACAATAAATACTTAGGAAACACAAACCTAACCAAAGAACACCAAAGAGATCTCTACAACAAAATTTGTTAAAAACCCTTAAGGAAAGAAATTGAAGGGGCTGGAGAGATGGCCTAGCGCGTTAAGAGCACCAACTGCTCTTGCCAGAGGACCTGGTTCGATCTGCAGCACGACATGGCGCTGAGAACGGTCTGTAACTCCAATTCAGGAGAACTCCAGTTCCAGGGGAATCCGAACCCTCTTCTGACTCCCGTGCATTGCATCGACACAGGTGCAATGCATGACAGTACAATTCATACACATAAGAATATATATAGAAAATAAAAAATCTTTAAAAGCAGAAAGAAAGAATTGAAAGAGACTTCAGAAGATGGAAAAAACTCGCCAATGGCTCATGGGATTGGGAAATTAACATAATGTAGAAAATGTTCCATTCTACCCATTCTNATATATATATATATATATATATATATATACCAAAATTATGATCTGTGAAAATAAACATCATAATTTTATTATATTGTGGGTGACAACCATCCCTAACACGAGTTCCTGGAGATACCACCCTCTTCTGGCCTCTGCAGGTATTCCACACCTGGTGCACTTATATACATACAGGCAAAACATTCATACACATTAAATAAAAATAAAAAGCCAGTGCTGGAGAGCAGGCACAGCCATTAAAGGCTCAGACTCACAACCAAGATAAAAAGAGAGGAAAAATGCTAGTTATTGAGAGGATGTGAAGAGACCCGCATGCACAGTCTAAAGCCCAGCCTGTTGGGGCCAGAAGTACGATGGAAAGGTGTGAAACCTCAAAGGCATGGAGATCTGGGCTTACACTCCTTTTTGTTGCTCAGCTCTTCTGGATATAATAATACGTATTACACACTGCCCAAACTTAAGTTTCTGGTAAATATTTTTATTGCTCATTTGCACTTCGTCCTACATACTGTTTCTATTTTTCAAAAGTCCACCAGGTTTATTATACTTAAATACAAAGCTGACCTCTAGTGTTGGCCTGACTTCATTCTTCTGTCGTATATTTCTAATCCTGTCCTTGTTCTCTGAACATTCTCCTCTTCTAGTTCCTGTTATGATGTTGGTGATGGGTTCTGTCTCCTGAACTCTTGTATTTTATCTCCTAGTGTGTTGTTCCTGGTGCTCCATCCTGTCCACACTCTTTCTGACCTGTGGTTCTCCTTGTCTGATTTATTCCTGTGGTTTGCCATTTCTCTACAGCTTGCACCTTATCCCCAGCCTTTGGATCATAGATTCAGCTCCTTTGTAGTTACACAAAATTCTTAAGTTCCACAAACCACAGCTGAAAAGCAATCGATGTTATTTTCTTACATGTGATGTGACTGCTGATTAGCCTGACAAACCAGTTTTATCCTCAACTCTTTCATCGGGTCTATGCACTTCAACTGGTGTCGTGCTTGCTAATTTTAAAAAGTTTAATATGTCAAATACCAAACAGATTGTATGATGACATCTTCACACATCTACATCTTGCCCTTTACTCATAATAACATCCAGTCCTGGCTCTTCTCCTCTACCTGTGGGTCCCACTTTTCCCCTTAACAGTCTCCCTTTTACTTTTATATGTTTATTTTTTTCTTTTAATTTCAGCTACAGATGGGGGACTGAGTGAGTTCACAGGAGCATGGAAGTGAAGCCTTTCCTTTGATATTCAGATTTCTGCTCCTTTGGATTCTTTAAAAAAAATTTTTTTTATTTATTTTTGTATGTGTATGAATGTATTGTTTGCATGCAGGTCTGTGCACCCGTGTCGGGCAATGCCACGGAGGTCAGAAGAGGGTCTCAGATTCCCCTGGAACTGGAGTTCTCCTGGAATTGGAGTTACAGACGGTTCTCAGCCGCCATGTGGGTGCTCGGGATCGAACCCGGGTCCTCTGCAAGAGTGTCGGTGCTCTTAACCGCTAGGCTATCTCTCCAGCCACTCCTTTGGATTCTTAACTGTGGTGGTTGCTGACTGCTGGATCACATGGTAGCTCTGTGTTGAAGTTTCTAAAGAGACCAAATATTTCCCAAATGGCTGTAGTAAGCTCACACATTAAGAAGGAGCCCTGGAGTTCCCTTTTTGCTATACCCAGGTCCTCCCTGACATCTGTAATCTGCCATTGTTTTGACAGGGCCAATCTCACAGTTTTGCTGAGGCTGGAATAGGAGGCTTGCTATTTGCTTCATTCACTCCGTATCTATTTATCTATCTGCCTACCTCTCTACCTAGAGATAGATAGCTAGCTTAAAATTGTCTTTGAAAGAGAAGACTTCATTTCTTACATTCGGAGTTTACACAGTTGAGTAAATAATAATAATAATAATAATAATAATAATAATAATAATAAGCAGTGCAGTTGATAAGCAACAGGCAGCTACTGACAGCAGCATAGGACCTGGAACACGCTTTGATCTTAGGTAAATGTTAGCCTATGAGTCAATTCTGGCTTTGCATTCTCTGAGAGCCAATAAGCCCCTGCTTAGAAGAGCAAATGAGGATTGCAGTTGAATCTTGAAGCCTCTATTTTACATTGTAACAGTAAATGTCCTTTGAAAGAAGACAGAACATTTCGTTTCCCACAATAGCCTTACATATAAGGCAAATGCCAACGGTTAATAGAACTGTTTTCTCTCCTGGGAAGCCCTGCTTAACACACCCTTGGCTAGGACCTGCCATTCTAGCTTTTTTTGCCCTCGGGTTGGTGCAAGAACTGTCACTCAGTGTGGAGCCCCAACACGGTCCAATCGGAGGCACTGTTGTGACTGGCAGAGCGACAGCGAGAAGGGGCGGGACTTCCGTTCTGCTGCCGTTGCTGTCCGCCATCGTGGTATCTGTCTAGAGTTTGAGGAGCCGTCTGTCGGTAGCTCGTGGCCCAGTGACCCGCAGGAACCGTAGCCCCACTGTGCGGCCCTGCTCGTCTGGAATCCCGACATGGTGAGCGAGGCATCCCGAGCAGGGGAGGGGAGCTGTGCACTAGGCGCTGGCGGCCGCAGCTCCCGATCTTCCTGCAGAGTCCCCTCTGCTCCGGCTGTGGCGAGGCAGCCCCGTGTCCTGTAGGTCCCTGCGCGGGGACCGAGCCTGGTTGCAGCCGTGTTTGCAGCTCTGCCCTGGAGTGCGTGGCGGCGTGCTGAGCCGGAGGGAAGAGTCCGGAGGGCCGCGCTGGGGACGCGGGGCTGTGCAGCCGCCACGCCGGAATCCTGAGGCCGGGTCCTGGATTGTACGCTATGGGGTGTGCCGGGCGCGGGACACGGGAACAGTGGGGTGTGCCGGGCAGATGAGTGGGGTCCTCGGTCCGGCGAGCTGGTCCTAGTCCCACCTGGCATAGGCAACTGCGTGATGTGGGGCTGTCCACCTGCCTCCCTGATCTTTCTCGGTTTTCCTGGATTTGCAGCACCTATACCTGCTCCCTTACCCTCACCCCCTTCAGCGTGTGTTTCTGGTTTGTGTCTCTGTTTATCTTTGTTTAAATCTTGTTATTGTTACTCTGAAATTCAGAGACTGCAGCAATCCAGGTCTGGGTGCCTCACATCTCCCTCCCTCTTTCCTCCACTGTCACTGGCCCATCTTTCCCTAGTGTCTTGTGGTTCTCCCAACACCTCCTCCCCATGAGGCCTTTCCTTAAGCCCCTGGAGTACTTGGGTGACCTGGATTTTTAGGCACTTGCCCCCTCTGAGCCATTTTCTTCTCTCTCTCATTAAGAATCTAAGGATTGATTCATTCAAGACAGGAGCTCTGCCGTGTACTTGGAGTACTTTTTTTATTTTTTATTTATTTTTATTTTTTTGTCTTTTTGACACAGGGTCTCCCTATAGCCCCAGCTGTCCTGGAACTCACTCTGTAGACCAGGCTGGCCTTGAACTCACAGAGATCCGCCTGCCTCTGCCTCCCAAGTGCTAGGATTAAAGGCATGCGCCAACACGCCCGGAATTTTTACAAAATGTATTATTGGTATAAATGTTACATAATAGTGTGTTTATTGTTGACATCTTTATATATGTGTATAATGTTTTTCTGTCATATCACCCTCTTGACCCCTTCCTTCTCCCACCTATCCCCATCTTCTTCACAAGTCCCTGATGCTTTCATGTCCTTTATTTTTCTGATCCAATGACTTTTACAGGTGCACAGAAGAGGGGTTGATAGTAGGACCATGGGCCCCAACCAGGGACTGCATCCCTGAATAGTCTCTCCAGAATCAATAATTAACTGCTTATAAATCATCAAACAGGGGATTGCACCTGGTCAGTGCTTCCCCACCCTACCCCCTTTTTTGATACATAGCGTCAAGGCAGCCCAGGCTAGCCTTGAACTTGCCTCCCTTCTCCCTTTTTACTTCCTTATGGAAGTAAACAGAAAAGCCTAGGGCAAAGATGGGTATTTGACAGGAACCCTGGTACCAGCTGCTCTTCTTCCTTCCCTGCTCACCTCTGATTGTGCCTGTGCTCACAGGGCAGGTCTGGCCATGGGGAGAAGCTCTGGTTGTGCCCTTTCCTGAGGAGTCCCAGCACCCAGCCCTTGGTGCAGGAGAATCAGGATGCACAAAGCAAAAGAGGCTTGGACTCCTGAGTCCCTGTTCATATAAACCTACAGCATTGGTATCAGCATGCACATGATCCATGCAAGCTCATCTGGACAAAAGCCCAGCACAGAACTACAGAAATGGGTAGCAGAGCCCAACCTTGGCTGAGAAAATATTGGTAGCAGATGGCGGTCAGTTGAGGAAGACCTGGCCTTCTTTAGAAAAGAGACTTCAGATAGGCTGACTGGTGCTCAGGGGGTGAGCTGGCACTGAGAAGTGAGTCAGGAAAGTAATTTGGCACAAAAGACTCTAGCACAAATGACAGAAGGTGTGAACTGGGTCGGTGGGGGAGGGTGGAGAGGCTGTGGGAGGGTGCCAAGGGAGAAACAAGTATAAGGCAATTAAGACTGACTGAAAAATTATGTATGAAACATAAAAATTTCAATTAAAAAAGAAAAACATATACATAGATAAAAAAAAAAAAAGGCTTGGAGACAAGGAACAGATGTTATGAGAGATGCTGAAACAAAGATCTACAGATGGTCCAGCAGGCCACAGCCAGGACCCAAGATGAGAATCTGGGGGCCATGTGACTCCCTCTGCTACTCTGTTCTGACCCCTACTGTGCAGAGGAGAAGCAGCTGAGTGGTTGAGAAAATGGCTCAGATACTTAGGAGCAGGGACCCAAGCAGGGGCAGGCTCCAAGGTGTGCCCTCTTGGGACTTATCCTCAAAGAAGTGGGCAGCCCCGATTTCCCTTGGAGTGAGTATTAGTTAGTGGGTCACAGACTGGAGGAGGAGGAGGATTGGGAGACTTGGAGTTCAGGAAATGGGGACTTCAAGCCAAACCTAAGCATGGGATATGTAGGTCCCTGTTCTTCTGTGCGGGTACAATGCTGCTCCTCCATCATTTGCTTTCTTTCCACCCTACTTGTGTTTTAATGTTTGTATTTGATTGTTCAGGTAGAGTCTTGTTCTGCAGCCTAGGCTGGGCACAAGAAATGTCAGTCCCTTCTGCTTTAACCCCCTGGTCATTGGAAATTTATAGCCATAAATCACTGTTCCCACCTCCTTGTGCCTTTGTGTCTCCCCCTCTTTCTCGCTCTCTGTCTCTAAGTCATTGAAACTGTGCCTAGATCCTTGCTCTGGAAGGTACTTTGGCTGGTTTGCCCTCTACCTCAGATGGATGGTTTGCTAGGTGTGTAGGATGCCTGGAACAGCTGTGCACAGCTTCTCTTCTCCTTTCTCTCCTTCAGTACTCTGTTAAAGTGAAAGAGGGGCGGGGGGAGGCCTAGACCTGCATTTAAATCTCACCTGCAAGCCAGGCATGTAATCTCAGTTACTCAGGACCCCGAGGAAGGAAGCTGTATCACTAATTGAAGAACTACAAAGTGTGTTGCAGGTGAACCTGAAACTTACTGAAACTGTGTCTCAAAAGAAAAAATAATGAGAGCACACGCCTTTAATCCTAGAACTTGGGAGGCAGAGGCAGGTGGATCTTTGTGAGTTCAAGGCCAGCCTGGTCTACAGAGTGACTTCCAGGACAGCTGGGGCTACAGGGAGACCCTGTCTTGAAAAGATCAAAAAAAATAATAATAATAATAATGAGAGAGAGAGAAAGAAGTGGGTACAGTTCAGGGGTAGAGTAGTTGTGTGACATGTGCTCTGAATTCTATTCCCCATCACCATCTGTCTTTAGGACTAACAGAAGCCAACACTCTTGTGAGATTATGTTTTCTGTAAAATAGTGATATCAGCCCTTATCAGAGAGTGTGGAACAGCCACAGCAAAGCAAGTTAGGGATTCTGGAAAAAGGCCAAGTTTTGCTTTAATGCCCATGAGCCTTCCCTTAGGGAACCCTGAGACCTAGAAAGGATCTGTGTGAAGCTCTGCCCACTACAAAGAGAGGAAAGCTCAGGCCAGGGGTAGGGCTTAGTGGTAAGGGGTAAGTCCCTACCATTGCCAGACTCCCTGGAGCAGGGGCACACTCAGCTGGCCCTCCCAAGACAGGAAAACTCTGCATCAGGTTTAGAGGGGCTCCAGATGGGTGGAAGACAGTGATGACATTCTCCGGTCTCTGAGGCTAGATGAGGAGTTAAAGGGCCCTTGGGAAGAGAGGGAATCTGATAAAGGAAGTGAGGGCTTGAGGGAAGAGGAGCATCTCTGTAAGAGGAGGTCCAGCTTCAGCAGTCTGAAGCCGCCCATGTCCCAAAGGTGTGACAGAAGGAGCAGCTGTTGAGGATCCACTTGGAGGAGTGACTGGGGACCCATCAGGGACCAAAGGGAGGGAAGAGAGAGGAAGCCAGAGATCAGCCTGCCCTGCAGCTATCTCGTTTTCCAGATTCTTCTGCTGATTAGAAAAGCCTCAGCTTCCAGAGCAACCTCACCTCCAGTGTGAGGATGGAGGATGTAGAATCAGGATGGCCTGACCTCTGCTGCCTCACTTCTTCCCATATGTTTCACCTGTTTTACCAGAGCTTTCTAGCTGTGTGAGAAATGAGGACTCAAGTCTAGAACCCTGACCAGCATGCTCTGCATCTCTCAACAGATTCCTAAAATGCCACTTCTTTATAAACATCCACAAATATCTATATCTTTTTTTTTAATTTTTATTTATGTACTTAGTTTGTGTGCATTTGTGCACACACAGTTGTATGTGTAAATTTATGTGTGCCAAATGCATGCCCAAGGAGGCAGAGGAGAGTACCAGATCCCCTGGAACTGCAGTTGCAGGTGGTTTTGAACTACCTTATGGGTGCTGGAAACTGAACCCTGATCCACTGTAAGAGTAGTAACTGCCCTTAACACAAGCCATTTCACCAGGTGTGGTGGTGCATGCCTTTAATCCTAAGCACTTGGGAGGCAGAGGCAGGCAAATCTTTGTGAGTTCAAGGCCAGCTGGTCTACAGAGTGAGCTCCAGGACAGCTGGGGCTACAGGGAGACCCTGTCTCAGAAAGACCAAAAAAAAAAACCACACACACACACAAGCCATCTCTCTGGCCCCATCAGCAATCTCTTCTCTGTAGTATGATCATCTCTTTACTCCTCGAGGTATATGGTGTATTTCAAACAGACATAGTAGGTCTTTTTTTTTTTTAAGAACTTAATTCTGTCACTGTTTTGACTTGGCCAAAGTCACAGCTTCGCAGAGACTATAGGAGGTCTGCTATTTGCTATATTCAATTCCTGGTCCAAATTTGTTAGAATCCAGGCTGTGAAATAGCCATTGGTAGAAGATAGTATGCATTTTTCTTGGTATAGACAGGCATCTGTTTTGTCATCCTCTGCATTACTTCTGGGTTTTAGACCATGGAAGTGCTGAAAACCATTTCTTTTTCTAGGCTTGCAGCAGATTTACATGTGCACAATCCCCCTTGTTCTCAGAACTTGAAAAGTTAGTGCTTCTTCCCAAAAATAGACTAAGATAATCTGATGTGCCCAGTGAGTGCACCAAGTCCTCGCTGGAGAAAGTGGCATACCTGAAGATGTTACATGTAAGCAGTCCAGTGGGCTCAGGAAGACCTTAGCTCTCAGCCAGGCCACCAGAAGGAACTGATTGTTCCTCTGTTACCCTTGAGGGCCAAGTGAAATGGAACTGTCAGCAGTAATAACATGGAGAAAAATTTCTCTAGAGAAAATGTAACCTTGGAGTTTTAACCTATTTTTCCCTGATCCCAAGGGATGAAGCCAGTGGGAATATTTGCATTAGCTTATGAAGCCATGGTTTTGTTCTGCGCTCTAGATCAACCTTTTAAATCCACACACTCCTAAGATTGGACTCGCAGTGTCATGTGTATTGGCCCTATCCTCCCACTCTCCGGTTATGTCAAAAGCTTAGAATTCTATTCCATTTGTATAACACTTGATCCAAGTAGAGTTCTGGCCAAAGCAGGCTTTAACATTCCTAAGTGGTTTATGTGATGGTTTTCTCAATTGTCCAGTGTATAGAAGTCAACTCATTTGTGCTTTTGAGAAAGAACACTGAGACATGCAATCAATGTTCATTAAATTTGCCCATGGATGGAAACAGAATCTGGATCTGCTCTTACACTTAAGAACCATTTTGTACTTGTGGTCAGATATGAAAGTTTAAGAAATCATAAAAATTAATTTAAGAATAATTCTATTTTTATCAGTAGTAAAAGATGAAATAAACTTTGCATTCAGTGGAGCTGGAGACATGGCTCAGTGGTTAAGAGTACTTACTGGCTGCTCCTTGAGAGGATCCAGGTTCGTTTCCCAGCACCCACATGATGGCTAACAACTATCCATAACTCCAGTTCCAGGTGATCTGACACTCTCGTCTGACCTCCATGGTCATTGCACAACACAGGTACATACCTACAGACAATGCACTCATACACATAAAATAGTTAATAAAATATTTTTAATCTTTGCATACAAGTAAAATCCATGTGTCTGTTTATGTAACACAAAACGAGTCAAAAATGCTAATTTAGTATTTAAATGCTAAAGAATGGAGGTAAGGATGTATAAAAATCGCCCCCCCTGCTGGATGGTGGGACCCATGAGTTGTGTGGGTTTGGGCACAACTGCTCGCAAATTGGCTTTACATGAAGGATGCTTGTACTCACAAATTATCACTTATTGTTAAAAAAAATGAAGACAAAACAAAAAAAAAATAGAAAGATGCAGAAAAGTTACGGCAGAATGCATGATCTGGGATGGGTAGGGGTGGGGTGGGGGAAAGGGAAGGGGATATATGCCTGAACTGAATTGGAAAATGATGTATGAAATACACAAAGCATCAATAAAAAGAAAGAAAAAAATAAATAAAAATAAAAATGGAAAAAAAATCTTTAATTTACATAATCATATTTCAATAAAAACAAAAGCATTTGTACAGTAAAAATGGTGAGGTGTGAACATGTATTCATGCACCATGTCAGGCAGCACTCCCTGAAATCATGCATTTTGCCATGTGCAGTGCCAAGTGTATGCGTTCACAGCAAAGACTGTCATGCTATCAGCTGATGCACAGGCATGAGTGCTGCTCAAACTTTGCATGAATCACAGGTATCTTCCTGAAGTAAATTTTGGTCTCCGGGTATGTAGGAACATTTTCTGCTGCATAATATTTTTATAACCCCTACATTCATGTATGAGACCCCAATATGGAATCATCATCCAGATTTAAGAATAAGATCTGTTCTACATATGGAGTGAGAATGGAACTCATGGCCTCGCATCTTTGGGGTCTGCACCATAGCACAGTCCTCTGTCACAAACCCAACATTTTCATTGTATTATTCATGCATTAGGGACTTAACCTTACTTTTATATGATTGAGTTTGCAGGTACCTTTCTTTCCTTCTTAATAAAGCAAACTTACAAACACATATATTTCTGCAAACTTTGTTTATACTGTAATTCCTTGGAGAGCACGTTAATCACGTTTTCTTGCATCCCTGCATTATTACAGAAGTGAGATGTTTATATTGGTTTTTATTTGGCCTGTGATACAGAATACAAGTCAGGCTCTAGCCTTCTCTTTGACACTGGTAAGACACACACACCTAGAAATGTGAACTCTCAGTGTTCCCAGTGCCAAGGCCTTGGGTTGATGAGAACCGTGTCCTTACAGGGGTTGGTGTCGTTTGAGGACGTAGCTGTGGACTTCACCTGGCAGGAGTGGCAGGAGCTGGATGCTGCTCAGAGGATGCTCTACAGGGATGTGATGCTGGAGAACTATAGCAGCCTGGTGTTCTTGGGTGAGTCTGACACCCTGTAACTCCCAGTAGCAATTACATTCTTCCTGGTGGATATGTATAGGCATCCTTGCTAACATTTAGTACTAATTTGATGTGCATTTTGACTGACACATACTAAAGTCATATATCAATGGAGAGCAGTATAGATTTTCAGATCTGTAATCATCAGATGACACCAGTTGACATGGCTGTCACCTTGGGCATGACTTGTTTCTTGGGGGAACATGAAAATTCTCTTTGATAGCTGTTTTGAAGTATTTAATTGTTGTTAACCTTACTACTGCATTATAGAACAAAAGAAGTTATCTGTTCCTTCCAAAAGTACCAACTAAATACTAACCCTCCCCTCTCCATCCCTCCATGCTCTTTTCCTTTTCACCACTCTGGTAAGCCCAGTTTTCTCCTTTGAGTCTCCTTAAATTTGCAGTCATAGTAAAATTGTGCAGGATTTTGCTTTTTGTGGCTGACATATTTCATTTATATAAGAAATTGTCTTTTCACCCAAATCAATTACGAAAAGAACAATCTCATGTATTGGAGCTTGGTGACTCAGTGTATTTGGAGTAGAAAGCACACGAGACTCTTAGCTGTCCCACTGAGAACCCAAATCCTATTCATTTCTCAGCTCTGTGGCACAAGCAGCTGGGCAGAAGGGTTCTGCACTGGAATCCATGTTGAGGGGCTTATGTCAGTCTTCTGAGGGAGTGTTAGTGAGCCCCTTGCCATTATCACAGACTGTCCATTGCTGTGACAAAACACTCTGACTGACACCAACTTGGGGAGGAAAGGGTTTATTCAGCTTACATCTCCTGGTTCACAGCTCATCACTCAGGGAGCCCAAGGCAGGAACTCAGGGCAGGAACCTGGAGGCAGGAGCTGAAGCACAGGCCATGGAGGAATGCTGTTTACTGGCTTGCTCTCCTGGCTCATGCCCAGCCTGCCTTCTTATACAGTACACCACAACCTGCCCAGGGTGGCACCACTCATTGTGGGCTGGGCCCTCCCACATTGCCGGACAGTCAAGACAATACTCCACAGATGTGGCCACAGGCCAATCCAATGGAGCCAATTCCCCAATTGAGGCTCCCTCAACCCAGGTGTGTCAAGTTGACACTAAAGGTATCCAGTACACAGACCTAAGAACTTCCTATGTCTGTTTATTTCACTGCCATGTTTGTGGGCCAAGTTTTCCTCCAGGTCACCAGAGCCACTCTGCTTTAAGGGCAGTAAAGGCCATTTCTAGATCAGTGGGAATAGTTATGTTCCAACCTTGAAAAAAGCTCTCCATTTCTCTTTGTCAATGCAGGTGGGAGATTATTTCTTTTTAATGGATGAATAATATTCAGCCACATTATTTCAAATAATTTGTATGTTTTATTGTTTGACTATTTCATCTTTATAATTAATTTTAGTCATGGCTGTATCATTAGGTATTCCTGCATAGATGAATGCCTGCATTGATGAAAGCCTGCTTGGATCTTTGTCTTAGCATCTATTTCAGTGCTGCAGTGACAGAGGACTACAGATTTCCCTGCACAATACTGGTTCCATATACTTGGAGACATGTAGGCAGCAGCAGTGGTGTTACTCAGTTATTCTGTGTTTATGTTTTGTTGTTGTTTGAGACAGTGTCTCACATAGCCTAGGCTGGCCTCAAACTTCTTAAACACTCAAAGCTTGCCTTGAACTGCTGATCCTCCTGCTTTTACCTGGCTTAATCTCTAGTTTTCAGAGGAAACCTAGCTCTGTATTTCATAGCATCTGTAAGCATTTATATTCCTACTGCCAGCTTATGAGACTTCAGTGCTTGGTGTTTGTTGTCATAAGTAGGAACCATTCTGAGCTCTGTACAATGAGTGATCTGTTATTGTGGTTTTGGCCGGCCTTTTCCTGATGATGAGTAGCATCTTGTACTCCCAATTGCTGAGTTTTGCTCTGGTGCCTGTGTGTCTGGCAAATATCAAGATACTCTTTTCTGTCTTCATTCTCCTCAAGAGTTCACTGTGTATCCCAGAAGCCTCGTACCTGCAGATCTTACATTTAAATCTTACAGCTATTTTCAGTATTTCTGTTTCCTCTTTAAGAATTTTCAATCAGATTTCCAGGCTAGCTTTGAACTCAATCTGTAGATGAGAGTGGTTTGGGCCTTCTGATTCTTGGGCTGTACCTCCTGAGCGCTGGGATTGATTAGACGTGTGTACAGCATGCTCAGGTCTTCTTCATTCATGTGTGGATATTCCATGTTTCTCTGAATAATTTACTTCTAAGTGATTTACTTCCCCTTCAGCCTGTGCTGAAAATCAGTTGACTGTATGTACCAGTCAGCTTTCCGTGTGTCTGGCAAAATGCCTTAGAGAGACATCTTAAAAGGAGAAAAACATATGCTGGATCATGGTTTCCAAAGGATTCGTTCCATGGTTCCTTGGCCTCACTTTAGTCCTGTGGTAAGGAAGAGCTCCTCAGCAGGGATCAGTGGCAGAGTGTGCTGCTGCCCTCACCCTCACTGCAGGCAAAAAGCAAAGAGAGGAGGTGACTTCCCATCGTCCCACCTTCACTGCCTACTATGGTACCAGAGACTGCTGACCAGGACTCAGCACCTGGCCTCTAGAGCATCTTAAGTACACAGTATAACACAGAATGTGTATGGATTTGCTTTGGGTCAGCCATTCTGTGCTTTGTCTGTGTCTCTTTTTATGCCAGAACCATGTTTCTTTGGTTAATATCTCTTTGTAGTGGGTTTTAAAGTCGGTATCAAGAGCTAAATTTTTCTGGTTCTTGATCAAGATGTTTTGATAATTTAAAGTCTTTAGTGCTTTCATATTATCCTTATCAACATTCTTTAGGATAAATGTTTTTTATTTCTGTGGAAGAAATACATTGAGGCAGATTTTACTGAATCTTTAAGTCACTTTAGGAAGCATTTGTATTTAATAATTATTTCTTCCAATCTGTTAATTGTAGAACATGATAACCTATTTTTTCTGCTTTTAAAATATTTTAACTTATCTTTGTTCTTTGACAATTTTATACATGCATATATCATGGCTGATGTTGTCAGCTTGACACACCTGGGAAGAAGGAACCTCAACTGAGGAATTTCCTCCACAGATTGACCTGTGGCCATGTACGAGAGGCATTTTCTTAATTGCTAATTGGTGTAGGGAGATCCACCCCACTCTTGGCAGTTATATCCCTAGGCATGTAATAGAAAAGCAGCTGAGCAAACCAGGGGAAGCAGGCCAGTAAACAGTGTTCCTCCAGGGTCTGTGCTTCAGTTCCTACCTGGTTTCCTGCCTTGGCTTTCCTTGATGATGGACTATAATCTGTAACTAAATCAACCCTTTCCTCCCCAAGTTGGTTTACATGTGTAATAAAAACCAGACTAGAACATCTATTGTATTTTCTTCATTTGTATACACTCTTATACTTTCATTTGCCTCTCAGTCCCACTGAACAACTGCTTCCCAGGTCTCCTTCTGCTTTCTTGGCTTTTTCTGTTGTACTTGATTTTTTTTCTTGACCACTGAGTTTGGTTAGGGTGGTTTCCATTGTTCTTTTTTATCATGTTTTAGAGCATAGGCAGTTTGTTTCTTGGTTTTCTAAGACAGGATTCACTGTGCATCCCAGGCTGCCTTGAACTTACTTTGCCATCCAAAGTGGCCTCAGTCTCATGAGTTCTCCTGTCTTGGCACACTGGATCCTGAAATCTTTCATTTGGGGGTAAGTATGTCCTCTGTAACTTCTCCCTCTTTTTCTTTTTTGGAGTTTAAGACTGGGTCTTTCATGCCTTTAATCCGAGCACTTGGGAGACAGAGGCAAAAGGGTCTCTGAGTTCAAGGCCAGCCTAGTCTACATAGCAAGTTCCAGGCCAGCTGAAGCTACAGGGAGACCCTGTCTCAAAAATATCAAAAGACGGGTCTTTCACTTCTTTGTCAATTAGTTATTAAATAGGGCTGACGATCTATGCAAGTGACAGAGGCCTGCCTAGCAAGTATATATCTGTAGATTCAGCACTTAGCACTGCAAAAATGTTCATTCCATTTAATGAACAACAAGTAAATACTAGAGAATTATTGAACCTTTTAAAATCATTTTAAAAGCATTTTTGGTAGCTACTGTGAATAAGAATGCATTCTCACCTCAGCAGTTTTTTTCTTGATTATAAATAAGGTTCATATTTGGGACTTTTGACATTGTGTTCTGTAAGGAGTTACTTCATCTCTTATCCTTTTTGTTTCTGTTTTGGAGACATGTAAAGTTTTCTCTGTAGCATCACTTGGCCTTGGCCTACAAATAAGGAGTGTTTCATCCTCTCTGCTTTGGCTGTCCTTTCTTTCTTTCTTTCTTTCCCTTAGCTCATGTCTATGGAGGGGACTTTGGTACTTTCTTAAAGAAGAATATGAAAGTGTGCATCCTCATCTTGCTCCAGATCTTAGGGGAAATAATGTCAGACTTTCCCCCTTCACAAAGCTGTGGACTGTGCTTTGTTGTATATATTCCTTATTCTGTGAGGTTGCAATCTTGTGTCTCATTTATTGATCTTTTTGTTTTTATGTGTATGAGTGTACTGTCTGCATTGTAGGTTTGTGAACCCGTGTTGTGCAGTGCCACAGAGGTCAGAAGAGGGTGTCGGATTCCCCTAAGACAGTTCTTAGCCGCCATGTGGGTGCTCTGTAAGAGCAGTTGGCGCTCTTAACTGCTGAGCCATCTCTCGAGCCCCTGCTTTCTTTTTTTAGAATCACATGTGTGTGAGTGTGTATTCGCTGTCCCACACAGGAGCATGTCACAGGACTACACTGAGCCTGGTCCCTGCCTTCCATCATATTTGCCACATGGGCTTTCTTGGTGTTTTTGTAACAGGGTACCGCCCCCTCCCCCCATTAATGGATTCTGGGAATCTACTCAGATTTCAGGCTTGAGCAGCAAGCCATTGTTCACACCTCTGTTTGCTTTCTTAATGACAATCCATCCATCATTTGTTATATATATATATATATATATATATATATTATAATTTTTTTTTTTTATTTTTTTTTGGTCTTGTGATTTTTACATGACCCAGGGTATTTTGAAAGAACCCCTCCCCACCTTTTTTTGAGACAGAGTGTCATATACTATCTTAGTTGGTCTGGGACTCACAGAGATTTGTTTGCCTCTGCCTCCTGAATGCTGGGATAAAAGGCCCGTGCCACTGCACCTGGCCCAGAGCCCATCCTTTTACTCAAAATGTTTTCCTTTGTCTGATTAGTTCAGCAAACTTTCTGCTTTTTGTTTCCTTCCCACTCTTTTGCTGTTCAGTAATTCAGCTCTTTTTCTGTAAAATTTCTTGTTCTTTTTAATGACCTCTCTCTTTGCTCAGTTGGTCCTGATGCTATGTGGCATCTTCGACTTTTATTGTGTTTTTCCTTCCCGTTATCCTTTGTTTACTTACATTCTTAAAACTTCATTGTGATGGATTATTCATTGTACAAGATACTGCCACTTGAAGGTCATATTTCAGTCAAAAAAGAATGTGAATGTAGTCACTTTTTTTTATTTTATTTTTTGTATGTGTATGAATGTACTGTCTGCATGTAGGTTTGTGCACCCGTGTTGTGCAATGCCGAGGAGGTCAGAAGAGGGTGTCAGATTCCCCTGGAACTAGAGTTCAAGACGGTTCTTAGCCACCATGTGGGTGCTGGGGATCAAGCCTCGGTCCTCTGCAAGAGCAGTCAGTGCTCTTAACTGCTAAGCCATCTCTCCAGCCCATGAGTGTAATCACTTTTAAACAAAAGTTGGTAATGAGGGCCAGAGGAATGTTTCAGCATGTCAAAGGTTAGTGACCTGAGTTCCATCCCTGGACTCCACAGAAAGGGAAAAGGAGAGAGCCAAATCCCCTCTGACCTCTGTGCCTGCCATAGTACACAACCAGCAACACATGAGAACACATCATATGTGCGTGCACACACAGGTAAAATTTTATAAGTATCAAAATTAGCCATCATAGCCCAGCCTCTCCAGTGGAGCTGTCATGCTTCATCAGTGGAATGGACTTACCACCTGGGAAGACTTATGTATCATTTTCTGTTTACAGGGCACTGTGTCATCAAACCAGAGCTGATCTTCAGACTAGAGCATGGATTTGAGCCATGGAACATAGATGAAGCCTCACTCTGGAATCTGCCAGGTCAGTGAATGCATGCTGGAGAAGGGCGGTCAGCAAAAGGATTGCTCATAGGGCACTATTCATGGAGAGATGTCTTCACCAACATTAATCCCAGCCTAGTCCCCAGTACAGGTGGTTAATTCTGTCTGGCATTTACTTTCTACAGTTTCCAAATGGGGTTCTCTCTGTCAACTCTTGTCCTTGTTTGTGTTGTTCAGGTATGTTTTGTTAGACTTAACCAAAACATTTGATCCTTGTATGGATCTTTCTTCTCTGACGTTTCGCTGACTTTTTTTTTAAGCACATGTTCTCCTGTGGGCCAGGTAACCTCCAAATTTGCTATCTAGCTGAGGCTGGACTGAAACTCCTGATCCCCCGACTGCTGGCATACATCACCACCACCACACCCAGCCTTATTGGTGGATTTGTTGATTAGAGAGTCTACTTAAATTCATTCTCTCTCTCTCTCTCTCTCTCTCTCTCTCTCTCTCTCTCTCTCTCTCTCTTTCTTTCTCTCTTTGTCTTTTTGAAACAGGGTCTCTCTGTAGCCCCAGCTGTTCTAGAACTCACTATGCAGACCAGGCTGGCCTTCAACTCACAGAGATCTGCCTACTTCTGCCTTCCAACTACTGGGATTAAAGGCCTGCACCACCACAACCAGACCAAATTCTCCATGTTAAACCCACTAAGTCTACTTAGTGCTGCATGTGTCCATGGGTGTAGCTCCATCACTGGACAATGAGCAACCTGTCAGTGAGTAAGGAACTGAAAATGCTTCATCAGTGGAATGGACTTACCACCTGGGAAGACTTTTGTATCATTTTCTGTTTACAGGGCACTGTGTCATCAAACCAGAGCTGATCTTCAGACTAGAGCATGGATTTGAGCCATGGAACATAGATGAAGCCTCACTCTGGCTGAGAGAGACTCTCCCTCTCAGAATAACTGAACTGCCCGCAGCTCCTCAGCAATGGGTATAGACTTTGTGAGCCCCGGCACCAACCATGCTGGGATTCTGTGTGCCTTGATCTTCAGCAGGTGTTAGGCATGCAGTCACAGGTGCCCTGAGCTCATGGTACAATAGCCCTTCCATGTTCAGAAAACATTTTTACTGTAGTCATCCACTACCTCTGTCTCTTACAGACCCCTCCGCCCCCATTGCATGATTATGCCTGAGCCTTTGGAGAAGGGTGTGTGATGCATAGTCCTCATTTACAGCTATGTATTCCATAGTCTCTTATTCCTGCACTCTGACCAATTGTGAGTTTCTGTATTAATCACAATCAACTATAACCCTCTCTGGTGAGAGTTGCACTAATCTGTGGGCATAAAGATAACTACTTAGGGTACTGTTTAATACTCTTTGTAGCAGAAAATAAAAGTAGGTTCTTCCCTAGGACTAATGCCCTACCCAGTCATGGGTTCTTGGCCCAGTTAACAATACTAGGCATGAGTTCCCTTCTGTGGAATGGGCGTTAATTCTGAACAGACAGTGGTTGGTTTCTCCCTTAACATTTGTTCCCCAGTAGCATGCATTGCATGTTCCAGCTAGCCAAGATGCATGAAATTTTTTGATCAGTACTCACTTTATTTCTGCATGTCCTATGACTGAAATATATAATGTCTTCAGCAATGGGGTCTTACCATCAAGTTCTGGAGAGTCAGTAAGAGAAATGCCAGTAGCCTGCAATGTTTGTGGGTTCTATGGGACCCTGTTGACACCTTGCAAGGGATCATCCCAGAACCGGGCTTTTTTTTTGATAACATGTGGCATCAAAAGTAGTGGGTTTCCATGTGGCCTTTGCAAAGGTCTTTGCTTTCAGTTATCCCTCCCATACATTCTCTGCCCTGCCCTTTCATCTCCCACCCCCTTAGCCTCTCCTGCACTATTACTGCTCTTCCCTCCTTCATGCCACTTGTTTTCTGTCCCCCACTCTTAGGTGGCCCCTAGGGCCTCTTTCTAGTTGCCTGACTTCTATAGTTACTCTAGCTTAAAAACATATAGTTAAAGAATCAAAGACAGAATCCAAATATGAGAAAGAACATACAGTATTCCTTGTCTTTCTGTATCTGGGTCACCTCACTCAGAATGATTATTTCCAGTTCCTCCATTTGCCTCCAAACTTAGAGATGAATAAAATCACATTTTGTGTATGTTCCACATTATCACTATCTATTCATGATGGACATCAAGGCTGTTTCCTGTTCCTACCTTTAAACAGTAATGCACCTGCATTGATCACTATCCAATGCAGTAAGAAGCTTCTCTGATCAGAGTTGAGAGCAGCACAAATCTGTAGATATAAAGATGAAGATTTAGAAGTCAGTTTGGTACCATTTGCAGAAACATTAATAGTTTCTCTCCTAAGTCCTATACTTCCCTAGCTGTGAGTTTTGACCATGTTTACAGTAGCAGGCATGAATTTTCTCTAGTAAAGCAGGCCTCAGATCCAATTAAAGAGAGCAGTTGGGGGCTGGAGAGATAGCCTAGCAGTTAAGAGCACCAACTGCTCTTGCAGAGGACCCGGGTTCGATCCCCAGCACCCACATGGCGATTAAGAACCGTCTCTAACTCCAATTCCAGGAGAACTCCAGTTCCAGGGGAATCCGAGACCCTCTTCTGACCTCTGCAGCATTTCACGACACAGGTGCACAGACCTACATGCAGACAGTATATTCATACACATACAAAAATAGAAATAAAAAAAAAAGAGCAGTTGGAGCTGGACGTGGTGGTGCACGCCTTTAATCCTAACACTCGGGAGGCAGAAGCAGGCAGATCTTTGTGAGTTCAAGGCCAGCCTGGTCTGCAGAGTGAGTTCCAGGACATCTGGGGATACAGGGAAACCCTGTCTTGGAAAGACGAGAGAGAGAGAGAGAGAGAGAGAGAGAGAGAGAGACAGAGAGAGAAGTTGGTACCCATGTACAGTCTTGCTTCCATTGCACCAGTGGACACATCTTCCCTGAAGATCAGTATAGTAACATTCAGGGTCCAGGGTCATTTCTCCTGCAGCAGCCTACATAGCACCTTCTGGCTCTAAGGAAGCTAGCCAGCTGGGAGACAACTTCCTGGTCAGTTCAAGACTGATTTCTCTATGTCCTGCAGCCTAAGCAACAGAGTCTTATCGTCTAGTTATGATGAGCAACAGCAGTAGCTTGTATCATTTAAGGTGCCTCTGGGGTTTTACAAACCAGTAACTCATACGGAGGTAACCTGTGCCTGGCACTGAGATTTTTATTTTTTTTGCCCATGTCTTCAGGGAGCAGTTTTATTAATTTGTGCAGAATACCTCTGCTCAAACATTCTCTTCTTGTTTGGGTTTTTTTGTTTGTTTGTTTGTTTGTTTGATTGATTGATTGTTTTGGTGTTTTATGTTTTGGGTTTTTTTTTTTTTCCCATCTTTTTGAGACAGTGTCTCCCTTTAGTCCCAGCTGGCCTGGAGCTCACTATGTAAACTAGGCTGGCCTGAACTCACAGAGATCTGCCTCTGCCTCTGCTTCCCAAGTGCTGGGATTAAAGGCATGCACCACCATGTATTGTGCTTTAGTTAACATGATGTCTTTACTCCAATCTGTATTTTTGGCATTTTTGTTGAAGATCTGGTTGATGTTTTATGGATTTATATTTCAGTCCTCTATTCTGTTTCTCTATTTCATTGATATATGTGACTTTTTATGTGCTAGTGCCATGCTGTTTTCATTACTATGTGTGGTGGTTTGAATGAGTGTCCCCCATAGGCTTTAAGTATTCAGACATTTGTCTCCAGTTGGTGGCACTGTTCTTGGAGGTCTTAGAAGGTGTGGCCACGCTAGAGGAAGTATGTCACTGGGAGCAGGCTTAGTTAGTTTAACAAGCCTCGTGGTCTCCAGTCACTCGCTCTGCTTCCTGTGCTCTTTGCGAAATGTGACCCTCGGCTTGCTGCTCCAGCCGCCATGCCTCCTGCCACAATGGACTCTAATTCCCTGGAACCATCAATCGTAAGCTCAAATAAACTCTTCCTTTTATAACTTCCTTTGGTCATGGTGTTTTATCACAGCAACAGAAAAGTGACTACAGAAGTGGTAATATCTCCTAGTGTATTCTTTGGGCTCAGGTTTGCTTGAGTTTTGCTATCCTTGGTCTTTTTGGCCTCCACATAAATTTTGAGATTGTTTTTCCTGTCTATGAAGAAAGGTCTTGGTATTTTGGTTGGGATTGTATTGAATTTGTAGATTGCTTTTGGTAGGATGGACATTTTCACAGCATTCATTCTTCCAATCTGTGACCATGGAAAGCACTTCCATCATCTGATGTTAATTCCCAGATGGTGTGTGTGTGTGTGTGTGTGTGTGTGTGTGTGTGTTACTGTGAAAGGCATTTCTTTTAGATTCTGCTTGTCATTGGTATACAGGAAGGATACTAATTTTTGTAAATTTTGTATCCTGTCACTTTGCTGAACATGTTTATTATCTCTAAGAGCTTTTTGGTAGAATCTTTAGATCTCTTAAGTATAGTGTCACATCATCTGATATGTGGATGTCTTCTTTTCCTGTTTGTATCTCTTTTTTCCCTTCTATTGCCTTACTGTTCTAGCCAATACTCTATAATCACTGTATTGAGTAGGAGTGGAGGCTACCCTTGCCTTATCCTGATCTTAGTGGAAACTCTGACTTTTTCTCCATTTAGCATGATTTTCCATATAGGTTTGTCTTATGTAGTCTCTTTGGTATTCAGGTATGCTCTCTCCATTTCTACCTTCTCCAAGACTGTTGGGTTTCATCATTAGCTTTTTCTGCATTTCATGAGTTGATCTTTGCTTTCTATCTTTGAATCTGTTTGTGTAATCGATAACATTTATTGATTTACATATGCTGCACCATTTGTACATCTCTGGAGTGAAACTAACTTGGCGATGATGAATGAACTTTTTGATGTGAGCTTGAATTTGGTTTGCCAATATCTTCTCAAACTTTTGCCTCTATGTTCATCAGGGAGATGGGTCAGTAATTTTCTTTTTATTAATATCTTTTTTTTTTTTTTTTTGGTCTTTTCGAGACAGGGTCTCCCTTTTCCCTTAGTCCAAACTGGGCCCTGGAGCGCCACTCTATAAGACCAAGCTGGCCTTGAACTCACAGAATTTTTTTTTTTGACCTCAGCTGCCTCAAGTGCTGGATTAAAGTGCACCACCACGCCCAGTATTATTATTTTTATTTTTATGTGAGATGTATTGTCTGCTTGTCTGTAAGTGCACCCTGTCAACATGCCCATGAATCAAAAGAGGGAATCATATTTTTCTGAACTAGAGTTACAGGATAGTTGTTAGCCACCAGTGTGGTCGCTGGGAATAAAAACCCACATCCTCTTCAAGAGCAGCCATGCTCTAACCACTCTCTCCAGTCCCAGTAATTTTTATTCTTATTTTGTCTTTCTTGTTTCATATCTAATCATAACTTGACCTTCATACAAAGAATTTGGAGCCCTTCCTTCCTGTTCTCTTTCATGGAATAATTTGAGAGTATTAGTTATAAATTTTTTACAATCCTATCTGGATTCTGTACTAAATCCATATGGTCTGGCTTTTTATAGATGTGAGACTCATTCTTATGGCACCCCCTCAGTTCTGGTTAGGTTCTGTTTTAAATTATTTCATCTTTCCCTAGTTTGGTATGTTTTATGTGAATTTAAAAAAATTCATCCACCGTTCATTTTTAGATGTTTCAAATATTTATGGAATAAAGGTTTTTGAAGCCGTGGCTCTTAAAATCCTCTGTATTTCAGCCGACGTGGTGGGCATGCCTTTTTCCTAGCACTAGGGAGGCAGAGACAGGCGATCTTTGGAGTTAAAGGCCATGGTCTACAGAGCGAGTTTCCAGGACAGCGGGGATACAGGGGAGACCCCTGTCTCGAAAAAGACCAAAAAAAAAAAAAAAAAAAAAAAAAATCCTCTGTATTTTCATTGAATATTTGTAATGTCCTCCATTTCACCTCTACTTTAATTAATTTGGGACTTCCTTCGGTTTCAGATAATGTTTTGACTAAAGGTTTATCATCTTGTCAATGCTTTTTAAGATCAACTCTAATTTCATTTTCTTTATTTTATATTTCTATTTTCATTTCTATTTCATGAGTTTGTGCTCTCATCTTGATTATTTTTCTCCCTGTCTACTCTTTTTGGGTGCACTTAATACAGTGGAGAAATGGAACATGAGTAAAAATAGTGGTTAAAAATTAGTGTGTGGTCAGGCAATAGGAGCACACTTTTTAATCCTAGCACTGCGGGAAGACAGAGCATGCAATGCTCGGTAAGTTCAAGGCCAGCCTGGTCTTAGGTAGAGTTCCAGCCGCAGTGGGGCTACAGGGAACACCTGCTCAATAAAATACAATAAATAAATAAATATATTATCTGTACAATTTTAAAAGAGTAAAAGGAAGCAAAAAGAAACATGATTTAGCACTGCCCTATCCTTTAGTGTACTTTGTTATAGTTATTATGAATCTGTGTAGATATATATCATAACAATAAAATTTTATACTTATTAAAGCAGGCACTTCATGTTTATGTTCGAATTACATGAATGGTATTATTTTTGATTTGTGGATAATGGTATTTGTTAATACTATTTCAGGTGCTCTTTAAAGCGTATAACCCTAGTAACAGTTGCCTAGAAAACCAACCGAGATATGTGTGGCAAGTGGGAAGCACCAACAGAAATTCATCAAACAAAGAGATGTCTGAAGTAGGTAAACATTAGTGTGAACACAAATCATACTTTGAATCCAAACATAAAAGATTAGACACTTCACAATTGTTTTCTCAGGAACTTAACCCATGGCAGAGTGTAACGAGGCAGACTTATGATGAACCTGATATTGTTGAATGGAACTGAGCACTTTCATCCTGAGCAACTTAGTCCCAAAACAAGATTCAAAGTTCAGAGTGTTCTGTTCAATACATTTTGCCAGATTATGTGCATTTATTCAAATATTGTTTATTAAACATATAAGAATTTTTTGAATTTTTAAAGAATATAAAGAAACCTCTATAGTAAATTCATCAAATATTAGAAATAATTTTTCATATACCAAGATATGTCTCATATAAGTAAGTAAGCAAACCACGCACATGAAAAACCCCCCCCCAAAAAAAATTGCATGCGCCTGGAGAAAGAGCTGAGCAGTGTTTTGAATAGTTGCTGTTTCCAGTAAAGGCAGTGCTTTCTTTCCAGTACTCACATCATTGGCTCAAGGCCACCTGTAACTCCCATTCCTAGGGAATCTAACTCCTCTGGCTTCTGTTTTCACATGCACTGAGAAATGCATATACATGCAATTAAAAGTATATTTTTAATCTTTATTTTATGTGTATGAAATGTTGTCCTGCATGTGTGTAAGGGTACCTATATCATGCAGTGCATGGAGGTCAGAATAGCATGATTCAATGACTCCTGGAATTGGATTAGGAGTTGTTTAGCTGCCATGTGTTGGTCTGGGAATAAAACCTGGGTATTTTGCAAGAACAGCTTGGTGTTCTTAACGATTGAGACATCTCTCTAGCCCCATAATTAAAAATATTAAATATCTTTTTTTTTTTTTTTAAATAAGGGGGAATGAGAGCCAGGCTGGTGGTACACACGACTTTATCCTAACACTTGGAAGCAGGAGGCAGGCGAGATATCTGTGAGTTCCAAGGCCAGCCTGGTCTACAATAGCAAGTCCAGGCGAATTGGGTCTAAAAGGGAGACACTGTTCTCAAAATATAAAAAAAAAAAAAAAAAAAAAAAAGAAGAAATGAATAAAGTACATGCGGGGGTAGATATTATAGATGTAAATTTTGTGAAAACCTTTAGAAATTATTCTTATGGCTGTACATGCGTAAGACTGTCGAATAACCACATCTAATTAAGTATTCTAACTTTTTTTTTTTTTTTTTTGCCTGCAGGCAGAAATGAAGATTGGAATGGAAAACTATCCAGGTGAAAACTCTTATGAATATGTGAAAACAATTAACCTGGCTTCACAGCAAAGCAAGAATGATACATATAACTCTAGTGTGAAGCCTTATGAATGGAAGGACTGTCAGAAAGCTTTCTTCTGTAATTCAGCACTCACAAAAAATCACAGAACTCATACCAGAGAGAAGATCTATCAGTGTTCTGATTGCTGGAAGGCATTTCCCTCCAAGTCAGAACTCACTACACATCATAGAACTCATACAGGTGAGAAGCCCTATGGATGTAAAGAATGTGGTAAAGCTTTCTATCGCAAGTCAACTCTCACTGTACATCAGAAAATTCACAGAGGTGAAAAGCCTTATGAATGTAAGGAATGTTGGAAAGCTTTCTATTATAAGTCAACCCTCACAGAGCATCAGCGAATTCATACAGGAGAGAAGCCCTATGAATGTAAAGCATGTGGCAAAGCTTTCTTCTACAAATCAAACTTAACTCGCCACCACAGAACTCATACAGGTGAGAAGCCTTATGAATGTGAAGAGTGCAGGAAAACTTTCTCCTCCAAGTCAGAACTCACTGCACATCAGAGAACTCATACAGGTGAGAAGCCTTTGGATGTGACAAATGTGATAAGGCCTTTTTCTGCAAGTCAACCCTCCGTGTACATCAGAAAACTCATACAGGTGAGAAGCCTATAAATGAATGTAAAGAAGGTCAGAAATCTTTCTATTATAAGTCAACCCTCACAGCACATCAGAGAACTCATACTAGGTGAGAAGCCCTATGACTGTAAAGAATGTGGCAAAGCTTTCTTTTATAAGTCACAATTAACTCGCCATCACAGAACTCACACGGGTGAGAAGCCTTATGAGTGTGAAGATATCAGGAAAGCTTTTCTCCTCCAAGTCAGAACTCATTCACATCATAGAATTCATACAGGTGAGAAGCCCTATGAATGTACAGAATGTGGTAAATGGTTTCCTGCCGCAAGTCAACACGTTAAAACTCTGCATCATAGAATTCATACAAGGTGAGAAACCCTATGAGTGTAAGCAGTGTGGAAAGGCTTTCTTCTTCTGCAAGTCAGGACTTGCACGACATCTGGGAAGTCATAAACATGATACAAATATGAAAAAGAGACAAAAATGTTTTCCTACAACTCACAGCTCAGCCAACATCAGAAATATTATACAAGTGACAAACCCCATGAGTATAAATAATGAAGTCAGACTTTCTACTGTAAGTCAGCCCTCACTCCATCCCAGTGAATTCTTACAATTGAGAAGTCCTATAAATGTACATAATACAGGAAATCTAACCTTCATAACACATCTTATTCAATATGAGTGAACTTGGATGAGATGCTCTAAGAATGTGAAGAAAGCTTACAGTAAGAATACTCACCCTGACATCAAAGAATGCTTCCACAAGAGACTGAAGACAGGAAAGACTCAGCCACAAGGGAGACCTTACTCATCGAAAAACCCATATTTTTATGAGACATGTCTATAACTCTACTTCTAATTTCAAATGTAGAGACAGCTTTTGAATATGTCAACTTTATTTTCTTTCCTTTTTTTTGCCTTTTTGAGACAAGGGTCTCCTTGTAGCCCCAGCTGGCTTGGAACACTATGTAGACCAGGCTGGCCTTGAACTCCAGAGATCCACCTGCCTCTGCCCTCCAGTGCTGGGATTAAAGGTAATGCACCACCAATGCCTGGCTGAATATGTTAACTTTAATTGACAGAAAATGATATATGCAGAAAAGCAACCCTGTAAATGTAAAAATCGAAAGATTTCCAACACTGTCATCTGACATTGCAAAACTCAGAAAATAAAGGGACCAGACAAATTCTCAAAAATTTTGATAAATTAAGTCCACATTCTATATCAACCCAGTCATGCTGGTAAGAGACTATACAAATAACAAATTTGTCACATACAATGGTACTTGTTTAATCCCAGTACATTCAAGTGCTTATGCCACATGCTTATTGGGACATTAGAGATTCAAGGCTAGAAACATCATATCTTCTACAACTATTGGTGAGCCTCAGCGGTTAAAAGATTTAAGAAATGTGTGGCCGGCCATGGTGGTGCACGCCTTTAATCCTAGCGCTCGGGAGGCAGAGGCGGTGGATCTTGGTGAGTTCAGGCCAGCCTGTCTACAAGTGAGTTCCAGGAAGACCCTGTCTCGAAAGAACCAAAAAAAAAAAAGATTATAGAAATGCAGCATATTTGAGAGGTGGTGTGAGGCATGATGCAGCTGGGATAGTGCGTGTACCTGCTGGGCAGGACTGATGTCTCTTGTGGGCCTGCTGAAGACTCTAAATGACCTGTGGTCTCTGCTTTCTCATCTGGAAAGAGGTAAGATGACAAATCTCACCTGAAGTTATTTCAGTGTGCCAATCAATCAGTGGCCTAGGAGACAAATTTACATTGTCTGTTGTCTGTTCTCATCCTCCCAAGAAAAGTAATAGTTTAAAGGCCCATGTAATTCATACCACACTTTCCAGATGTGGAAGGGCATCCAAGTCCAATGTCTAAGATAATGGATTAAGTGAATGTTAGAGAAACTGAGACCCTGACCAGAAATACAGATCTTTATAGGATTTTTCACATCATCCCTTGACAGTAATCATATTGGACTTGAGACTTTCAGCACAGAAGTAAATGTGCCCCTTAAGTTACTAGGGTAAATAGAAAAAGTAAAAATTTTACAAGGAAGCAGATACTTTGGGTAAGTGTGGGGTAAATTCCCAGTAATGTGATGCTAATACAACTTAGCTATTTTAACAAATAAGACACATGGTAGCAGGTGTGGTTTTCCTGAAAGACCACTGAAGAGGCAGCATTTCCCAAGGTGCTCACAGACTGCAGCTTTTGTGGTTGCCTTGTCTTGGCTCTCCCTGAGACTGAGTGCATTGTGGCCTTTATTATTTGAGTACAAGAGAAGCTTCCAAAGTCCTGTTACTTCTACATGTATCATCAAGCACACTTATTATTAGGAGTATGTAAGGTTCTTATCAAATATATTTGTTAGTACTTACCCACCACACAGAACAAAATTAACGTGAGGTCAATATTCATCGTTCCACATTAGGTTTATTTTCCTCTATCAGTTTAGCCAGACATGCATTGTCTGAGATCAAGGGACAGTGCTGTAAATGGCAGAAGAGAAAAAGAAAAAAAGATCCAACTCTTGCAGAAAGAGATCTAAGTGATGGTTGTTGTTCATATGAATCCTCAGCCCAGATGGGTCAATGGCAGTACAAGATGAGTGTGCCAGTGGTAGGTTGGAATTGCAAGAAGACAATGGAATTAGGAATTAATACACGTCCTGTTTCGTTGTTTTATATCCCTCTAAATCAAAAGCACAAGAATCCTTCCAGCATTTACCACCTTTTCCCATGTTTCTTGATTATTCTTCCATTACAGAAACTAGAACAAGAGACTTGAAGCTCTATACTCAGGTAGAATTTGGGTTAAGAGGGGATTTCAAAAGGTTAACACTTGAGATATGTTTTCAAAACTTACCAGTTGCATTTAGTGCTTTTGTACGTTTTTTGAGACAGGTCTCCCTGTAGCTCTAGCTGGCCTGGAGTTACTATGTAGACCAAGGCCCGCTGTAATCTCACAGAGCTGATTTTGTTCCTACGTTCCAATTCTGGAACTAAAGGCCTATGCCACCACCTCCCAGCTTACATTAGTAGCTTTACAAAATCATTGTAATATACTCTGGAATAATAGAGAAATTTGGAGGGTGGCAGCTAAGGTCCCAGCAACTCCCAACTGGGACATCTTTGTAGACTGTTCAGGAAACAAGTTAATGAACTTTTTCATTGCAGAGCCTTAAGGCCCTTGAGTGGCACCTAAGCATGCAATGTTCATCATTACACTACTGGTGATAGCAGTGTTGGCCCGTTCCTGGTACCTTCCTTACTGACCTCTTGATGCAGGACACTCATGAATAAATTATACGGATGTGAGTGATCTTGGAATCAGAGCTTTGAGACAAGGAGTCTGACTGAGACTTAGGAGAAAGTGCCACTACTGAGTATTCAAATCTTAGCACATATATAAGCCCTTTCAGCAGAATCTCAGAACTGAGAGTATGGCCTGGGATCTTACTGTCTTTTCCTAGTGATGTGGTCTATAAGATACAAATCACCCACTTGTTAAAGCTTCTGAGGTGTTCAACTGGAAAGATATGTAATGTTTTCAACAAGGTGGAGTCAGTCCCTCTTAGTGTGGGTGAATCAGAGGAAATGTGTGCTCTCCTATGCCAGGAAAAATGTAGGTGCCAGTGTAAATCCTGATGTTCACTGTCTGTGTTCAGAGGATTTGGATTTATGATCCAGTTTCTGTATTTCTCTTTTAAAGCCCAAAGCCTAGCATATAACCCCACATTTCGTCACATACATCTGACTATACAAGATCCTGGACAAATGGGAGAGGATGGAATGGGAATCAGTGATTTGAACGAAATATCAATGGACTTTGCTGCCTGTGTAACAGGGAAGTATCAATAAATTTAGAAAAATGTAGAGTGAGATGCATCTGTGTTGAAAATGTTCAGAAGGATTGTGGGCATGATGGTAGTCCTGCCTCTGGAGGATAGAAACGTAGCCTTTGTCCCCACCTGTGCAGTTATTTATTAGGACTAAGTTCAACTATTAAGGTCAAAAGAGGTTTGGAGAGATAGGAAATAGACAACTAAACAACCAGCAGGAGGGCACTTCTTAACTCAATTGAGCATAGTTTACATCATCATGGAACAGGGTCTATTTAAACAAAAAATCTGGGAGACCATCACCCTCCACCTGTCACAGGTGTCAGCAGCATTCTGGATCACAGGCTAATATAATCTCATATGGAACCTGAGAACAGTTGAAGTTGATACTCAGTTTCAAAATTTGAATGAAATGAACATTTCTCTAGAGCTTGTGACATTAAAAACAAAAGCATGTCAGAGGCAGCTCAGTAGAAATTAATCCACTCAGATAAGAGCAAAAACAAAAAATGAATGATCTTAGTGTGGGCTAAATGAATCCCAGAAGAAACAAGAGACAGAAAATGTAAAAATGCAAAGAGCCAACAGTCCAAATTGTCAAGAACTTCTGCTTTTTTATGCATGTAGTTTGAGCAACTCACCATGACATTAAAAAAAAAAACACGGTTCCCACACTTGTCTAATCTAATAATTCAGAGATGAACAGAAATATGTAAAGCATCAAGTAAAAACATTTAAAATGGGATGTGACTAATAGTAATTTAAACTAGTAGAAAGCTTTTCAGTAGGGTTATACCTTAAATACAGAGAGAAAATACAGAGTATGAAGTTATGTGTTCTTCAGTATTCCTTCAAGAATGACAGGAGATATTAAAACACAAGTTCTCTATAATATTCACAAATGTCTCAGAACAAAAGACAAAATTAGTGATATATTATCATATTGCCCAAAGAACCAAAACCTTATCATTTTCTGAATTAAACATGATGCTGGTCGTGGAAATTGATAAGCATCCTTTTGGGGCCGATGGGAAAAAAATGAATTCGCGATTCAAGTTTTTGTAAAGTAATGCGGTAGGTAGAATAAATAGAAAATAATATAACCCAGTAAAAAAACCTTTAAACGACTTAAGTTATAGTGCATAGTAGAGAGCATTTGGCCAGCATGCAAAAGGCAGTGAATTTCATAGATTCATGGTGAGCAGGAGACTCAAATGGAGCTATGTGAGGTGTGAGGTACAGGAATCCCAAAAGCATGATATGTATTACCATAAATGAAGGAAATGGCATACCAGCACTTTGCCATATAAAATTCTGTTTATATTGCATTACACCAGGCAACTTATGAGCAGGCAGTGGTTAGTGGTAACCACAAGAAGCCTACAAATGGACACTGATAAATAAAATATACAGAGGAAATGTGGAATGGCAAGATAGTGACTCCATAGTCACACAAAAGCCACTTAACTGCATAAAAGATAATACTGCTGCATTCAGAATTCTCACTGCCAACCAGGATGTTGGGAGAATGGCAGCAGTTGGAGCACAGTAATAGATTATTATATATGGATGACATTCATATTGAAGGGGTGGTGAAATATGCTGAGCTAATTAACACAAATGCAGGCTTTTACCTGAATTCTACAAATCTCAGAAGCTACACACATGTACTTCAGTTGCCAAGTACTTTTCTCACAAGGGTATAAGTAAGTTTGCAGTTGTAAAAGCACTGGCCTTGATAGTAAATACATTGTAAATAAATGGAACCTACTCTTGCAATGTAATTGGGAAACGTTGCAAATAAATCGAAAATGATGGGATAAACATTGTGTACTAGTGTATAATTGGAGTCATCCAGGTAAGCATAGGATCTGTCTACACTTTATCACTTTGTGAATGTTCTTACCTGCACTCATAGGGTTTTAACTCTCTAGAACAACATATCTTTATTCTACGTTGTAATTCCTGTGCCATTGATGGGACAATGTCATGTGTACTCAACGATTTATATTCCACTTTCAGTAGTATCCACTCATTCCAACTTTTCACCGAAATCTTTTTAAAAAATTTTTATTTCATCACATATAGAGTATATTTGCTTTCATATATGTAGGGGCATGCAGTGCCTGCTGAGGCCAGTAAAGGCTGTTGGATCCCCTGGAACCCCTGGAGTTGTAGGCAGTTGTGATACCAATGGTAGGTGCTGGGAACGAACCTGGGTCCTATACAAATAAATCCTCTAAGCTGATGAGCCTCTCCAACCCCCTCCATGTTTATTTGCCTGGGGTGTGAAGGCCCCCCGCCATACCCCCAGGTGGGCGCTGGATCGTAAGGTGTAGAACCAGGCTGGCCTCAATAGAGATCCACCGCCTCTGTATCCTGAGTGCTGAGTTTGCTTAAAGCTGAAAGAAGGAATGCACCTTCTTCCCTACTTCTTGCTAGATAGCAACGTTTGCCTAGAAAGAAGGAAAAGACAATGTTTGGATGCATATCGTACAAGTTTTTGGCAACAGTGGCTTATTAGTAGATGCCAAACACGAACATTTGATAAATCGGGAGGATGCAAATGCAGTTGAATATACCACTAAGAAAGTTAAACTCTACTGCAAAAACCGGTTTGAAAGGAGTTCTACTACTCCTTGCCTTAGAAATGGGTAAGCAAAGAAAGCCAGTTCCAGGGGAATCCGACACCCGCCTCTTCTGACCTCCCACGGCATTGCACGACACAAGGTGCACGAATTGCATGCAGACAGTACATTCAAACACATACAGAAATAAGTAAATTAATAAAAAAATAATCAAAGAAATGGGGGTATGCAAGCTGGAGTAACTAAAGAAAGCCATGTTTTACAGATTTGTGTAGATTCGGCTTTAACTCTTTGACTTAAGCAAAGTACTTGTTTATGTACTAGCAGCATTAAAGCACTAGTGCACATACTTCTTCCTATATTGAAGTAGAAAGAATTTTAACTAAGAGGAAAGAAATAGACAAATTTGGGATGCAACATATGACTCCTATTTTCAAGCTCTAGTAAATAGATNCCTCTTGCCTGAAGGTGCCTACTGCTGAGGACATCTGTCGGGCCTCACTGTTCTCTCCTGAGATCTTCTTGTCCAGCTTCCTTTGTGCCACTGTTTTGGGCACAGATAGAGTCCAGAGGATACCCACCAGAATTTCCAGGTTATCCTGTCCTGGAACAAAGGACTAGATCACAACACAGGATTAATGATCTGGAAAAAGACCATTTGCTATACTTCCACCAAGAACGGAAGTGGGCCAGGGAGCCCAGACAAGCCAAGGCTCAAAGCCCTGGCCCAGTATCATGACCTGATATAAGTCATTTAGATAGCACCTACCTTGGGGCTGGAGAGATGGTCTAGCCGTTAAGAACGCCGACCACTCTAGCAGAGGACCTGGGTTTGATCCCCAGCACCCACATGGTGGCCGAGAACCATCTGAAACTCCAATTTCAGGAGAACTCCAGTTCCAGGGGAATCCAACACCCTCTTCTGACCTCCGGGGCATTGCACGACACGGGTGCACAAACTTGCATGCAGACAGTACATTGATACACATACAGAAATAAATAAATGCCGGGCGTAGTGGCACATGCCTTTAATCCTAGCTCTTGGGAGGCAGAGGCACACGGATCTCTGTGAGTTCGAGGCCAGCCTGGTCTACAGAGTGAGTTCCAGGATAGCCAGAGTGACAGGGAGACCCTGTCTCGAAAAGACCAAAAAAAAAAAAAAAAAAAAAAAAATCCTCTGTATTTCATTGATATATTGTAATGTCTCCATTTTCACCTCTACTTTAATTAATTTGGGACTTCCTTCTGTTTCAGATAATTTTTGACTAAAGGTTTATCATCTTGTCAATCTTTTGAAAGAATCAACTCTATTTCATTTCTTCTTTATATTTTCTTTTTCATTTCTATTTCATTAGTTTGTGCTCTCATCTTGATTATTTCTCCCTGTCTACTCTTTTTGGGTGCACTTAATACAGTGGAGAAATGGAACATGAGTAAAAATAGTGGTTAAAAATTAGTGTGTAGGTCAGGCATAGAGATGCACACTTTTAATCCTAGCACTCGGGAAGCAGAGGCAGGCAGATCTCTGTAAGTTCAAGGCCAGCCTGGTCTATGTAGAGTTCCAGGCCAGGTTGGGCTACAGGGAAACCCTGTCTCAAAAAATACAATAAATAAATAAATATCTTATCTGTACATATTTTAAAAGAGTAAAAGGAAGCAAAAAGAAACATGATTTAGCACTGCCCTATCCTTTAGTGTACTTTGTTATAGTTATTATGAATCTGTGTAGATATATATCATAACAATAAAATTTTATACTTATTAAAGCAGGCACTTCATGTTTATGTTCGAATTACATGAATGGTATTATTTTTGATTTGTGGATAATGGTATTTTTAATACTATTTCAGGTGCTCTTAAAGCGTATAACCCTAGTAACAGTTGCCTAGAAAACCAACCGAGATATGTGTGGCAAGTGGGAAGCACCAACAGAAATTCATCAAACAAAGAGATGTCTGAAGTAGGTAAACATTAGTGTGAACACAAATCATACTTTGAATCCAAACATAAAAGATTAGACACTTCACAATTGTTTTCTCAGGAACTTAACCCATGGCAGAGTGTAAGAGGCAGACTTATGATGAACCTGATATTGTTGAATGGAACTGAGCACTTTCATCCTGAGCAACTTAGTCCCAAAACAAGATTCAAAGTTCAGAGTGTTCTGTTCAATACATTTTGCCAGATATGTGCATTTATTCAAAATATTGTTATTAACATATAAAAATTTTTGAATTTTTAAGAATATAAAGAAACCTCTATAGTAAATTCATCAAATATTAGAAATAATTTTTCATATACCAAGATATGTCTCATATAAGTAAGTAAGCAAACCACGACATGAAAATACCCCCCCCCAAAAAAAATATTGCATGCGCCTGGAGAAAGAGCTGAGCAGTTTTGAATAGTTGCTGTTCCTGTAAAGGATGTGCTTTCTTTCCCAGTACTCACATCAGTTGGCTCAAGCCACCTGTAACTCCCATTCCTAGGGAATCTAACTCCTCTGGCTTCTGTTTTCACATGCACTGAGAACATGCACATATACATGCAATTAAAAGTATATTTTTTATCTTTATTTTATGTGTATGAATGTTTTGCCTGCATGTGTGTAAGGGTACCTATATCATGCAGTGCAATGGAGGACAGAAGAGAGAATCAGATCCTTTGGAATTGGAGTTAAGGACTGTTGTTGTTAGCTGACATGTTGGTGCTGGGATTCAAACCTGGGTATTTTGCAAGAACAGCTGGTGTTCTTAACCATTGAGACATCTCTCTAGCCCCATAATTAAAAATATTAAATATCTTTTTTTTTTTTTTTAAATAAAGGGGGAAATGATGCCAGGCGTGGTGGCACACACCTTTAATCCTAACACTTGGGAAGCAGAGGCAGGCGGATATCTGTGAGTTCAAGGCCAGCCTGGTCTACATAGCAAGCTCCAGGCGAATTGGGTCTAAAGGGAGACCCTGGTCTCAAAAATATAAAAAAAAAAAAAAAAAAAAAAGAAGGAAATGATAAAGTACATGCTGGGGTAGATATTATAGATGTAGATTTTGTGAAAAACCTTTAAAGAAATTATTCTTATAGGACATAAGTACATGCTGGTAAAAAGACCTGTAGATATAAAATCTTTAATTATTTAACTTTTTTTTTTTTTTTTGCCTGCAGGCAGAAATGAAGATTGGAATGGAAAACTATCCAGGTGAAAACTCTTATGAATATGTGAAAACAATTAACCTGGCTTCACAGCAAAGCAAGAATGATACATATAACTCTAGTGTGAAGCCTTATGAATGGAAGGACTGTCAGAAAGCTTTCTTCTGTAATTCAGCACTCACAAAAAATCACAGAACTCATACCAGAGAGAAGATCTATCAGTGTTCTGATTGCTGGAAGGCATTTCCCTCCAAGTCAGAACTCACTACACATCATAGAACTCATACAGGTGAAAAGCCCTATGGATGTAAAGAATGTGGTAAAGCTTTCTATCGCAAGTCAACTCTCACTGTACATCAGAAAATTCACAGAGGTGAAAAGCCTTATGAATGTAAGGAATGTTGGAAAGCTTTCTATTATAAGTCAACCCTCACAGAGCATCAGCGAATTCATACAGGAGAGAAGCCCTATGAATGTAAAGCATGTGGCAAAGCTTTCTTCTACAAATCAAACTTAACTCGCCACCACAGAACTCATACAGGTGAAAAGCCTTATGAATGTGAAGAGTGCAGGAAAACTTTCTCCTCCAAGTCAGAACTCACTGCACATCAGAGAACTCATACAGGTGAGAAGCCCTTTGGATGTGACAAATGTGATAAGGCCTTTTTCTGCAAGTCAACCCTCCGTGTACATCAGAAAACTCATACAGGTGAGAAGCCTTATGAATGTAAAGAATGTCAGAAATCTTTCTATTATAAGTCAACCCTCACAGCACATCAGAGAACTCATTCAGGTGAGAAGCCCTATGACTGTAAAGAATGTGGCAAAGCTTTCTTTTATAAGTCACAATTAACTCGCCATCACAGAACTCACACGGGTGAGAAGCCTTATGAATGTGAAGAATGCAGGAAAGCTTTCTCCTCCAAGTCAGAACTCACTGCACATCATAGAATTCATACAGGTGAGAAGCCCTATGAATGTACAGAATGTGGTAAATGTTTCTGCCGCAAGTCACACTTAACTCTGCATCATAGAATTCATACAGGTGAGAAACCCTATGAGTGTAAAGATTGTAGGAAAGCTTTCTTCTGCAAGTCAGGACTTGCACGACATCTGGGAAGTCATAAACATGATACAAATATGAAAAAGAGACAAAAATGTTTTCCTACAACTCACAGCTCAGCCAACATCAGAAATATTATACAAGTGACAAACCCCATGAGTATAAATAATGAAGTCAGACTTTCTACTGTAAGTCAGCCCTCACTCCATCCCAGTGAATTCTTACAATTGAGAAGTCCTATAAATGTACATAATACAGGAAATCTAACCTTCATAACACATCTTATTCAATATGAGTGAACTTGGATGAGATGCTCTAAGAATGTGAAGAAAGCTTACAGTAAGAATACTCACCCTGACATCAAAGAATGCTTCCACAAGAGACTGAAGACAGGAAAGACTCAGCCACAAGGGAGACCTTACTCATCGAAAAACCCATATTTTTATGAGACATGTCTATAACTCTACTTCTAATTTCAAATGTAGAACAGCTTTGAATATGTCAACTTTATTTTTCTTTCCTTTTTTTGCCTTTTTGAGACAGGGTCTCCTTGTAGCCCCAGCTGGCTTGGAACTCACTATGTAGACCAGGCTGGCCTTGAACTCCAGAGATCCACCTGCCTCTGCCTCCCAAGTGCTGGGATTAAAGGTATGCACCACCATGCCTGGCTGAATATGTCAACTTTTAATTGACAGAAAATGATATATGCAGAAAAGCAACCCTGTAAATGTAAAAATCGAAAGATTTCCAACACTGTCATCTGACATTGCAAAACTCAAGAAAATAAAGGGACCAGAAAATTCTCAAAAAAATTTTGATAAATTAGTCCACATTCTATATCAACCCAGTCATGCTGGTAAGAGACTATACAAATAACAAATTTGTCACATACAATGGTACTTGTTTAATCCCAGTACATTCAAGTGCTTATGCCACATGCTTATTGGGACATTAGAGATTCAAGGCTAGAAACATCATATCTTCTACAACTATTGGTGAGCCTCAGCTGTTAAAAGATTATAGAAATGTTGGCCGGGCATGGTGGTGCACGCCTTTAATCCTAGCGCTCGGGAGGCAGAGGCAGGTGGATCTTTGTGAGTTCAAGGCCAGCCTGGTCTACAAAGTGAGTTCCAGGGAGACCCTGTCTCGAAAAGACCAAAAAAAAAAAAAGATTATAGAAATGCAGCATATTTGAGAGGTGGTGTGAGGCATGATGCAGCTGGGATAGTGCGTGTACCTGCTGGGCAGGACTGATGTCTCTTGTGGGCCTGCTGAAGACTCTAAATGACCTGTGGTCTCTGCTTTCTCATCTGGAAAGAGGTAAGATGACAAATCTCACCTGAAGTTATTTCAGTGTGCCAATCAATCAGTGGCCTAGGAGACAAATTTACATTGTCTGTTGTCTGTTCTCATCCTCCCAAGAAAAGTAATAGTTTAAAGGCCCATGTAATTCATACCACACTTTCCAGATGTGGAAGGGCATCCAAGTCCAATGTCTAAGATAATGGATTAAGTGAATGTTAGAGAAACTGAGACCCTGACCAGAAATACAGATCTTTATAGGATTTTTCACATCATCCCTTGACAGTAATCATATTGGACTTGAGACTTTCAGCACAGAAGTAAATGTGCCCCTTAAGTTACTAGGGTAAATAGAAAAAGTAAAAATTTTACAAGGAAGCAGATACTTTGGGTAAGTGTGGGGTAAATTCCCAGTAATGTGATGCTAATACAATCTTAGCTATTTTAACAAATAAGACATATAGTAGCAGGTGTTTCCTGAAAGACCACTGCAAGAGGCAGCATTCTCCAAGGTGCTCACAGACTGCAGCTTTTGTGGTTGCCTTGTCTTGGCTCTCCCTGAGACTGAGTGCATTGTGGCCTTTATTATTTGAGTACAAGTAGAAGCTTCCAAAGTCCTGTTACTTCTACATGTATCATCAAGCACACTTATTATTAGGAGTATGTAAGGTTCTTATCAAATATATTTGTTAGTACTTACCCACCACACAGAACAAAATTATCGTGAGGTCATATATTCATTAGTTCCACATTAGGTTAATTTTCTTAATCAGTTTAGCCAGACATGCATTGTCTGAGATCAAGGGACAGTGCTGTAAATGGCAGAAGAGAAAAAGAAAAAAAGATCCAACTCTTGCAGAAAGAGATCTAAGTGATGGTTGTTGTTCATATGAATCCTCAGCCCAGATGGGTCAATGGCAGTACAAGATGAGTGTGCCAGTGGTAGGTTGGAATTGCAAGAAGACAATGGAATTAGGAATTAATACACGTCCTGTTTCGTTGTTTTATATCCCTCTAAATCAAAAGCACAAGAATCCTTCCAGCATTTACCACCTTTTCCCATGTTTCTTGATTATTCTTCCATTACAGAAACTAGAACAAGAGACTTGAAGCTCTATACTCAGGTAGAATTTGGGTTAAGAGGGGATTTCAAAAGGTTAACACTTGAGATATGTTTTCAAAACTTACCAGTTGCATTAGTGGCTTTTTGTACTGTTTTTGAGACAGGGTCTCCCTGTAGCTCTAGCTGGCCTGGAGCTTACTATGTAGACCAGGCCCGCTGTAATCTCACAGAGATCTGTTTGTCTCTACCTTCCAAGTTCTGGGACTAAAGGCCTATGCCACCACCTCCAGCTACATTAGTAGCTTTACAAAAATCATTGTAATATACTCTGGAATAATAGAGAAATTTGGAGGGTGGCAGCTAAGGTCCCAGCAACTCCCAACTGGGACATCTTTGTAGACTGTTCAGGAAACAAGTTAATGACTTTTTCATTGCAGAGACCTTAAGGCCCTTGAGTGGGCACCTAAGCATGCATGTTCATCATTACCACTACTGTGATAGCAGTGTTGTCCCTTTCCTTGGTACCTTCCTTACTGACCTCTTGATGCAGGACACTCATGAATAAATTATACGGATGTGAGTGATCTTGGAATCAGAGCTTTGAGACAAGGAGTCTGACTGAGACTTAGGAGAAAGTGCCACTACTGAGTATTCAAATCTTAGCACATATATAAGCCCTTTCAGCAGAATCTCAGAACTGAGAGTATGGCCTGGGATCTTACTGTCTTTTCCTAGTGATGTGGTCTATAAGATACAAATCACCCACTTGTTAAAGCTTCTGAGGTGTTCAACTGGAAAGATATGTAATGTTTTCAACAAGGTGGAGTCAGTCCCTCTTAGTGTGGGTGAATCAGAGGAAATGTGTGCTCTCCTATGCCAGGAAAAATGTAGGTGCCAGTGTAAATCCTGATGTTCACTGTCTGTGTTCAGAGGATTTGGATTTATGATCCAGTTTCTGTATTTCTCTTTTAAAGCCCAAAGCCTAGCATATAACCCCACATTTCGTCACATACATCTGACTATACAAGATCCTGGACAAATGGGAGAGGATGGAATGGGAATCAGTGATTTGAACGAAATATCAATGGACTTTGCTGCCTGTGTAACAGGGAAGTATCAATAAATTTAGAAAAATGTAGATGAAGTGCATCTGTGTTGAAAAGTTCAGAGGAGTTGTGGGCAGATGGTAGTCACTGCCTGCTGGGGATAGAACATGCCTTTGTCCACACCTGTGCCATTTATTTATTAGGACTAAGTTCAAACTATTAAGGTCAAAAGAGGTTTGGAGAGATAGGAAATAGACAACTAAACAACCAGCAGGAGGGCACTTCTTAACTCAATTGAGCATAGTTTACATCATCATGGAACAGGGTCTATTTAAACAAAAAATCTGGGAGACCATCACCCTCCACCTGTCACAGGTGTCAGCAGCATTCTGGATCACAGGCTAATATAATCTCATATGGAACCTGAGAACAGTTGAAGTTGATACTCAGTTTCAAAATTTGAATGAAATGAACATTTCTCTAGAGCTTGTGACATTAAAAACAAAAGCATGTCAGAGGCAGCTCAGTAGAAATTAATCCACTCAGATAAAGAGCAAAAAACAAAAATGAATGATCTTAGTGTGGGCTAAATGAATCCCAGAAGAAACAAGAGACAGAAAATGTAAAAATGCAAAGAGCCAACAGTCCAAATTGTCAAGACTTCTGCTTTTTTCATGCATGTAGTTTGAGCAACTACCCATTACATTAAAAAAAAAAAATACACGTTCCCCACACTTGCTACTAATAAATTCAGAGATGAACAGAAAATATGTAAAGCATCAAGTAAAAACATTTAAAATGGGATGTGATTAATAGTAATTTAAAAATAGTAGAAAGCTTTTCAGTAGGGTTATACCTTAAATACAGAGAGAAAATACAGAGTATGAAGTTATGTGTTCTTCAGTATTCCTTCAAGAATGACAGGAGATATTAAAACACAAGTTCTCTATAATATTCACAAATGTCTCAGAACAAAAGACAAAATTAGTGATATATTATCATATTGCCCAAAGAACCAAAACCTTATCATTTTCTGAATTAAACATGATGCTGGTCGTGGAAATTGATAAGCATCCTTTTGGCCGATGGGAAAAAAAATGAAATTCACTATTCAAGTTTTGGTAAGTAAATGCTGGTAAGTAGAATAAATAGAAAATAATATAACCCAGTAAAAAAACCTTTAAACGACTTAAGTTATAGTGCATAGTAGAGAGCATTTGGCCAGCATGCAAAAGGCAGTGAATTTCATAGATTCATGGTGAGCAGGAGACTCAAATGGAGCTATGTGAGGTGTGAGGTACAGGAATCCCAAAAGCATGATATGTATTACCATAAATGAAGGAAATGGCATACCAGCACTTTGCCATATAAAATTCTGTTTATATTGCATTACACCAGGCAACTTATGAGCAGGCAGTGGTTAGTGGTAACCACAAGAAGCCTACAAATGGACACTGAGAAGATAATATACAGAATGAAATGTGGATGCAGATATGTGACTCCATAGTCACCAAAAGCCACTTAACTGCATAAAAGATAATACTGCTGCATTCAGAATTCTCACTGCCAACCAGGATGTTGGGAGAATGGCAGCAGTTGGAGCACAGTAATAGATTATTATATATGGATGACATTCATATTGAAGGGGTGGTGAAATATGCTGAGCTAATTAACACAAATGCAGGCTTTTACCTGAATTCTACAAATCTCAGAAGCTACACACATGTACTTCAGTTGCCAAGTACTTTTCTCACAAGGGTATAAGTAAGTTTGCAGTTGTAAAAGCACTGGCCTTGATAGTAAATACATTGTAAATAAATGGAACCTACTCTTGCAATGTAATTGGGAAACGTTGCAAATAAATTGAAAGTGATGGGATAAACATTGTGTACTAGTGTATAATTGGAGTCATCCAGGTAAGCATAGGATCTGTCTACACTTTATCACTTTGTGAATGTTCTTACCTGCACTCATAGGGTTTTAACTCTCTAGAACAACATATCTTTATTCTACGTTGTAATTCCTGTGCCATTGATGGGACAATGTCATGTGTACTCAACGATTTATATTCCACTTTCAGTAGTATCCACTCATTCCAACTTTTCACCGAAATCTTTTTAAAAAATTTTTATTTCACATATATGAGTATTTGCTTTCATATATGTAGGGGCATGCAGTGCCTGCTGAGGCCAGTAAAGGCTGTTGGATCCCCTGGACCTGGAGTTGTAGGCAGTTGTGATACTCCATGTAGGTGCTGGGAACTGAACCTGGGTTCCAAGAGCAATAAATCCTCTAAGCTGATGAGCCTCTCCAACCCCCTCCATGTTTATTTGCCTGGGGTGTGAAGTCTCCATAACCCCAGGTGCGCTGGATCTTACTGTGTAGACCAGGCTGGCCTCAATAGAGATCCACCTACCTCTGTATCCTGAGTGCTGAGTTTGCTTAAAGCTGAAAGAAGGAATGCACCTTCTTCCCTACTTCTTGCTAGATAGCACGTTTGCTAGAAAGAAGGAAAAAGACAATGTTTGGATGAATCATCGTACAGTTTGGCAACAGTGCTTAATTATTAGATGCCAAACACACCTTTGATAACATGGGAGGATGTAAATGCAGGTGAATATACCACTAAGAAAGTTAAACTCTACTGCAAAAACCGGTTTGAAATGAGTTCTACTACTCCTTGCCTTAGAAATGGGGGTATGCAAGAACTCCAGTTCCAGGGGAATCCGACACCCTCTTCTGACCTCCACGGCATTGCACGACACAGGTGCACGAACTTGCATGCAGACAGTACATTCATACACATACAGAAATAAGTAAAGTTAATAAAAAAATAATAAAAGAAATGGGGGTATGCAAGCTGGAGTAACTAAAGAAAGCCATGTTTTACAGATTTGTGTAGATTCTGCTTTAACTCTTTGACAGAAGCAAAGTACTTGTTTATGTACTAGCAGCATTAAAGCACTAGTGCACATACTTCTTCCTATATTGAAGTAGAAAGAATTTTAACTAAGAGGAAAGAAAGAAATTTGAAATGCAAGATCTGACTCCTATTTTCAAGCTCTAGTAAATAGATAGTGCCATGATTTACAGAAGCCATTTACAGTGAATCTGCTTTACCTCATTGACAGAAGCAAAGTGCAAGTTTGTTTTAAGGCTGAAAGAACTAATGCATGCCATATTCTTTTATTTCCTCCAAGATAGCATGCTTAGTAAGAAGGAAAAGGACAATGTTTGGATGCATCATCTTACACTGACAGCAGTACTTAACTATTAGAAGTCAAAGGCACCTGTGATAAAACTCGAAGACTTGAACACAGTTGAATAAACCATGAGATTAGTGAAACTATACTGCTACAACAGATTTGAAACAAGGACTACTCACCCGGACCTGAGAAATGCCTGTAGTCCAGCTGGAGTATGGCCATGTTTTACAGACGCCATTTACAGGGATTTTGCTTTAACTCATGGTCTGAAGCAAAGTACATGTTCATTTCTTTGACGAGTAAAAGAACTAGGGCACATTCTTCCTACATTCAGCTAGAAAGAATTTTTACTAACAGGAAAGAATGAGATAAGTTTAGGATGCATCTGACTCCAATGGTCAAGATTTAGTAAGTAGAGAATGCCATGTTTTACAAATGCCAGTACACGTTTAGTTCGCTTAAGGCTGAAAGAAGGAATGCACTTCTTGCTAGATAGCACGTTTACTAGGAAGAAGGAAAAAGACAATGTTTGGATGAATCATCATATAGTTTGGCAGCGGTGCTTAATTATTAGATGCTAAATGCACTTATGATAAAATGGGAGGATGTAAATGCAGGTGAACATACCACTAAGAAAGTTAAACTCTACTGCAAAAACAGATTTGAAATGAGTTCTAATGCTCCTTGCCTTATAAATGCGGGTAATCAAGCTGGAGTAACTAGAAAATGCCATGTTTTACAGACGCCATTTGCATTGATTCTGCTTTAACTCTTTGACAGAAGCAAAGTAATTTATGTACTGGAAGTGTTAAAGCACTTGTGCACATACTTCTTCCAATATAGAGGTAGAAAGAATTTTAACTAAGAGGAAAGAAATTTGGGGTGCAAGATATGACTCCTATTTTCAATCTCTAGTGAGTAGATAATGCCATGATTTACAGATGCCATTTACAGTGAATCTTGTTTACCTCATTGACAGAAGCAAAGTGCAAATATGTTTTAAGGCTGAAAGAACAATGCACAGCCTTATTCTGTATTTCCTCTGAGCTATCATGCTTAGTAAGAAGAAGGAAAAGGACAATGTTTGGATGCATCATTTTACACTGTTTGACAGCACTACTTAACTATTAGATGTCAAACCCGCCTATTATAAAACTCCAGGATGTAAACACAGTTGAATAAACCACTAAGAATGGTAAACCCTACTGCTACAACAGATTTGAAAGGAGTTCTACTACTCCTTGCCTTAGAAATGTGGTTATTCAAGCTGGAGAAACTAGAGAGCGACATGTTTTACAGACACCATTTGCAATGATTCTCTTTGACTGAAGTAAAGTACTTGTTTATGTACTGGAAGTCTTAAAGCACTAGTGCACATGCTTCTTCATATATTGAGGTGGAAAGAATTATAACTAAGAGGAAAGAAATAGACAAATTTAGGATGCAAGATCTGACTCCTAGAAAGCTCTAGAAAATAGATAATGCCATGTTTTACTGATGTCATTTACAGTTAATCTGCTTTACTTCATTGACAGAAGCAAAGAGCAAATTTGTTTTTAAGGCTAACGGAACTAATGCACAGCATTATATCTGTATTTCCTCCAAGATAAGCACTAAAATGTAGCAAAGAGTAAGCACTAAGAAGAAAGTAAAAGACAATGTTTGGATGCATAATCTTACACTGTTTGAGAGCAATACTTAACTATTAGAAGTCAAAGGCAACTATAATAAAACTCGAGGTCTTGAACACAGTTGAATAAACCATTTGCCTTGTGAAACTATACTGTTACAACAGATTTGAATCAAGGTCTACTCATCCAGGCCTGAGAAAAGTCTGTAGTCCAACTGGAGTACCACCATATTTTACAGATGACATTTACAGGGATTCAGCTTTAACTCATGTTCTGAAGCAAAGTACATGTTCATTCCTTTGACAGGTAAAGAACTAGTGCACGTTATTGTTCCTACATTCAGCTAGAAAGAATTTTTATTAAGAGGAAAGAGACAAGTTTAGGATGCATCTGAGTCCGATGGTCAAGCTTTAGTAACTAGAGAATGCCATGTTTTACAAATGCCAGTACAAATTTAGTTTGCTTAAGGCTGAAAGAAGGAATACACCTTCTTCTTCCCTACTTCTTCCTAGATAGCAGGTTTACTAGGTAGAAGGAAAAAGACAATGTTTGCATGAATCATCTTAAACTTTGGCAGCAGTGCTTAATTATTTGATGCCAAACGCACCTATGATAAAATAGGAGGATGTAAATGCAGTTGAGTGTACCACTAAGAAATTGAACTCTACTATAAACATATTTGAAATGAGTTCTACTACTCCTTGCCTTAGAAATTCGGGTATTCAAGATGGAGTAACTAGAGAACAACATTTTTTACAGACGACATTTGCAGCGATTCTGCTTTAATTCTTTGACAGAAGCAAAGTACTTGTTAATGTACTGGAACCATTAAAGCACCAGTGCACATTCTTCTTCCCATATTGAGATAGAAAGAATTTGAACTAAGAGGAAAGAAATGAATTTTGGGTGCAAGATCTGACTCGTATTTTCAAGCTCTAGTGAACAGATAATGCCAAGATTTACAGACACCATTTGCAGTGAATCTGCTTTACCTCATTGACAGAAGCAAAGTGCAAGTTTGTTTTAAGGCTGGAATAACAATGCACAGCCTTATTCTGTATTTCCTCTGAGAAAGCATGCTTACTAAAAAGAAGGAAAAGGACAATGGTCTGATGCATCATCTGACATTGTTTGACAGCAGTACTTAATGATTAGAAGTCAAAGGCACCAGTAATAAAATTTGAGGACTTGAACACAGTTGAATAAACCATTAGCAAAGTGAAACTGTAGTGCTACAAAAGATTTGAAACAAGCTCTACTCATTCAGGCATGAGAAATGCATGTAGTCCAGCTGAAGTACCACCATGTTTTACAGATGCCATTTACAGGGATTCTGCTTTAACTCATGGTCTGAAGCAAAGTACATGTTAATTTCTTTGACAGGTAAACGAACTAGTGCACGTTCTTCCTAAATTCAGCTAGAAAGAATTTATACTAAGAGAAAAGAATGAGAAAAGTTTAGGCTGCATCATCTGACTCCTATTGTCAAGCTTTAGTAACTAGAGAATGCCACGTTTTACCAATGCCAGTACAAGTTTAGTTCACTTAAGGCTGAAAGAACGAATGCACCTTCTTCTTCCCTACTTCTTGCTAGATAGCACGTTTACTAGGAAGAAGGAAAAAGACAATGTTTGGATGAATCATCTTACAGTTTGGCAGCAGTGCTTAATTATTAGATGCCAAATGCGCTTATGTGAAAATGGGAGGAGGTAAATGCAGTTGAATATACCACTAAGAGAGTTAAACTCTACTGCTACAACAGATTTGAAATGAGTTCTACTACTCCTTGCCTTAGAAATGCCGGTATTCAAGCTGGAGTAATGAAAGAACACTATGTTTTATGGACTCCATTTGCAATGATTCTCTTAGACTGAAGCAAAGTACTTGTTTATGTACTGGAAGCCTTAAAACACTAGTGCACATTCTTCCTATGTTGAGGTAGAAAGAATTTTAACTAAGAGGAAAGAAATAGACATATTTGGGATGTAATATCTGACTCCTATTTTCAAGCTCTAGTAAATGGATAATGCCATGATTTGGAGGCACCATTTACAATGAATCTGCTTTACCTCATTGCAGAAGCAAAGTGCAAGTTTGTTTTAAGGCTCAAAGTACTGATGCACAGCCTTATATCTGTATTTCCTCTGAGATACCAAGATACTAAGAAGAAGGAAAATGACAATATTTGGGTGCATAATCTTACACTGTTCGACAGGAGTACTTAACTATTAGAAGTCAAAGGCACCTGTGATAAAACTCGAGGACTTGAACACAATTTAATAAACCATTAACCTAGTGAAACTGCACTGCTGAAACAGATTTGAAACTAGGTCTACACATCCGGACCTGAGAAATGCCATTAGTCCAGTTGGAGTACCACCATTTTTTTTTTTTTTTTTTTTGGTCTTTTCGAGACAGGGTCTCCCTGTAGTCCCAGCTGTCCTGGAACTCACTCTGTAGACCAGGCTGGCCTTGAACTCCCAAAGATCCGCCTGCCTCTGCCTCCCAAGTGCTAGGATTAAAGGCGTGTACCACCACTCCCGGCTCTAGTACCGCCATGTTTTACAGACACAATATACAGAGATTCTGCTTTAACTCATGGTCTGAAGCAAAGTACATTTTCATTTCTTTGATGGGTAAAAGAAATAGAGCACATTCTTTCTACATTCAGCTAGAAGGAGTTTATACTAAGAAGAAAGAATGAGACAAGTTTACGATGCATCTGACTCCTATTGTCAAGCTTTAGTAACTAGAGAATGCCACGTTTTACCAACACCAGTACAAGTTAATTCGCTTAAGGCTGAAATAACGAATGCACCTTCTTCTTCCCTACTTCTTGCTAGATAGCACGTTTATTAGGCAGAAGGAAAAAGACAATGTTTGGAAGAATCATCTTACACTTTGGCAGCAGTGCTTACTTAGTAGGTGCCAAACGCACCTATGATAAATCGGGAGGATGCAAATGCAGTTGAATATACCACTAAGAAAGTTAAACTCTGGGCTAGAGAGATGGCCTAGCAGTTAAGAGCACTGACTGCTCTTGCAGAGGACCCGGGTTCGATCCCCAGCACCCACATGGTGGCTGAGAACCGTCTGTAACTACAATTCCAGGAGAACTCCAGTTCCAGGGGAATCGGAGACCCTCTTCTGACCTCTGCGGCTTTTCACGACACGGGTGCACAAACCTACATGCAAACAGTACATTTAAAATAAATAAATAAATAAATAAGTAAATAAATAAATAAATAAATAGAAAGTTAAATTCTACTGCTACAACAGATTTGAAATGAGTTCTACTACTCCTTGCCTTGGAAATGGGGGTATTCAATCTGGAGTAATTAGAGAACACGATGTTTTACAGTCACCATTCACAATGATTCTCTTTGAATGAAGCAAAGTACTTGTTTATGTACTGGAAGCCTTAAAGCACTACTGCACATTATTCTTCCTATATTGAGGTAGAAAGAATTTTAACTAAGAGGAAAGAAATAGATATATTTGGGATGAAAGACCTGACTCCTATTTTAAAGCTCTAGTAAATGGATAATGCCATGATTTGCAGATGCCATTAAAAGTGAATCCGCTTTACCTCATTGACAAAAGCAAAGTGCAAGTTTGATTTTAAGGCTGAAAGAACTGATGCACAGCCTTTTGTCTGTACTTCCTCCTAGATACCATGCTTAGTAAGAAGAAGGAAAAGGACAATGTTTGAATGCATAATCTTACACTGTTTGACAGCAGTACTTAACTATTAGAAGTCAAAGGCACCTGTGATAAAACTCGAGGACTTGAACACAGTTGAATAAACCATGAGATTAGTGAAACTATACTGCTACAACAGATTTGAAACAAGGTCTATTCATTCAAACCTGAGAAATGCCTGTAGTGCAGCTGGAGTACTGCCATGTTTTACAGACAACATTTACAGGACTCTGCTTTAACTCATGGTCTGAAACCAAGTACATCTTCATTTCTTTGATGGGTAGAACAAGTAGTGCACGTTCTTCTTCCTACATTCAGCTAGAAAGAATTTTTAATGGGAGGAATGAATGAGACAAGTTTAGGATGCATCTGACTCCGATGGGCAAGCTTTAGTAACTAGAGAATGCCATGTTTTACAAACGCCAGAACAAGTTTAGTTCACTTAAGGCTGAAAGAAGGAATGCACCTTTTTCTTCCCTACTTCTTCCTAGCTAGCACGTTTACTAGGACAAGGAAAAAGACAATGTTTGGAAGAATCATATTACAGTTTGGCAGCAGTGCTTACTTATTAGATCCCAAACACATCTATGATAAAACGGGAGGATGTAAATGCAGGTGAATATACCACTAAGAAAGTTAAACTCTACTGCAAAAACAGATTTGAAATGAGTTCTACTACTCCTTCCTTAGAAATGTGGGTATTCAAGCTGGAGTAACTAGAAAATGCCATGTTTTACAGACACCATTTGCAGTGATTCTGCTTTAACTCCTTGACAGAAGCAAAGTACTTATTTACGTAATGGAAGTGCTGAAACACTAGTACACATACTTCTTCAAATATTGAGGTAGAAAGACTTTTAACTAAAAGGAAAGATATAAATTTCGAATGCGAGATCTGACTCCTATTTTCAAGCACTAGTAAATAGATAATGCCATGATTTACAGACGCCATTAACAGTGAATCTGCTTTACCTCAAAGTGCAAGTTTGTTTTAAGGCTGGAAGGACAATGCACAGCCTAATTCTGTATTTCCTCTGAGATAGCATGCTTAGTAAGATGAAGGAAAAAGACAAGGTTTGGATCCATAATCTTCCACTGCTTAACAGCATTACTTAACTATTAGAAGTCAAAAGCACCTGTGATAAAACTGGAGGACTTGAACACAGTTGAATAAACCATTAGCAAAGTGAAACTATACTGCTACAACAGATTTGAAACAAGCTCTACTCATACGGATCTGAGAAATGCCTGTAGACCAGCTGGAGTACCGCCATGTTCTACAGAAGCCATTTACAGGGATTCTGCTTTAACTCATGGTCTGAAGCAAAGTACATGTTCATTTCTTTCATGAGTAAAAGAACTAGTGCACGTTCTTCTTCCTACATTCCCCTAGAAATAATTTATACTAAGAAGAACGAATGAGACAAGTTTATGATACGTCATCTGACTCCTAATTTCAAGCTTTAGTAACTAGAGAATGCCACATTTAAAAAATGCCAGTACAAGTTTAGTTCACTTAAGGCTGAAAGATCGAATGCACCATCTTCTTCCCTACTTCTTACTAAATAACACGTTTATAAGGAAGAAGGAAAAAGACAATGTTTGGATGAATCATCTTGCAGTTGGACAGCAGTGCTTAAATATTAGATGCCAAACTCACCTATGATAAAATGCGAGGATGTAAACGCAGTTGAATAAATGACTAAGAATGTTAAACTCTACTGCTATGACAGATTTGAAATGGTTTCTACTACTCCTTGCCTTAGTAATGCCGGTACTCAAGCTGGAGTAATTAGAGAATGACAGATTTTACAGATGCCTTTTACAGGGATTCTGCTTTGACTCGTGGTCTGAAGCAAAGTACATGTTCATTTCTTTGATGGGTAAAAGAACTCGTGCACGTTCTTCTTCCTACATTCGTCTAGAAACAATTTGTCCTAAGAGGAAATACTCAGACAAGTTTAGGATGCCTCATCTGACTGCTATTTTCAAGCATTAGTAACCAGAGAATGCCACGTTTTACAATGCCAGTAAAAGTTTAGTTTGCTTAAGTCTGAAAGAATGAATACACCTTCTTCCCTACTTCTTGCTACAGAGCATGTTTACTAGGAAGAAGGAAAAAGACAATGTTTGGACGAATCATCTTACAGTTTGACAGCAGTGCATAAATATTAGATGTCAAAGCACCTATGATAAAACGAGAGGATGTAAATGCAGTTGAATAAACCACTAAGAATGGTAAACTCTACTACTACAACAGATTTGAAAGGAGTTCTACTACTCCTTGCCTTAGAAATGTGGGTATTCAAGCTGGAGTAACTAAAGAACACCATGTTTTTTTTTCTTTCTTTTTATTGATGCTTTGTATATTTCATACATCATTTTCCAATTCAGTTCTGGCATATATCCCCTTCCCTTCCCCCCAACCCACCCCTACCCACCCCAGATCATGCATTCTGCCGTAACTTTTCTGCATCTTTCTCTGTTTTTGTTTTGTTTTGTTTTGTTTTGTTTTCATTTTTTTAACAATAAGTGATAATTTGTGAGTATAAGCATCCTTCATGTAAAAACCCAATTTGCAAGCAGAGTTGTTTCCCAAACCCACACAGCGCGTGGTCCCACCATCCAGGTCAGGGGGCTGTGGGGCTTGTATGTTCAATCAAGCTGATCCAAATGAGTGTCAGCGTATATAGCTATGATGTGTTGTAGTTTCACACCTCACCCAATCAAGCCCTTACATTCTACTGCGCCCCATCTTCGCAGAGATTTGTTCCTAGGCTTAGAAAAGGAGCACAGGTGGATGAGAAGCAAAACAGTCTACTTTCGGAGCTGTTGTCTTGGTCCTCTAGTCAATTCTGGCAGTGTTTTTCTTTCATGGGCTGACAGCTTGTCCAGAGCATAACCTTTCGATCCTACTAATGAAGCACATGCCAATTAGTATATAATGGTATTTTAAACAGTACTAATTGTGTATGGTAGGTTACTTTTGGTATAGACAACAGATGTGTTGGATGGTATGTTTAATCCACTGAAAGAAGTACATTTTCTTCTGTTAAGCATGACAGGGTCTTTCGTGTGGTTATAAACATCCCTAACCATTAGAAGAGTAATGTAAGCTTTGTGGCTCCGCCGTGGGTTATTCCTCCTAAGGACAGCGCTAATAGCCAATTATATTTATTTGGATATATACAGACACATGGCTGCCACTGTGCCACAGTATTCCAGGCAGGTGCTGATGTAGCTGGTGCTGATGGACAGAGTCTTGCTTGCTCAGGAGACCTATATTTGCTTTATTGGTTTAGTTGGGGCCTTTTGGTAAACACTCTCTGGCATTTCAGAGACCATGTCTATACTTGAAGGTGCGGTCTCCATACATCTTTCCCATGTTTAAATCAGTCTTCAACAACAGCAGGGCCTTAATCACCTATCTTCCTGCAGATATCCCAGTTTGGAGGCATAGGAGCCTTTACCTTTTTGGGGGATTGGATCTCCTGCACAAACATCTCTGGTTATAATAATCCATTGTTGATTCAGAACATCTGTTATTAATATTTTTGCTTATGCATAGCTTAGGAGACTTTAGATTATATTTGTTCTGAACAGGGAATAATCCTTTTCCAGTTTCTATGTCCATTAATAGTCGTTAAAGAAAGCAGTTTAGGGGCTGGAGAGATGGCCTCTAAGGGTTAATTTTAAGAGCGGCCGACTGCTCTTACAGAACCGCGTTTATCCCCAGCACCCACATGGCGGCCGAGAACCGTCTGAGACTCCAATTCCAGGAGAAAAACTCCCGCTCCGGGAATCCGGAGACCTTCTTCTGACCTCCGCGGCATTTGCACGACACGGGTGCACAGACCTGCATGCAGACAGTACGTTCATACACATACAGAAATAAATGAAATAAACAAATTAAAAAAAAAAAAAAGAAAAGCAGTCAGTTTCACCGATTGTACAAGAGAATACCTCCATAACGAGCTGGCTCCAATCTAAACTGGAGATAGAACGACCTCTCATCATCCTATTTCTCTTTATTCTATGGGGGGGATGATAAGAAAATCTCTTGTATTAAAATGTTGTGGCACCTATAAGGTAAGCTTCGTTAGGATTCATTAAAAAGAGTTGTTCTAGTAAGATCCATTGAGGGGCCTCAGTCTGCAGCACATCTGAGGCATTTTTTTCCCTTCAATGCCATGAGAGAGTCCAGTCCTTCTGCTGCACTTTCTGGTACATCCTACTCACTGAAAAAGCCGCATTTTCCTTTCTCAACCATAAAGTTGGGTTACTCTGGCAGTTTTTTGGAATGTAACAAACCTTGCCCCTATAGTTAGTTTTAAGATTTTGGATTGCAAGGTGTTTTTGACAAAAAGTGTTTCATATCTATCTATATCCCCTTCTTTTTTTATTTTAGAAGGTTGTTTTATTTTTTTGACCCATGAGCTCAAAAAAGCAGTGTATTATACAGACCTATAGGTGTGAATTCAAGGCACAACAGATTTCATTCGTTCACCTCATGCCGGTTTTTTGGGTTACTGTAAGTGATATGACTTGGGAACAAAGTTTATTTTTTTAAAAATCATCCCTATAGGTGAAGAGATTGCTACCAGGTGATACTATGATGACAGCAAAATTAGAGAGAACATTTTGTTTAACCCAATCCCAAAGTAATTTTGGGTTATACAGTTTTAATTAAAAGCCTAATGTGGAAACAACAGCATTTTATACACCAATTTTAACTCAGTGATTAGCGATCATTAACGTTTTTATCAGCCTCTTTAAAACCAAATTGTTGTTTTAATTGTACACTATTTACTTTTCTACTAAGTCCTAAAACACCATGGATCCTGGGAGACAGAGTCTGGGCAAAAACTGGATACTGTTTTGAAAACTCACGTCAATTTAATATGCACCAATGGAATCCACACCCGTTTCTACACTTCCCCACCACCCCCCTCCCACCCTCCCAGAGTCACCATTTGCCACGTTCAGTTTTCTGCTCTCTATGACATCTTTCTGTTGTTGTTCTTTTTAAATATGCATCCTCTCACAAGAAATATTTATAATGGTTATTGGTTAACTGCCATCCACAGTGAGAGATACCATTTGTCGTTTTTTTTTTTATTCGGGACTGGGTTAACTTTTCACTTAACTGATGTCTTCTAGCTCCCATCCATTTACTGCACCAAGTTCATGATGGTTTGTCTTTCTTTACCACTGCACTCAGAATTCCCATTGTGTACGATGTACCACATTTTCTCTATCCCATCCGTACAGTTGAGGGCAATTTGGGGTTTGTTTTCCTGTTTTTTTGTCTATATGTGAACAGATGGCAATAATATAGCTGTGCAGATTCCTGCAGTAAGATGAAGTCTTTGGGGTATTACCCAGGAGAAGTGGTATGACTGATCAAATGGCAGGATCATTTTTGACTTTAAGGGTTCTCCGCACTGTTTTTCCCATAGGGCGGCCCACAAGTTTACTTTCCCACCGAGCCAATGGAGTGATGTGTTCCCCTTTCCTCACTAACTCTTTCCACACTTGGCATCATTTTGTTTTCTTGACCTAGCCAGTCTTACTGGATAGTAATTATAGTAGCTTCTTGAGGTGATTTTAAATTTGCATCTTCCTTTAAATTATTAACAGATGTTGAACACTTGTCATAGTGGTTTTGCAGCCATGTCTAATTCCTCCCTTGTGAAGTCTTGTTCAGATATTTGCTCCATTTTCTGAGTGATTCATTTTGTTTTCTTTTCTTCTTTGTTTATTTGATAGCTTGTATCACATCTGAAATTATGCCTTGGTGTCAGATGTATCTGCTGTGAAGAGTTTTCCTGCCCACTCTGTGGGTTTTTCTCTTCCACTTCGTTCGATTGTTTCCTTTGATATACAGAAGCTTTTTGAGTTTAATGAGGGTCCCATTATGTCAATTGTCGCTATTATTTCTTGTGCAGCTGCTGTCTGATTTAGGAAGTCTTTTCCTACACCTATGTCTTGTAGTCTGCTGCCAAGTTTCTCTTCTATCACCTCCAGAGTTTTGGATTTCACATTGAGGTCTTTGATCCATCTGGAATTGACTTTTGTACAAGGTGAGAGGTAGGGGTTTAATTTCATTCTTCTACAGGTGGTGATTCAGTTTTGGCAACACCACTTGTTGAAGATGCTGTCTTTCCTCCAATGTGTCTTCTTGGCCTCCTTATCAAATATGAGATGGCTGAAATTGTATGTGCTCAGGTTTGGATCTTCAGTTTTGTTCCATTGGTCAACTGGTCTGTTTTTGTGCCAGCACCAAGCTGTTTTTTGATTATAGCCCTGTAGTATAGTTTGATGTCTGGTAGAGCGATCCCCCCTGTATTGCTCTTTTCACCCAGAGTTGCTTTGGCTATTCGGGGTCTTTTGTTTTCCCAAATGAAATTGAGGATTTTTTTCCAAACGTGTGAAGAGGCTCTTGGGGATTTTGATTGGGATTGCATTAAATCTGTATACAAGATTGGGTAGAATGGACATTTTTACTATATTTATTTTCCCAATCCACAAGCATGGGAGGTTTGTCCATCTTCTGATGTCTTCTTCAATTTCCTTCTTCAGAGGTTTAAAATTTTTGTTGTAGAGATCCTTGCAGTCTTTGGTTAGGTTTGTTCCTAGGTATTTTATTGTTTTTGAGGCTATTGTGAATGGGAAGGTCTCCTTGTATTCCTTCCTCAGTTGCCTACTGTTGGAAGAACACCATGTTTTACAGACACCATGTGCAATGTGTGGTGGATTGAATGAGTGTCCCCCATAGGCTCTAGGTATTCAGACGTTTGTCTCCAGTTGGTGACACTGTTTTTGGAGGTCTTGGGGTGTGTGGCCATGCTGGAGGAAGTGTGTCACTGGGGGCAGGCTTAGTGAGTTTTAACAAGCCTCGTGCTCTACAGTTGCTCTCTCTTGCTTCCTGTGCTCTTTGCGAGATGTGACCCTCGGCTTGCTGCTCCAGATCCAGCCACCATGCCTCCTTGCACAATGGACTCTAATTCCCTGGAACCATCAATCGTAAACTCAAATAAACTCTTCCTTTTGTAAGTTCCTTGGTCATGGTGCTTTATCACAGCAACAGAAAAGTGACTAATACAGTAATTTGGTACCAGAGAGTGGGCTGTTGGCTGTGAAGTACCTGACCATGTGGATGTTTGGAGAAACGTGGAAGACTTTGGAACTTTGGGCTAGAAACGCTGTTGACTACTCTAAGCAGAGCTTAAGGGGCCATTCTAGTGGAGGCCTGGAAGAAAGCATGGCTGCAAAAGATGTGGTTCCAGAGGAGGATAAAGACTTAGGCAGCAACCGGGATATTTTGATAAACAGTTTGTCAGCAGTTTGCCCACAGCTCAAATGCTTGCCTGATGCTAAGTTGAAAAGCAATGGACTGATGTCTTTGGCAGAGGATATTTCAAGACAGCCTAATGTAGAAATGGTGGCGTGGCTTTTAATGGTGAATATTGTACAGATCTACAGTGAAAAAGAGCAAATGGGGCAGGCAGAAGGAAATGTAGAATGTACAGTTTGGATCTGAAAAGTACACTAGGAAGATTAAAGGTGGGGCCAAGGCTTGTGAAGGAGAGGTTCCCTTTCATAAGGAGACTAAAGTGATTAAGGAGAGGCCTGGAGATTTACAAGTAAACAAAAGAATCAGTACCTTCAGGGCAAGACCACACCCAGCTAATCCTCCAGCTTTTGAAAGGAAAATACTGAAAGCGTTTTCTCTCCAACAAGTCCAGTAATTGCAAATGTGGTTAAAGTAGGAGAGATTCCATCCCAAACTTGCAGCCAGATTTGGCAATTTCATTCACGTGCTTTAGAGGCATGAAGTTTGCAAGAGTGAAGAGGTCATCAGTTCTCCCTCCACAGTTTCAGAGAACAGCAGAGGCCAGGCAGAGTGCAGCAGGGGTGTCCCTGAATAAATAAGGCCCTGATAGGCCATTGCATGAAGCTGTGAATGTGAAGTCTGGTTGGCAGCGGAGACCCCAAGAAGACTTTCGAGATGCCAGACCTGTGAGATATTTGCCAAGGAGAGCTGCATACAGGGAGTGGTACCAGCCTAAGAAAGAGATGTATGTTGCAAGCAAAGCTGGAAGAGCTGAGCCATCTAAGCTCTTTGGAAGTCAAGTCCCAGAAGTTGCATGTGGAGCTACTGGATTTGGCGTTTGCCCTGCTGGTTTTTGGTCTTGTTTGGTCCAGTATTTCCTCACTATGCCTCTATTTCTCCCTTTTGGGATGGGAATGTGTATTCGGTTCCAATGTATATTGGGAGAATGTAATTTGTCTTTTGATTTTACAGGAGCTTACAGTTACGAGATTGGCCTGAGTCTCAGAAGAGACTTTGGACTGTAGTCTTTTGAATGGCATTGAAACTGGTAAAGACTATGGGAACTTTTAAGGTTGGACTAAATGCATTTTGCATTTTGTATGGTCAGGAGCATATGGGGGCCAGGGAGTGGAATGTGGTGGTTTGAATGAGTGTCCACCATAGGCTCTAGGTATTCAGACGTTTGTTTCCAGTTGGTGGCACTGTTTTTGGAGGTCTTGGGGTGTGTGGCCATGCTGGAGGAAGTGTGTCACTGGGGGCAGGCTTAGTGAGTTTTAACGAGCCTCGTGGTCTACAGTTGCTCTCTCTTGCTTCCTGTACTCTTTGCGAGATGTGACCCTCAGCTTGCTGCTCCAGATCCAGCCGCCATGCCTCCTGCCACAATGGACTCTAATTCCTTGGAACCATCAATCATAAACTCAAATAAACTCTTCCTTTTATAAGTTCCTTGGTCATGGTGCTTTATCACAGCAACAGAAAAGTGACTAATACACAATGATTCTCTGAGACTGAAGCAAAGTACTTTTTTATGTACTGGAAGCCTTAAATCACTAGTGCACATTCTTCTTCCTATATTGAGGAAGAAAGAATTTTAACCAAGAGGAAAGAAATAGACAAATTTGGGATGCAAGATCTGACTCCTATTTTCAAGCTCTAGTAAATGGATAATGCCATGATTTGGAGATGCCATTTACAGTGAATCTGCTTTACCTCATTGACAGAAGAAAAGTGCAAGTGTGTTTTTTTTAAGGTGTACAAAGTTTGAGTTCATTTATTTATTTTTTATACATTTTTCTGCTTTTCTCTCCAACCTCTTTTTTTTATTAAATTTATTTTTTTATTTTTAAGGGATTCTACAATATAATGACGCAGTTGTTTGCAGATAACATTGATGTTACTCAGTATGTCATACAATTAGGTAATTGGTGCATTTTGCAAGTATCTATGTCCAAATTTTGAACAACCCAAGGTTCCCATAGTCCAGTTGGAGAAGCTTGTATGCACAAGCATGTTGATCAATCAGGAGTCCAGACTATATTCCTGTAGTCTCATGATTCACCCCTATCTCTCCACAGCCCTTACAATCTACCATGCCTGCTTTTCCGCAGTTTGTTCCCTGGGCCTTGGGAAAGGGGCACAAGTGAGTGAGAAGAAAACAGTCTAATTTCTTTGGAGTTGTCATTTTGGATTCCAGTCTGTTCAGGTTGTTTCCCTTCATAGGTTGACAGCTTTTCCAGTGATACCCTTTTCAGTCATACTAACAAAGCACAAGCTATTGGATATACAGGCATTTAAGCAGTACCAATTATTATGTCAAGCTAAGCTGTGAGCATAGGCACAGATGCTTGGATGCTATGCTAATCCACAAACTGTGGTTTCTCTATAAAGGGTGACAAGTTCTTATTGTGGCTTATAACATCTCCTAAGCACCAGAGGACATAAGCTTGTGGCATCCGCTGTGAGTTATTCCTCCAAGTAGAGAGCTAATAGCCAAATAGATTTGGGATATATATAGACACTTGGCTGCCACTGTTGCACAGTATCTCCAGGCTGTTGAGGTGTAGCTGATACTGATGGAGGAGTCTTGCTTGTCTCAGGGAGACCAATAAATAGAACGATTATTAACAAGAACAGAACAGACTTGAGTACATCATTGTCACATCAGATGAAGGAAATCCATTTAGAAACGCATAATCTTTCCACAGCAAATGCATTCAGTAATCAGGCAACAGCGGAATGGAGGTTCAGCTTCCTAAACATCACCCCCAGTAGGGACAGGCTGAAGATCTGTCCCGATTGGGGGAGTTAGGTGAAGACTCTCCACTTCTGTTCAGCACCATACTAAAAACTCATTACACAGTTCTGAGTCCCCTAAGGAGCACTGATGAGTGAATTTGACATCCTGTGGATTATGTATCTATATAGCTGTTGCTATAAAACTATGGGATCAATAACTTTGCACTACAAAGCACGTTTAGGAGGAGGAAGGAAAATGACAATGTTTATATGAATCATTTTACAGTTTGACAGCAGTGCTTAAATATTAGATGTCAGAGCACCTATGATAAAAAGAGAGGATGTAAACGCAGTTGAATAAATGACTAAGAATATTAAACTCTACTGCTACAACACATTTGAAAGGAGTTGTACTACTCCTTGCTTTAGAAATGCGGGTATTCAAGCTGGAGTCACTGGATAACACAATGTTTTTAAAGACGCCATTTGCGGGGCTGGAGAGATAGCCTAGCGGTTAAGAGCGCCGACCGCTCTTACAGAGGACGCCGGTTCGATCCCCAGCACCCACATGGCGGCTAAGAACCGTCTGAAACTCCAATTCCAGGAGAACTCCAGTTCCAGGGGAATCCGATACCCTCTTCTGACCTCCGCGGCATTGCACGACACGGGTGCACAAACTTGCATGCAGACAGTACATTCATACACATACAGAAATAAATAAAATTAATTAAAAAAAATTTAAAGACGCCATTTGCAATGATTCTCCTTGACTGAAGCAATGTATTTGTTTATGTACTGGAAGCCTTAAAGCACGAGTGCACATTCTTCTTCCTATATTGAGGTAGAAAAATTTTAACTAAGAGGAAAGAAATAGACAAATTTGGGATGGAAGATCTGACTCCTATTTTCTAGCTCTAGTAAATAAATAATGCCATGATTTAGAGATGCCATTTATAGTGAATCTGCTTTACCTCATTGACAGAAGCAAAGTGCAAGTTTGTTTTAAAGCTGAAAGATCAATGCATGGCCTTATTCTGTATTTCCTCCAAGATAGCATGCTTAGTAAGAAGAAGGAAAATGAAAAATTTTGGATATGTCAACAGGGTTTGACAGCATGGAAATGTCTGAGACAACATTGAATGAGGCAGTGAACATGTCTGAGACAACAGGCAAAGTGACCGTGGACAAGTGTGAAATGACAGGGCATGAGACAGTGGACATGTCTGAGACAAAAGTGACTGAGACAATGCACATGTCTGAGTCAACTAGATTTGAGACAGTGGACATGTCTGAGACAATAGAGGCTGACATAGTTGACATGTCTTAGACAATGGAAATGTCCTGTCTGAGATGACAGCAAATGAGAGAGTGAACACATCTCAGACAACAGGGACTGAAACAGTGGACACGTATTAGACAACCAGTACTGAGACAGTGGACATATCTGATACAACAGACACTGAGACAGTGGACATGCCTGATACAACAGGGACTGAAACATTGAACATGTCTGAGACAACAGGTGCAGAGACTGTGGACATGTCTGAGACAACGGGGACTGAGACCTTGTACATGTCTGAGACAACAGGGACTGAGACCTTGTACATGTCTGAGACAACAGTGCCTGATATAGTGGATATATCTGAGACAACAGTGACAGAGATAGGGGATATTTCTGAGACAGCATTGACTCAGACAGTGGACATGTCTGAGACAACTGGGACTTAGACATTGGACATGTCTAAGAGAGCAGGCACTGAGACAGTGGACATGGCTGAGACAACAGGTACAGAGATTGTGGACAAGTGTGAAACAGCAGGGAATCAGACAGTGGGCATGTCTGAGAAACAACAGACTGAGACAGTTGACACGTTGAGTCAACAGGGTTTGACAGCATGGAAATGCCTGAGACAACATTGAATGAGACAGTGGACATGTCTGAGACAACAGGGACGGAGAGAGTGGACACATAGTAGACAACCAGCACTGAGAATGTGGACATATCTGAGACAACAGGGACTGAGACAGTGGACATGTCTGAGACAACAGGGACTGAGACAATGGACATGTCTGAGACAACAGGTACTGAGACTGTGGACATGTCTGTGACCACGGGAAATGAGACCTTGTACATGTCTGAGACAACAGGGACTGAGACAGTGGAAATGCCTGAGTCAACAAGGAATTAGACGTTGGACATGTCTAAGACAGTAGGGACTGAGAGAGTGGGCATTTCTGAGACAACAGTTACTGAGAATGTGGACTAGTGTGAAACAACAGGGAATGAGACAGTGGACATGTCTGGGACAAAAGGGTCTGAGACAGTGGACACGTGTTAGTCAACAGGGTTTGACAGCAGGGAAATGTCTGAGACTACAGGGAATGAGACAGTGGACATGGCTGAGACAACAGGCAACGAGACAGTGGACAATTGTGAAATAACAGTGCAGGAGACAGTGGACATATCTGAGACAAAAAGGACTGAGACAGTGGATATGTCTGAGTCAGCAAGGTTCAAGACTGTGGACCTGTCTGAAACAATAGAGGCTGAGACAGTTGACATGTCTTAGACAGTGGACAAGTCCTGTCTGATATGACAGAGACTGAGTGGACACCTCTGAGACAACAGGGGCTGAGAGTGTGGACACTTCTGAGACAATCAGTACTGAGACAGTGGACATATCTGAGACAACAGACACTGAGACAGTGGACATGTCTGAGAAAACAGTGACTGAGACAGTGTACATGTCTGAGAAAACAGGTGCTGAGACTGTGGACATGTCTGAGACAACAGGGACTTAGACATTGGACATGTCTAAGACAGTAGGGACTGAGACAGTGGACATTTATGAGACAACAGGTACTGAGACTGTGGACAAATGTGAAACAACAGGGACTGAGACAGTGGACATGTCTGAGACAACAGTTACTGAGACTGTGGACATAACTGAGACACCAGGAACTGAGACATTGTACATGTCTGAAACAACAGGGACAGACAGTGGAAATGTCTGAGACAATGGCGAGTGAAACAGTATATATGTCTGAGACAGCATTGAATGAGACAGTGGGAATGTCTGAGACAACAGGGACTTAGTCATTGGACATGTCTAAGACAGTAGGGACTGAGACGGTGGACATTTCTGAGACAACAGATACTGAGACTGTGGACAATTGTGAAACATCAGGGAATGAGAAAGTGGAAATTTCGGAGACAAAAGGCACTAAGACAGTGGACACTTGTGAGTCTACAGAATATGATAGCAGGCAAATATCTGAGACAACAGTTAAAGAGACAGTGGACATGGCTGAGACAACAGGCAGCAAGAGAGTGGACAAGTGTGAAATAACAGGGCATGAGACAGTGGAAATATCTGAGAAAAAAACGGACTGAGACAGTGGATATGTCTGAGTCAGCAAGGTTAGAGATTGTGGACCTGGCTGAAACAATAGAGACTGAGACAGACAGTTGATATGTCTTAGCCAGTGGACAAGTCTGAGATGACAACGACTGAGTGGACACATCTGAGACAACAGGGACTGAGAGAGTGGGCACATCTGAGACAACCAGTACTGAGACATTGGACAAATCTGAGACAACAGACACTGAGACAGTGGACATGTCTGAGACAACAGGTAACGAGACCCTGAACAAGTGTGAAATAACAGGGCATGAGACAGTGGATGTGTCTGAGAAAAAAAGGGACTTAGAAATTGCTCATGTCTGAATCAACAAGGTTAGACACAATGTACATGTCTGAGAAAATAGATGCGGGCACAGTTGAAATGTCTTAGACAGTGGACATGTCCTGTCTGAGATGACAGCAACTGAGAGAGTGAACACATCTGAGACATCAGGGACTGAGACAGGGGATACATAGTAGACAACCAGCACTAAGACTGTGGACATATCTGAGACAACAGGGTCTGAGGCAGTGGACATGTCTGAATCAATAGTGACAGAGACAGTGGACATGTCTGTGACAACACAGATGTCTGAGACAACAGCGTCTGAGACAATGGAAATGTCTGAGAAACCAGGGACATAGACAGAGGACTTGTGTGAAAAAACAGGGTCTGAGAAATTAGACATGTCTGAGAAAGCAGGGTATAAGACATTGGCCATGTCTGAGACAACAGGTATTAGACAGTGGACATGTCTGAGAAAACAGGGATTCTAACAGTGGACACGTCTGTGTCAATAGGGTTAGAAGCAGTGGACATGTCTGAGGCAACAGAGAATGAGACATTTGACATGTCTGAGACAGTGGACATTTCCTGTCTGAGAAGACCGGGACTTAGTCAGTGGACATACCTGAGACAACTGTGAATGAGACAGTGGACACATCAGAGGCAACCGGGATTGTGACAGTGGACATATCTGAGAAAACAGCGACTGTGAGAGTGGACATGTTTGGGACTACAGGGATTGAGACAGTGAATATGTCTCAGACAACAGGCACTGAGACTGTGGACATGTCTGAGACAACTAGGACTGAGTCAGTGGACATGTCTGAGACAACAGATACTGGCACCGTGGACATGTCTGAGACAACAGGAACTGAGACCTTGTACATGTCTCAGACAACAGGGACTAAGACAGTGGACATGTCTGATACAACAGGGACTGAGATAAGTGATATGTCTGAGACAGTATTGACTGAGACAGAGGGCATGTCTGAGACAACAGGGACTTAGACATTGGACATGTCTAAGACAGCAGGCACTCACACAGTGGACATGGCTGAGACAACAGGTACTGAGACTGTGGACAAGTGTGAAACCATAGGGAATGAGACAGTGGACATATCTGAGACAAAAGGTAATAAGACAGTGGACACGTCTGAGTGAACAGGGTTTGAGAACATGGAAATGTGTGAGACAACAGGGACAGAGACAGGGGACATGGCAGTGACAACAGGAAGTGAGAGAGTGGAGAAGGGTGAAATAAGAGGGAATGAGAGAGTGGACATGTCTCAGACAAAACGGACTGAGACAGTGGACACGTCTGTGTCAACAAGTTTCGAGACAGTGGACATGTGAGAGACAATAGAAGCCTACACAGTTGACATGCCTTAGCCTGTGGACAAGTCCTGTCTGAGCTGACAGCAATTGACACAGGAAACATCTGAGACAACAGAAAGTGAGGCAGTGGACACATTCAGACAAACAGTACTGAGACAGTGGACATATCTGAGACAACAGACATTGAGGCACTGGACATATCTGAGAAAAGAGGGACTGAGACAGTGGACATGTCTGAGAAAACTGGTGCTGAGTCTGTGGACATGTCTGAGACAACGGGGAATGAGACCTTGTACATGTATGAGAAAATGGGGACTGAGACCTTGTACATGTCTGAGACATCACGACCTGAGACAGTGAACATGTCTCAGACAACAGGGACTGAGATAGGGGATATGTCTGACACAGCATTGACACAGACAGTGGGCAGGTCTGAAAAAAGAGGGAATTAGACATAGGCTATTTCTAAGACGGAAGGCACTGAGACAGTGGACATGGCTGAGACAACAGGTACTGAGACTGTGGACAAGTGTGAAATTACAGGGACTGAGACAGTGGACATGTTTGAGACAAAAGGGACTGAGACATTGGACATGTCTGAGACAATGGGGACTGAGAACTTGTACGTGTCTGAGGCAACAGGGCCTGAGATATTGGACATGTCTGAGACAACAGGGACTGATATAGGGGATATGTCTGAGAAAGCATTGTCTCAGACAGTGGGCATGTCTGAGACAACAATGATTTAGAATTGGACATGTCTAAGAGATCAGGCACTGAGACAATGGACATGACTGAGACAAGAGGTACTGAGATTGTGGACAAGTGTGAAACAACAAGGAATGAGACAGTGGACATGTCTGACACAAAAGGGACTGAGACACTGGATACGTTGAATCAAGAGAATTTGACAGCATGGAAATGTCTGAGACAACATTGAATGAGACAGTGGACATGTCTGAGACAACAGGCAACGAGATAGTGGACAAGTGTGAAATGACAGGGCATGAGACAGTGGACATGTATGAGACAAAAGGGACTGAGACATTGGACATGTCTGAGTCAACAGGGATTGAGACAGTGGACCTGGCTGAGACAATAGAGGCTGACACAGTTGACATATCTTAGACAGTGGACAAGTCCTGTGTGAGATGACAGCAACTGAAAGAGTGAATACAACAGAGACAACAGGGACTGATACAGTGGACACATATTAGACAACCAGTACTGAGACAGTGGACCTATCTGAGACAACAGACACTGAGACAGTGGAGATGTCTGATACAACAGGGACTGAGACAGTGGACATGTCTGAGACAACAGGTGCTGAGACTATGCACATGTCTGAGACAACGGGGGCTGAGACCTTGTACATGTCTGACACACCGGGGACTGAGACCTTGTACATATCTGTGACAACAGGGTCTGAGACAGTGGACATATCTGAGACTACAGGGACTGAGACAGTGAACATGTTGAGACAACAGGGACTGAGACAATGGACACATATTTGACAACCAGTGCTAAGACACTGGACAAATCTGAGACAACAGACATTAAGACAGTGGACATGGCTGAGACAACAGGTACTGAGACTGTGGACAAGTGTGAAACAACAGGAATGAGACTGTGGACATCTCTGAGACAAAAGGGACTGAGACAGTGGACACTTTGAATCAACAGGGTTTGACAGCATGGAAATATCTGAGACAACATTGAATGGACAGTGGACATGTCTGAGACAACAGGCAATGAGACAGTGGACAAGTATGAAATGACAGTGAATGAGACAGTGGAAATGTCTCAGACAAAAGGGACTGAGGTATTGGACATGTCTGAGTCAACAGTGTTTGAGACAGTGGAGATTTCTGAGACAATAGATGCTGACACAGTTGACATGTCTTAGACAGTGGACATGTCCTGTCTGAGATGACAGCAAATGAGAGAGTGAACACATCTGAGACAACAGGGACTGAGACAGTGGACACATATTAGACAACCAGTACTGAGACAGTGGACCTATCAGAGACAACAGATGCTGAGACAGTGGACATGTCTGATTCAACAGGTGCTGAGACTGTGGACATGTCTGAGACAATGGGTACAGAGACCTTGTACATGTCTGAGACAACGGGGCCTGAGACCTTTTACATATCTGAGACAACAGGGCCTGAGACAGTGGACATGTCTGAGACAAAAGGGACTGACATAGGGGATATGTCTGAAACAGCATTGACTCAGAGAGAGGGCATGTCTTAGACAACAGGGATTTAGACATTGGACATGTCTAAGAGAGCAGGCACTGAGACAGTGGACATGGCTGAGACAAGAGGTATTGAGACTGTGGACAAGTGTGAAACAACAGGGAATGAGACAGTGGACATGTCTGAGACAAAAGGGACTGAGACATTGGACACGTTGAGTCAAGAGGGTTTGAGAGCATGGAAATGTCTGAGACAACATTGAATGAGACAGTGGACATGTCTGAGACAACAGGCAAAGAGACAGTGGACAAGTGTGAAATGAAAGGGCATGAGACAGTGGACATGTCTGAGACAAAAGGGACTGAGACATTGGACATGTCTGAGTCAACAGGGTATGAGACAGTGGACCTGGCTGAGACAATAGAGGCTGACACAGTTGACATATCTTAGACAGTGGACAAGTCCTGTCTGAGATGACAGCACCTGAGAGAGTGAACACAACAGAGACAACAGGGACTGAGATAGTGGACACATATTAGACAACCAGAACTGAGAGAGTGGACCTATCTGAGACAACAGACACTGAGACAATTTACACGTCTGATACAACAGGGACTGAGACAGTGGACATGTCTGAGACAACAGGTGCTGAGACTGTGAACAATGTCTGAGACAACGGGGACTATGACCATGTACATGATTGAGACAATGGGGCCTGAGACCTTGTACATGTCTGCGCCAACAGGGCCTGAGACAGTGGACATATGTGAGACTACAGGGACTGAGACAGTGGACATGTCTGAGACAACAGGGACGGCTACAGTGGACACATATTAGACAACCAGTACGGAGACACTGGACATATCTGAGGCAACAGACACTGAGACAGTTTACATGTCTGAGACAACAGGGACTGAGACAGTGGACATGTCTGAGACAACAGGTGCTGCGACTGTGTTCATGTCTGAGACAACGGGGACTGAGACTTTGTACATATCTGAGACAATGGGGAATGAGACCTTGTTCATGCCTGTGACAACAGGGCCTGAGACAGTGGACATGTCTGAGACAACAGGGACGGAGATAGGGGATATGTCTGAGACAGCATTGACTCAGACAGTTGGCATGTCTGAGACAACAGGGGCTTAGACATTGGACGTGTCTAAGAGAGCAGGCACTGAGATAGTGGACATGGATGAGACAAGAGGTAGTGAGACTGTGGACAAGTGTGAAACAACAGGGAATGAGACATTGGACATGACTGAAACAAAAGGGACTGAGACAGTGGACACGTCTGTGTCAACAAGTTTCGAGACAGTGGACATGTGTGAGACAATAGAAGCCTACACTGTTGACATGCCTTAGCCTGTGGACAAGTCTTGTCTGAGCTGACAGCAAGTGACACAGGACACATCTGAGACAAGAGAGAGTGAGGCAGTGGATACATATGAGACAAACAATACTGAGACAGTGGACATATCTAAGACAACAGACACTGAGGCAGTGGACATGTCTGAGAAAACCAGTGCTGACACTGTGGACATGTCTGAGACAACGGGGAATGAGACCTTGTACATGTCTCAGAAAACTGGGACTGAGACCTTGTACATGTCTGATACATCACGGCCTGAGACAGTGGACATGTATCAGACAACAGGGACTGAGATAGGGGATATGTTTGAGACAGCATTGACACAGACAGTGGGCAGGTCTGAGAAAACAGGGAATTAGATATAGGATATTTCTAAGACGGAAGGCACTGAGACAGTGGACATGGCTGAGACAACAGGTACTGAGACTGTGGACAAGTGTGAAACAACAGGGAATGAGACAGTGGACATGTATGACACAAAAGGGCCTGAGACACTGGACACATTGAGTCAAGAGATTTTGACAGCATGGAAATGTCTGAGACAACATTGAATGAGACAGTGGACATGTCTGAGACAACAGGCAACGAGATAGTTGACAATTGTGAAATGACAGGGCATGAGACAGTGGACATGTATGAGACAAAATGGACTGAGACATTGGACATGTCTGAGTCAACAGGGTTTGAGACAGTGGACCTGGCTGAGACAATAGAGGCTGACACAGTTGACATATCTTAGACAGTGGACAAGTCCTGTGTGAGATGACAGCAACTGAAAGAGTGAACACAACAGAGACAACAGGGACTGAGACAATGGACACATAGTAGACAACCAGTACTGAGACAGTGGACCTATCTGAGACAACAGACACTGAGAAAGTGGAGATGTCTGATACAACAGGGACTGAGACAGTGGACATGTCTGAGACCACAGGTGCTGAGACTATGCACATGTCTGAGACAATGGGGACTGAGACCTTGTACATGTCTGACACACCGGGGACTGAGGCCTTGTACATGTCTGTGACAACAGGGCCTGAGACAGTGGACATGTTGAGTCAACAGGGACTGAGACAATGGACACATATTTGACAACCAGTACTAAGACACTGGACATTTCTGAGACAACAGACACTGAGACAGTGGACATGGCTGAGACAACAGGTACTGAGACTGTGGACAAGTGTGAAACAACAGGAATGAGACTGTGGACATCTCTGAGACAAAAGGGACTGAGACAGTGGACACGTTGAATCAACAGGGTTTGACAGCATGGAAATGTCTGAGACAACATTGAATGGACAGTGGACATGTCTGAGACAACAGGCAATGAGACAGTGGACAATTGTGAAATGACAGTGAAGGATACAGTGGAAATATCTGAGACAAAAGGGACTGAGACATTGGACATGTCTGAGTCAACAGGGTTTGGGACAGTGGAGATTTCTGAGACAATAGATGCTGACACAGTTGACATGTCTTAGTGGACATGTCCTGTCTGAGATGACATCAAATGAGAGAGTGAATACATCTGAGACAACAGGGACTGAGACAGTGGACATATATTAGACAACCAGTACTGAGACAGTGGACCTATCTGAGACAACAGACACTGAGACAGTGGACATGTCTGATACAACAGGTGCTGAGACTGTGGTCATGTCTGAGACAATGGGTACAGAGACCTTGTACATGTCTGAGACAACGGGGACTGAGACCTTGTACATGTCTGAGACAACAGGGCCTGAGACAGTGGACATGTCTGAGACAAAAGGGACTGACATAGGGGGTATTTCTGAGACAGCATTGACTCAGACAGTGGGCATGTCTGAGACAACAGGGATTTAGACATTGGACATGTCTAAGAGAGCAGGCACTGAGACAGTGGACATTGCTGATACAAGAGGTATTGAGATTGTGGTCAAGTGTGAAACAACAGGGAATGAGACAGTGGACATGTCTGAGACAAAAGGGACTGAGACATTGGACACGTTGAGTCAAGAGGGTTTGAGAGCATGGAAATGTCTGATTCAACATTGAATGAGACAGTGGACATGTCTGAGACAACAGGCAAAGAGACAGTGGACAAGTGTGAAATGACAGGGCATGAGACAGTGGACATGTCTGAGACAAAATGGACTGAGACATTGGACATGTCTGAGTCAACAGGGTATGAGACAGTGGACCTGGCTGAGACAATAGAGCCTGACACAGTTGACATAACTTAGACAGTGGACAAGTCCTGTCTGAGACGACAGCACCTGAGAGAGTGAACACAACAGAGACAACAGGGACTGAGACAGTGGACACATATTAGACAACCAGTACTGAGAGAGTGGACCTATCTGAGACAAGAGACACTGAGACAGTGGACACGTCTGATACAACAGGGACTGAGACAGTGGACATGTCTGAGACAACAGGTGCTGAGAATGTGTACATGTCTGAGACAATGGGGACTGAGACCATGTACATGTCTGTGACAACAGGGCCTGAGACAGTGGACATATCTGAGACTACAGGGACTTAGACAGTGGACATGTCTGAGACAACATGGACGGCTACAGTGGACACATATTAGACAACCAATACTGAGACACTGGACATATCTGAGACAACAGACACTGAGACAGTGGACATGTCTGATACACCAGGGACTGAGACAGTGGATATGTCTAAGAGAACAGGTGCTGAGACTGTGTACATGTCTGAGACAACGGGGACTGAGACCTTGTACATGTCTGCGACAACAGGGCCTGAGACAGTGGACATGTCTGAGACAACAGGGACTGAGATAGGGGATAAGCCTGAGACAGCATTGACTCAGACAGTGGGCATGTCAGAGACAACAGGGGCTTAAACATTGGACATGTGTAATAGAGCATGCACTGAGACAGTGGGCATGGATGAGACAAGAGGTAGTGAGACTCTGGACAAGTGTGAAACAACAGGGATTGAGACATTGGACATGACTGAGACAAAAGGGACTGAGACAGTGGATACGTCGAATCAACAGGGTTTGAGAGCATGGAAAAGTCTGAGACAACATTGAAAGAGACAGTGGTTATGTCTGAGACAACAGGCAGCGAGACCGTGGACAAGTGAGAAATGGCAGGGCATGAGACAGTGGACATGTCTGAGACAAAAGGGACTGAGACATTGAACATGTCTCGGTCAACAGGGTTTGAGACAGTGGACATGTCTAAGACAATAGAGACTGAGACAGTTGACATGTCTTAGAGAGTGGACAAGTCCTGTCTGAGATGACAGCAACTGAGAGAGTGATCAAAACTGAGACAACAGGTACTGAGACAGTGGACACATATGAGACAACCAGTACTGAGACGGTGGACATATCTGAGAGTACAGGGACTGAGACAGTGGACATGTCTAAGACAAGAGGGACTGAGACAGTGGACATGTCTGAGACAACAGGTACAGAGACTGTGGACATGTCTGAGACAATGACAACTGAGAACTTATACATGTTGAGACAACATGGACTGAGACAGTGGAAATGCCTGAGACAACAGCGACTGAGAGAGTGGATATGTCTGAGACAGCATTGACTGAGACAGTGGGCATGTCTGAGACAAAAGGTGCTGAGACTGTGGACATATCTGAGACAACAGGGACTGAGACTTTGTACATGGCTGAGACAACGGGGACTTAGACCTTGTACATGTCTGAGACAACACTGCCTGAGACAATGGACATGTCTGAGACAACAGGGTTCAATACTGTGGAGATGTCTGAGACAATAGAGGCTGACACAGTTGACATGTCTTAGACAGTTCACAAGTCCTGTCTGAGATGACAGCAACTGAGAGAGTGAACACAACTGAGACAAGAGGGACTGAGACAGTGGACACATCTGAGACAACCAGTACTGAGACAGTGGACATATCTGAGACAACAGGGACTGAGACAGTGGACATGTCTGAGACAACAGGGACTGAGACCTTGTACAGGTCTGAGACAACAGTGTCATCATGGTGCTCCATTTTGACATCATCCTGTTCCATTGTGCCCTCACACTGCTCCAGGTGCCTTGAAAATTCTCCAATGTCTCATCACTCTGCTCCATTGTGTTATCACATTGCTCCATTGTGCCATCACACTGCTCCATTTTGCCATAACACTGCTCCATTATGTCATTAACCTAATCCATTGTTTCATCTCACTGTTCCGTTGTTCACTCACACTGTTCCATTGTGTCAACACACTGCTCCATTGTCCCCTCATACAGCTCCATTGTGGCATCACTCGGCTCCATTGTGGACTCACACTGCTCGATTGTTTCATCACCCTGGTCCATTGTTTCATCACACTTGTCCAATGTGCCCTCACAATGCCCCATTGTGTCCTCACACTGCTCGATTGTGTGATCACACTGTTCCATTTTGCCCTCAAACTGCACCATATGTTCCCTTACACAGCTCCATTGTGTAGTCACACTGCTACATTGTTCCCTCACACTGCTACATTGTGCACTCACGCTACTCCATTGTGCCCCCACACTGCTCCATTGTGGCCTCACCCTGGTCCTTTTTGTCATCTCGCTGCTCAATTATGTCATCACACTGCTCCATTGTGCACTTACTCTATTCCATTGTGCCTGTGCAGTGCTCCATTGTGCCCTCACACTGCTTCATTGTGCCCTCACCCTGTTCCATTGTGCAATCACACTGCTCCATTGTGCCATCATACTGCTCCATTTTGTCATCACACTGCTCCATTGCATCTTCACACTTCTCCATTCTGCCCTTACACTCCTCCATTGTGCACTCACGCTGCTCCATTTTTTCCTCACATTGCTCCATAGAGCCAGCACAGTGCTCCATTGTGCACACATCCTGCATCATTGTGCCATCACACTGCTCCATTGTGCCCTCACAGTGCTCCATTGTACATCACTCTGCTCCATTCTGTCATCACACTGCTCCATTCTGTCATCACACTACTCCATTCTGTCAGCACGCTGCTCCATTGTGCCCTCACAGTGCTCCATTGTTTCATCACACTCCTCCATTGTGTCATCACGCTGCTCCACTGTGTCAACACAGTGCTCCAGTGTGCCCTCACAGTGCTATATTTTGTCTGCACGCTGCTCCATTTTGTCATCACACTGCTCCATTTTGTCATCACACTGCTCCATTGTATCATCACCCTGCTACATTATGTAATCACACTGTTCGATTCTGTACACACTCTCTTCCATTGTGCCCTAACACTCCTCCATTGTGCCCTCACACTGCTCCATTGTGCCCTCACGCTACTACATTTTGCCCTCACACTGCTCCATTCTGTCATCACACTGCTCCATTGTGTCATCACACTGCTCTATTGTGCCATCACACTGCTTCATAGTCACATCACACTGCTCCATTGTGTCATTAACCTGCTCCATTGTTTCATCACACTGTTCCATTGTTCTCTCATGCTGCTCCATTGTGCCCTCACACTGCTTCATTGTGTCATCACACTGTTTCATTGTGTCAACACACTGCTCCATTGTCCCTTCACACTGCTCCGTTGTCCTCTCATACAGCTCCACTGTGGCATCACTCGGCTCCATTGTGGACGCACACTGCTAGATTTTATTCATCACACTGGTCCATTGTTTCATCACACTCGTCCATTGTGAAATCACAGTGCTCAATTGTGTCCTCACACTGCTCGATTGTGTGATCACACTGCTCCATTTTGCCCTCACACTACACCATATGTTCCCTCACACAGCTCCATTGTGTCATCACACTGCTCCGTTGCTCGCTCTCACTGCTCCATTGTGCATTCACGCTACTCCATTGTGTCCCCACACTGCTCCATTGTGTCTTCACACTGATCCTTTGTGTCATCATGCTGCTCAATTATGTCATCCCACTGCTCCTTTGTGCCCTTACTCTCTTCCATTGTGCCCTCGCTGTGCTCCATTGTGTCCTCACATTGCTTCATTGTGCCCTCACACTGTTCCATTGTGCAATCACACTGCTCCATTGTGTCATCACACTGCTCCATTGTGCCTACACACTGCTCAGTTTTGTCTTCACACTTCTCCATTGTGCCCTCACACTCCTCCTTTGTGCACTAATGTTACTCCATTTTTCCTCACACTGCTCCATAGAGCCAACCCAGTACTCCATTGTGCACACACCCTGCATCATTGTGCCAACACACTGCTCGATTATGCCCTCACAGTGCTCCATTGTGCATCACTCTGCTCCATTGTGTCATCACACTGCTCCATTCTGTCATCACGCTGCTCCGTTGTGTCAACACACTGCTCCATTTTCAGATCACTATGCTCCATTGTGTCATCACACTGCTCCATTGTATCATCACACTGCTACCTTGTGTCATCACACTACTCGATTGTTTGCAAACACTCTTCCATTTTACCCTCATGCTGCTCCATTTTGTCCTCACACTGCTCCATTGTATCATAACACTGCTCCATTTTTTTCTCACTCTGGTCCATTGTTCCCTCACACTACTCCATTTTGCCAATGCACTGCTCCAATTTGCCATCACGCTGCACCATTGTGCCCTCACACTGTTCCAGGTGCCTTGAAAATTCTCCAATGTGTCATCACACTGCTCCAGTGTGTCATCACATTGCTCCATTGTGCCATCACACTGCTCCATTTTGTCATCACACTGCTCCATTGTGTCATTAACCTACTCCATTGTTTCATCACACTGTTCCATTGTTCTCTCATGCTGCTCCATTGTGCCCTCACACTGCTGCATTGTGTCATCACACAGTTCCATTGTGTCAACTCACTGCTCCATTGTCCCCTCATACTGCTCCATTGTGGCATCACTCGGCTCCATTGTGGACTCACACTGCTCGATTGTTTCATCACCCTGGTCCATTGTTTTATCACACTTGTCCAATGTGCCCTCACAATGCCCCATTGTGTCCTCACACTGCTCGATTGTGTGATCACACTGCTCCATTTTGCCCTCAAACTGCACCATATGTTCCCTTACACAGCTCCACTGTGTAGTCACTCTGCTGCATTGTTCCCTCACACTGCTCCATTGTGCACTCACGCTACTCCATTGTGCCCCCACACTGCTCCATTGTGGCCTCACCCTGGTCCTTTGTGTCATCACGCTGCTCAATTATGTCATCACACTGCTCCATTGTACACTTACTCTATTCCATTGTGCCTGTGCTGTGCTCCATTGTGCCCTCACACTGCTTCATTGTACCCTCACACTGTTCCATTGTGCAATCACACTGCTCCATTGTGCGATCATACTGCTCCATTTTGTCATCACACTGCTCCATTGCATCTTCACACTTCTCCATTCTGCCCTTACACTCCTCCATTGTGCACTCACGCTGCTCCATTTTTTCCTCACACTGCTCCATAGAGCCAACACAGTGCTCCATTGTGCACACACCCTGCATCATTGTGCCATCACACTGCTCCATTTTGCCCTCACAGTGCTCCATTGTACATCACTCTGCTCCATTCTGTCATCACACTGCTCCATTCTGTCATCACACTATTCCATTCTCTCAGCATGCTGCTCCATTGTGCCCTCAGAGTGCTCTATTGTGTCATCACACTGCTCCATTGTGTCATCACACTGCTCCATTGTGTCATCACACTATTCCATTCTCTCAGCATGCTGCTCCAGTGTGCCCTCACAGTGCTATATTTTGTCCACACACTGCTCCATTTTGTCATCACACTGCTCCATTGTATCATCACCTTGCTACCTTGTGTAATCACACTGCTCTATTCTGCACACACTCTCTTCCATTGTGCCCTAACACTCCTCCATTGTGCCCTCACACTGCTCCATTGTGCCCTCATGCTACCATATTGTGCCCTCACACTGCTCCATTCTGTCATCACACTGCTCCATTGTGTCATCACACTGCTGTATTGTGCCATCACACTGCTCCATTGTCACATCACACTACTCCATTGTGTCATTAACCTGCTCCATTGTTTCATCACATTGTTCCATTGTTCTCTCATGCTGCTCCATTGTGCCCTCACACCGCTCCATTGTGTCATCACATTGTTTCTTTGTGTCAACACACTGCTCCATTGTCCCTTCACACTGCTCCATTGTCCTCTCATACAGCTCCATTGTGGCATCACTCAGCTCCATTTTGGACTCAAACTGCTAGATTTTGTCATCACACTGGTCCATTGTTTCATCACACTCGTCCATTGTGAAATCACAGTGCTCCATTGAGTCCTCACACTGCTCGATTGTATGATCACACTGCTCCATTTTGCCCTCACACTGCACCATATGTTCCCTCACACAGCTCCATTGTGTCTTCACACTGCTCCGTTGTTCCTTCACACTGCTTCATTGTGCACTCATGCTACACCATTGTGCCCCTACACTGCTCCATTGTGTCTTCACACTGATCCTTTGTGTCATCACGCTGCTCAATTATGTCATCCCACTGTTCCTTGGTGCCCTTACTCTGTTCCATTGTGCCCTCGCTGTGCTCCATTGTGCCCTCACATTGCTTCATTGTGCCCTCACACTGTTCCATTGTGCAATCACACTGCTCCATTGTTCCATCAACTGCTCCATTGTGTCATCACACTGCTCCATTGTGCCTACAGACTGCTCAATTGTGTCTTCACCCTTCTCCATTGTGCCCTCACACTCCTCCATTGTGCACTCACGCTACTCCATTTTTCCTCACACTGCTCCATGGAGCCAACATAGTGCTCCATTGTGCACACACCCTGCATCATTGTACCAACACACTGCGCCATTGTGCCCTCACAGTGCTCCATTGTGCATCACCCTGCTCCATTTTGTCATCACACTGCTCCATTCTGTCATCACGCTGCTCCAATGTGTCATCACACTGCTCCTTTTGGCCATCATACTGCTCCATTGTGCCATCACACTGCTCCATTGTGTCATTACACTGCTCCATTGTGCCCTCACGCTGCTCCATTGTGCCCTCATGCTGCTCCATTTAGTCCTCACACTCCTCCATTTTGTCATCTCAGTGCTCCATTTTGTCCTCACACTGCTCCATTGTGTCATCACACTGCTTCATTGTGCCCACTCCCTGCAACATTGTACCATCACACTGCTTCATTGTGCCCACACAGTGCTCCACTGTGCCCTCATACTTCTCAATTGTGCCATCACACTGTTCCATTATGTCATCACACTTCTCCACTGTGTCATCACTCTGCTCCCTTGTGCCCTCACTCTGCTCCATTGTGCCCTCAAACTCCTCCATTTTGCCCTCAGGCTGCTCCATTTTGTCCTCACTCTCCTCCATTGTGCCATCTCAATGCTCCATTTTGTCCTCACACTGCTCCATTGTGTCATCACACTGCTCCATTGTGCCCACTCCCTGCACCATTGTACCATCACACTGCTTCATTGTGCCCTCACAGTGCTCCATTGTGCCCTCATCCTGCTCAATTGTGCCATCACACTGCTCCACTGTGTCATCACACTTCCCCACTGTGTCATCACGCTGCTCCATTGTGCCCTCAACTGCTCCATTGTGCCCTCAAACTCCTCCATTGTGCTCTCACGCTGCTCCATTTTGTCCTCACACTCCTCCATTGTGCCATCTCAATGCTCCATTTTGTCCTCACACTGCTCCATTGTGTCATCACACTGCTCCATTGTGCCCACTCCCTGCAACATTGTACCATCACACTGCTTCATTGTGCCCACACAGTGCTCCATTGTGCCCTCATCCTGCTCAATTGTGCCATCACACTGCTCCACTGTGTCATCACACTTCTCCACTGTGTCAGCATGCTGCTCCATTGTTTCATCACGCTGCTCCATTGTGTCATCACACTGCTGCATTTTGCCCTTACACACCTCCATTGTGCCCTAACTCTGCACCATTTTGTCCTCATACTGCTCCATTGTGTCATCACACTGCTCCTTTGTTCCATCACTCTGCTCCAATGTGTCATCACGCTGCTCCATTGTGCCATCACAATGCTCAATTGTGTCATCACACTGCTTCATGGTGTCATCACCCTGCTTCTCTGTGTCATCTCCCTGCTCCATTGTGTCATCACGTGGACCCATTGTGTCATCACACTTCTCCATTGTGCCATGATCTGGCTCCATTGTGTGTCACAGTGCTCTAATTTGTCATCACACTGCTCCATTGTGCCCTCAAACTGCTCCATTGCATCATCACACTACTCGATTGTATCATCACACTGCTCCATTGTGCCCTCACACTTCTCCATTGTGCCATCACGCTGCTCCATTGTGCCCTCACACTCCTCCATTGTGTCATGACCCTGCTCCATTGTGTCATCACACTGCTCCATTGTCCCCTCACACTGCTCCATTGTGAAATCACACTAATCCATTGTGCACTCACACTGCTCCATTGTGTCATCACACTGCTCCATTGTGTCATCACACTGCTCCATTGTGCCCTCACAATGCTCCATTGTGTCATCACACTGCTCCATTTTGCCCTCACAATGCTCCATTGTGTGATCACACTGCTCCATTTTGCCCTCACACTGCACCATATGTTCCCTCACAGAGCTCCATTGTGTCCTCACACTGCTCCATTGTGCCCTAACCCTGCTCCATTGTGTCCTAACACTGCTCCATTGTGCCCTCATGCTACTCCATTGTGCCCTCAAACTGCTCCATTGTGCCATCATACTGGTCCATTGTGTCATCACGCTGCTCAATTATGTCACCACACTGCTCCATTGTGCCTTGACACTGCTTCATTGTGCCCTCACACTGTTCCATTGTGCAATCACAATCCTCCATTTTTCCATCATACTGCTCCATTGTGTCATCACACTGCTCTATTGTGCCATCACAATCCGCAATTTTGTCTTCAGACTTCTCTGTTGTGCCCACACACTCCTCCATTGTGCCATCACACTGCTGAATTGTGTCATCACACTGCTCCATTTTGCCCTCACAATGCTCCACTGTGTTATCACACTGCTCGATTTTGGATCACAGTGCTCTATTTTGTCATCACACTGCTCCATTGTGCTATGAAACTGCTCCATTGCATCATCTCATTACTCCATTGTATCATCACATGGCTACATTTTACCCTCTCAGTGCTCCATTGTGCCTCACGCTGCTCCATTGTGTCATTACACTGCTCCATTGTGCCCTCACAATGCTCCATTGTGTCATCACACTCTTCCATTGTGTCATCACACTGCTCCATTTTGCCCTCACACTGCACCATATGTTCCCTCACAGAGCTCCATTGTGTCCTCACACTGCTCCATTGTGCCCTAACACTGCTCCATTGTGTCCTAACACTGCTCCATTTTGCCCTCACGCTACTCCATTGTGCCCTCACACTGCTCCATTGTGACATCACACTGGTCCATTTTGTCATCACGCTGCTCAATTATGTCATCACACTGCTCAGTTGTGCCCTCACATGGCTTCATTGTGCCCTCACACTGTTCCATTGTCCAATCACACTGCTCCTTTTTTCCATCACACTGCTCCATTGTGTCATCACGCTGCTCCAATGTGCCATCACACTGCTCAATTAAGTCATCACACTGCTTCACGATATCATCACCCTGCTTCTCTGTGTCATCTCGCTGCTCTATTGTGTCATCACGTGGCTCCATTGTGTCATCACACTTCTCCATCGTGCCATCACCCGGCTCCATTGTGGATCACAGTGCTCTATTTTGTCATCACACTGCTCTATTGTGCCATCAAACTTCTCCATTGCATCATCACACTACTCAATTTTGTCATCACACTGCTCCATTGTGCCCTCACACTGCTCCATTGTGCCATCATGCTACTCCATTGTGCCCTCACACGCCTCCCTTGTGTCATGAAACTGCTCCTTTGTGTCATCCACTGCTCCATTGTCCACTCACACTGCTCCATTGTGAAATCACGCCAATCCATTGTGCACTTACACTGCTCCATTGTGTCATTACACTGCTCCATTGTGCCCACACAATGCTCCATTGTGTCATTACACTGCTCCATTGTGTCATCACACTGCTCCATTTTGCCCTCACAATGCTCCATTGTGTGATCACACTGCTCCATTTTGCCCTCACACTGCACCATATGTTCCCCCACAGAGCTCCATTGTGTCCTCACACTGCTCCATTGTGCCCTAACACTGCTCGATTGTGTCCTAACACTGCTCCATTGTGCCCTCACACTGCTTCATTGTGTCCTCACACTGTTCCAATGTGCAATCACACTCCTCCATTGTTCCATCATACTGCTCCATTGTGTCATCACACTGCTCCATTTTGCCCTCACACTGCACCATATATTCCCTCACAGAGCTCCATTGTATCCTCACATTGTTCCATTGTGCCCTAACACTGCTCCTTTGTGTCCTAACACTGCTCCATTTTGCCCTCATGCTACTCCATTGTGCCCTCACACTCCTCCATTGTGCCATCACACTGCTCCATTGTGTCATCACGCTGCTCCACTGTGTCATCACACTGCTCCATTGTGCCCTCACAATGCTCCATTGTATCATCACACTGCTCAATTTTGGATCACAGTGCTCTATTTTGTCATCACACTGCTCCATTGTGCTATGAAACTGCTCAATTGCATCATCTCACTACTTCGTTTTATCATCACATTGCTCCATTTTACCCTCTCAGTGCTCCATTGTGCCTCACGCTGTTCCATTGTTCCCACACAGGGATCCATTGTGACATCACACTTCTCCATTCTGTCATTAACCTGCTCCATTGTTTCATCACACTGCTCCATTGTTCCCTCACGCTGCTCCATGCTGCCCTCACACTGCTCCGTTTTGTCATCACACTGCTCCATTGTGTCATCACACTGCTCCATTGTTGCCTAATACAGCTCCATTGTGGCATCACACGGCTCCACTGTGGACTCACACTGCTCCATTTTGTCATCAAATTGTACCATTGTTTCATCACACTTGTCCATTGTGCCCTCACAATACTCCATTGTGTCCTCACACTGCTCAGTTGTGTGATCACACTGCTCCATTTTGCCCTCACACTGCACCATATGTTCCCTCACACAGCTCATTTTGTCTTCACACTCCTCCATTGTGCCCTCACACTGCTCCGTTGTGCCCTCGTGCTATTATATAGTGCCCTCACAATGCTCCATTGTGCCATCACACTGCTTCATTGTGCCCTCACACTGCTCCATTGTTCCCTCACAGTTCCCTATTTTGCCTGCACACTGCTCCATTGTGTCATCACACTGCTCAATTGTGCAATCACACTGCTCCATTGAGCCCTCACACTGCTCCATTGTGCTCTCCCACTGCTCCATTGTGCCATCACACTGCTCCATTGTGTCATTATGCTGCTCCATTGTGTCATCACCCAGCTCCATTGTTCTGTCACGGTGCTCCATAGTGCCCACACACTGCTCCATTGTCCCCTCACACTGCTCCATTTTGGCATCACGTGGCTCCATTGTGCACACACACTGCTCCATTGTATCATCACACTGCTCTATTGTGTCATCACACCGCTGCATTGTGCCCTCACAATGCTCCATTGTATCATCACACTGCTCGATTGTGTCATCACACTGATCCATTTTGCCCTCACACTGCACCATTGTGCCATCACACTGTTCTGTTGTGCCCTCATGCTACTCCATTGTGCCCACACTCAGCTCCATTGTGCCATCACACTGGTCCATGTGTCATCACTCTGCTCAATTATGTCATCACACTGCTCCATTGTGCCCTTACACTGTTCCATTGTGCCCTCACTGTGCTCCATTGTGTCATCACACTGCTCCATTTTGTCACCTCTCTGGTCAATTGTGGCATCACACTGCTCTAATGTGCCAACACACTGCTCCATTGTGTCATCACACTTCTCCACTGTTTCATCACACTTCTCCACTGTGTCATTACCCTGCTCCATTGTTTAATCATGCTGCTCCATTATCTCATCACACTGCTCCATTGTGCCCTCACACACCTCCATTGTGCCCTAACTCTTCTGCATTTTGTTCTCACAGTGCTCCAATGTGTCATCACACTGCTCCATTGTGCCATCACGCTGCTCCATTGTGTCATCATGCTGCTCCCTTGTATCATCACACTTCTCAGTTGTGTCATCTCACTGCTTCTCTGTGTGATCACACTGCTTCTCTGTCATCACGCTGCTCCATTTTGTCATCTCGCAGATCTATTGTGCCATCACACTCCTCCATTGTGCCATCAACCTGCTCCATTTTGGATCACAGTGCTCTATTTTGTCATCACACTGCTCCATTGTGCCATCACATTGCTCCATTGCATCATGACACTACTCCATTGTATCATCACACTGTTCCATTGTGCCCTCACACTGCTCCGTATTATCCTTGAAGTGCTACATTGTGCCCTCATGCTGCTTCTTTTTGCCCTCACAGGGAACCATTGTGACATCACACTGCTCCATTGTGTGATTAACCTGCTCCATTATTTCAACACACTGCTACATTGTTCCCTCACGATGCTCCATTGTGCCTTCACACTGCTCCATCGTGTCATCACACTGCTCCATTGTGTCATAACACTGCTCCACTGTTGCCTCATACAGCTCCATTGTGGCATCACACGGCTCCATTGTGGACTCACACTGCTCCATTTTGTCATCACACTGTTCCATCGTTTCATCACACTGGTCCATTGTGCCCTCACAATACTCTATTTTGCCCTCACAATACTCCATTGTGTCCTCACACTGCTCTATTGTGTGATCACACTGCTCCATTTTGCCCTCACAATATTCCATTGTGTCCTCACACTGCTCGATGGTGTGAATGCACTGCTCCATTTTGCCCTCACATTGCACCATATGTTCCCTCACACAGCTCCATTTTGTCTTCACACTGCTCGATTGTGGCCTGACACTGCTCCATTGTGCACTCATGCTACTCCCTTGTGCATTCACACTGCTCAATTGTGCCTTCACACTGGTCCATTGTGTCATTGCACTGCTCAATTATGTCATCACACTGCTCCATTGTGCCCTTACAAGGTTCCATTGTGCCCTCACAGTGCTCCATTGTGACCTCAGCCTGCTCAATTGTGCTCTCACACTTTTCCATTGTGCCCTCACACTGCTCTATTGTGTCATCACACTGTTCCTTTGTGTCATCACACTGGTCCATTGTCCCCTCACACTGCTGCATTGTGCCATCACACGGCTACATTGTGCACTCACACTGCTCCAATGTGTCATCACATTGCTCCATTGTGTCATCACACTGCTCCAGTGTGCCCTCACAATGCTCTATTGTGTCATCACACTTCTCGATTGTGTCATCACACTGCTCCAGTGTGCCCTCACACTGCACCATATGTTCCCTCACACAGCGCCATTGTGTTTTCACACTGCTCCATTGTGCCCTCACACTGCTAGATTGTGCCTTCACACTGCTCCATTGTGCCCTCGCACAGGTCCATTGTGCCATCACACTGCTCTATAATGTCATCTCACTGCTCCCATTGTCCTCCCACTGCAAAATTGCATCCTCACACTGCACCATTGTGCCCTCATCATGCTCCATTGTGCCCTCACACTCTTCCTTTGTGTCATCACAGTGCTCCATTTTGTCATCACCCTACTCCTTAATGTCATCTCACTGCTACAAGTGTCCACAGTCTGCTCCTTTGTGCACTCAGACTGCACCATTGTGTCCTCACACTGCCCCAATGTACCCTCACACTGCACTATTGTGACCTCACACTGCTCCATTGTGCCCTCACACTGCTCCATTGTGTAATCACACTGCTCCACTGTGTCTTCATTGTGCTCCATTTTGACATCACGTTGCTCCATTGTGCCCTCACACTGCTCCAGTGTGCCTTAAAAATGCTCCCATGTGTCATCACACTGCTCCATTGTGGAATCAAACTGCTCCATTGTGACATCACACTGTTCCATTGTGTCATCACACTGCTCCACTGTGTCATCACACAGCTCTACTGTTTCATCATGCTGCTGCATTGTTCCATCACACTGCTCCATTTTATCATCACACTGCTCCACTGTGTCATCACTCTTCTCCACTGTGTCATCACGCTGCTCCATTGTTTCATCACGGTGCTCCATTGTGTCAACACACTGCTCCATTTTGCTCCAGCTTACTTCCATTGTGCCCTCACGCTGCTCCATTTTGTCTTCACTCTGCTCCATTGTGTCATCACACTGCTACTTTTTGCACTCAAACTGCTCATTCGTGCCATCACGCTGATTCATAGTGTCTTCACACTGCTCAATTTTTTCCCTCACAATGCTCCATTCTTCCCTCATGCTGCTCCTTTGTGCCCTCTCAGGGCTCCATTGTGACATCACACTGCTCCACTCTGTCATCACAGTGCTCCTTTTTGTCATCCCACTGCTCCATTGTGCGCTCACAGTGCTCCATTTTTCCCTCATGCTCCATTATGTCATCACACTGCTCCATTGTGACATCTCGCGGCTCCATTGTGCACTCACACTGCTCCATTGTGTCATCACACTGCTCCGTTTTGTCATCGCACTGCTCCATTGTGCAATCACAATGCTCCATTATGTCATCACATTGCTCGATTGTGTCATCACACTTCTCCATTTTGCCCTCACCCTGCACCATATGTTCCCTAACAGAGCTCCATTGTGTCCTCACACTGCTCCATTGTGCCGTCACACTCCTCCACTGTGCCTTCACACTACTCCATTGTGCCCTCACACTGCTACATTGTGCCATCACACTGTTCCATTGTGTCATCACGTTGCTCAATTATGTCATCATACTGGTCCATTGTGCCCACACTCTGCTCCACTGTGTCATCAAACTGGTCCATTTTCCCCTCACCCTGCTCCATTGTGCCATCACACTGCTCCATTGTGTCCTTACACTGCTCCATTGTATCATCACTCTGCTCCATTTTTCCCTCACGCTGCTCCATTGTGCCCTCACACTGCTCCATTGTGTCATCACACTGTTCCATTGTGTCATCACTCTGGTCCACTGTCCCCTCACACTCTACTATTTTGCCATCACAAGGCTCTATTGTGTACTCACACTGCTCCATTGTGCCCTCACTGTCCTCCATTCTGTCATCAAACTGCTCAATGGTGTCATCACACTGCTCCATTTTGCCCACACAGTGCACCATATGTTCCCTCACACAGCTCCATTGTGTCTTCACACTGCTCCATTGTGCCCTCACACTGCTAGATTGTGCCCTCACACTGCTCCATTGTGCCCTCACATGGGTCCATTGTGCCATCACACTGTTCCATAATGTCATCTCACTGCTCCAATGGCCCTCACATTGCACCATTGCATCCTCACACTGCGCCATTGTGCTCTCATAGTGCTCTATTGTGCCCTCACTCTACATCATTGTGCCCTCACAGTCTTCCTTTGTGTCATCACAGTGCTCCATTTTGTCATCACCCTTAATGTCATCTCACTGCTACAAGTGTCCACAAACTGCTCCTTTGTGCACTCACTCTGCACCATTGGGTCCTCACACTGCCCCAGTGTGCCCTCACACTGCTCTACCATGACCTCACACTGCTCCATTGTGCCCTCACACTGCTCCATTGTGTCATCAAACTGCTCCATTGTGCCCTCACACTGCTCCACTGTGTCTTCATGGTACTCCATTTTGACATCACGTTGCTCCATTGTGCCCCCACACTGCTCCGTTGTGCCTTCAAAATGCTCCAATATGTCATTACACTGCTCCATTGTGGAATCACACTGCTCCATTGTGACATCACACTGTTCCATTGTGTCATCACACTTCTCCCTTGTGTGCCATCACACTCCTCCATTGTATGCTCACACTGCTCCATTGTGTGATCACACTGCTCCATTGTCCCCTCACACTGCTCCATTGTGGCATCACTCTGCTCCATTGTGTTATCACACTGCTCCATTGTGTCATCACACTACTCCATTGTCCCCTCACACTGCTCCATTATTTCCTCACACTGCTCACTTCTGCCCTCACGATGCTCCTCTGTGCCCTCACAGGGCTTCATTGTGACATCACACTGCTGTGTTGCGTCATCACATGGCTCCTTTTTGTCATCCCACTGCTCCATTGTGCCCCCACACTGGTCCATTGTGTCATCACGCTGCTAAATTATGTCATCACACTGCTCCATTGTGCCATCACACTGCTCCATTGTGTCATCACGCTGCTCCATTGTGCCATCACACTGCTCAATTGTGCCATCACACTGCTTCAGTGTGTCATCACACTGCTTCTCTGTGTCATCACGCTGCTCCGTTGTGTCATCACGTGCCTCCATTGTGTCATGAAACTCCTCCATTTTGCCATCACCCTGCTCCATTGTGGATCTCAGTGCTCCATTTTGTCATCACACTGCTCCATTTTGCCATCACACTGCTCCATTGCAACATCACACTGTTCCATTGCATCATCACACTCTTCCATTGTGCCCTCACACTGCTCAATTGTGCCATCATGCTGATCCATTGTGTCATCACACTGCTCCATTTTTCCCTCACAGTATTGCATTTTGCCCAATTACTGCTCTTTGTGCCCTCAGAGGGCTCCATTGTGACATTTTACTGCTCCATTGGGTCATCACACTGCTCCTTTTTGTCATCCCACTGCTCCATTGTGCACTCACACTGCTCAATTGTGCCCTTATGCTGCTCCATTTTGCCATCACACTGCACCCTTGTGTCTTCACACTGCTTCATTGTGCCCTCACGCTGCTCCATTTTTCCCTCCCACTGCTCTATTGTGCCGGCAGACTGCTCCATTGTGCCCTCACAGTGCTCATTTGTGCCCTCACACTGCTCCACTGTACCCTCACACTGCTCCCTTGTGCCCTCACACGGCTCCATTGTGCCACCTTATTCCTCCATTGTGTCATTACGCTGCTCCATTGTGTTATCACACTGCTCCATTGTTCCCTCACGCTGCTCCATTGTGACCTCACACTGCTCCATTGTGTCATGACCCTGCTCCGCTGTGTCATCATAATGCTCCATTGTCCCCTCACACTGCTCCATTGTGACATCACACAACTCCATCGTGCACTCACACTGCTCCATTGTGTCATCATGCTGCTCCATTGTGTCATCACACTGCTCGATTGTGTCATTACACTGCTGCATTTTGCCCTCACACTGCACCATATGTTCCCTCACAGAGCTCCACTGTGTCCTCACACTGCTCCATTGTGCCCTTACACTGCACCATTTTGCCTTCATACTGCTCCATTGTGCCCTCATGCTACTCCATTGTGCCCTCACACTGCTCCATTGTGCCATCACACTGCTCATTTGTGTCATCACACTGCTCCATTGTTCCATCACACTGCTTCAGTGTGTCATCACACTGCTTCTCTGTGTCATCACTCTGCTCCACTGTGTCATCACGTGCCTCCATTGTGTCATGAAAACCCTCCATTTTGCCATCTCCCTGCTCCATTGTGGATCACAGTGCTCCATTTTTGCATCACCCTGCTCCATTTTGCCATCATACTGCTCCACTGCATCATCACACTGTTCCGTTGTATCATTATACTGTTCCACGGTGCCCTCATACTGATCATTTGTGCTGTCACACTGATTCAATGTGCCATCACACTGCTCTATTTTTTACTCACAGTGCTCCATTGTGCCTTCATGCTGCTCTTTGTGCTGTCACAGTGCTCCACTGTGACATCACACTGCTCCATTGTTTCATCCCACTGCTCCTTTTTGTCATCCCACTGCTCCATGGTACCCTGAGGCTGCTCCATTGTGACCTCACACTGCACCATTGTGTCCTCACACTGCTTCATTGTGTCCTCACGCTGCTCAATTTCTCCCTCACATTTCTTTATTGTGCCCGCACACTGCTCTATTGTGTCATCCCACTGCTCCTTTTTCTCATCCCACCACTCCATGGTACCATCAGGCTGCTCCATTGTGACCTCACACTGAACCATTGTGTCCTCACACTGCTTCATTATGCCCTCACACTGCTTAATTGCTCCCTCACAGTTCTTTATTGTGCTGGCACACTGCTCTATTGTGTCATCACACTCTCAAGTGTGTCATCAAATTGCTCCAAGTGCCCTCACACTGCTCCATTGTGTCCTCACACTGCACCATTGTGCCCTCACAGGGCTCCATTGTGCCCTCACACTAAAACATTGTGCTTTCACACTCTTCCATTGTGTCATAACGCTGCTCCATTTTGACATCACACTGCTCCATAATGTCAACTTACTGCTCCAAGTGTCCTCACACTGCTCCATTGTGCACTCAGACTGCACCATTGTGTCCAGACACTACTCTGATGTGCCCTCACACTGCTCCATTGTGTCATCACGCTAGTCCATTGTGCCATCACACTGCTCAATTGTGCCATTACACTGCTTCAGTGTGTCATCACACTGCTTCTCTGTGTCAACATGCTGCTCACTGTGTCATCACCCTGCTCAATTTTGCTCTCGGACTGCTCCAATGTGCCCTCAAATTGCTCCATTGTGTCATCACACTGCTCCATTGTGCCATCACACTGCTCAATTGTGTCATCACACTGCTCCATTGTGTCATCACACTTCCCCATTGTGTCATCCCACTGCTACATTGTGTCATCATACTGCTCGATTCTGCATTCAAACTCCTCCACTGTGCACTCACACTGCTCCATTTTGTCCTCCCACTGCTCCATTGTGTCATCACACTGCTCCATTGTGTCCTCACACTGGTCCATTTTTCCCTCACATTGCTCCATTCTGCCATCACACTGCTCATTTATGCCATCACACTGCTCCATTGTGCCATCACACTGCGCTATTGTGCCACCACAGTCCTCCATTGTGTCCTCACACTGGTCCAATTTTCCCTCACACTGCTGCATAATGCCATTACACTGCACCTTTGTGTCATCACACTGCTCCTTTTTGCCATTAAACTCCTCCATTGTGTCCTCACACTGATCCATTGTTCCCTCACACTGCTCCATTGTGTCATCACACTGCTCCACTGTGTCATCACACAGCTCTACTGTGTCAACATGCTGCTGCATTGTGCCATCACACTGCTCCATTGTGTCATCACACTTCTCCACTGTGTCATCACACTTCTCCACTGTGTCTTCATGCTGCTCCATTGTTTCATAGTGCTGCTCCATTGTGTCATCACACTTCTCCACTGTGTATTCACACTGCTCCATTGTTTCATTGCGCTGCTCCATTGTGTCATCACACTGCTCCATTGTGCCCTCACAACGTCCATTGTGCCCTCACGCTGCTCCTTTTTGTCCTCACACTGCTCCATTGTGCCCTCACACTGCTCCACTCTGTCATCATTGTGTTTGATTTTGACATCATGCTGCTCCATTGTTCCCTCACACTGCTCCATTTTCCCATCACACTGCTCATTCGTGCCTTCACACTTCTCTATTTTGCCATCACACTGCTCCATTGTGCCATCACGCTGCACCATTGTGTCCTCACACTGATTCAATGTGCTCACAATATGCACCATTGTGTCATCACACTGCTTCTTTATCCTATCACAATGCTCCACTGTGTCATCAAACTGTTCCATTGTGTCACCACAATGCTACCTTTTGTTATCACACTGCTCCATTGTGTGCCCACACTCTCCCATTGTGCTCTCATGCTGCTCCATTTTGTCCTCACACTGCTCCATTGTTTCATCACACTGCTCCATTGTGCCATCACAGTTCTCCATTGTGCCCTCGCAGTGCTCAATTGTGCCCTCACACTGCTCTATTGTGTCATCACACTGCTGCATTTTGCTCTCACACTGCACCATATGTTCCCTCACAGAGCTCCCTTGTGTCCTCACACTGCTCCATTGTGCCCTAACACTGCTCCATTTTGCCCTCACACTGCTCAATTGTGCTGTCACGCTGATTCAATGTGTCATCACACTACTCCATTTTTTACTCACAGTGCTCCATTGTGCCTTCATGCTGCTCTTTCTGCCCTCACAGTGCTCCACTGTGATATTACACTGCTCCATTGTTTCATCACACTGCTCCTTTTTGTCCTCCCACTGTTCCATGGTACCCTCAGGCTGCTCCATTGTGACCTCACACTGAACCATTGTGTCCTCACCTGCTTCATTGTGCCCTCACGCTGCTCAATTGTTCCCACACAGTTCTTTATTGTGCCCACACACTACTCTATTGTGTCATCACACTGCTCAACTGTGTCATCACATTGCTCAATAATGTCATCTCACTGCTCCAAGTGCCCTTGCACTGTTCCATTGTGTCCTCACACTGCACCATTGTGCCCTTACAGGGCTCCATTTTGCCCTCACACTACACCAATGTGCCCTCACACTGTTCCATTGTGTCATAACACTACTCCATTTTGATATCACACTGCTGCATAATGTCATCTCACTGCTACAAGTGTCCTCACACTGCTCCATTGTGCACTCAGACAGCACCATTGTGTCCTCACAGTGCTCCAATAAGCCCTCACACTGCTCCAATGTGACATCCCACTGCTCCATTGTGCCCTGACACTGCTCCACTGTGCCCTCATAGTGCTCCATTGTGTCATCACACTGCTCTATTTTCCCCTCACACTGCTCCACTGTGTCATCACACTGCTCCAATGTGCCCTCACACTGCTCTAGTGTGCCCTCAAAATGCTCCATTGTGACATCACACTGCTCCATTGTGCCATCACACTGCTCAATTGTGTCATCACACTGCTCCATTGTGTCATCACACTTCCCCATTGTGTCATCACACTGCTACATTGTGTCATCATACTGCTCTATTGTGCATCCAAACTCCTCCACTGTGCCCTCACACTGCTCCATTTTGTCCTCCCACTGCTCCATTGTGTCATCACACTGCTCCATTGTGTCCTCACATTGGTCTATTTTTCCCTCACATTGCTCAATTTTGCCATCACAGTGCTCATTTGTGCCATCACACTGCTCCGTTGTGCCATCACACTGCTCCATTGTGCCACCACAGTCCTCCATTGTGTCCTCACACTGGTCCATTTTTCTCTCACACTGCTTCGTAGTGCCATCACACTGCTCCTTTGTGACATCACACTGCTCCTTTGTTCCATTATACTCCTCAATTGTGTCCTCACACTGGTCCATAGTTCCCTCACACTGCTCCACTGTCATCACACTGTTCCACTGTGCCAACACACAACTCTACTGTGTCATCATGCTGCTGCATTGTGCCATCACACGGCTCCATTGTGTCATCACACTTCTCCACTGTGTCATCACACTTCTCCACTATGTCATCACGCTGCTCCATCGTTTCTATACACTGCTCCATTGTGTCCTCAAACTGCTCCATTGTGCCCTCACACTGCTCCATTGTGCTCTCACGCTGCTCCATTTTGTACTGCCACTGCTCCATTGTGTCATCACTCTGCTCCATTGTGCTCTAACAATGCTAAATTGTGCCATCACTCTGATTCATAGTGCCATCACACTGCTCAATTTTTCCCTCACAGTGCTCCATTCTGCCCTCACACTGCTCCTTTGTGTCCTCACAAGGCTCGATTTTGACATCACACTGCTCCACTGTGTTATAACACTGCTCTGTTTTGTCATCCCACTACTCCATTGTGCCCTCACACTGCTCCATTGTGCCCTCATGCTGCTCCATTATGTCATCACACTGCTCCATTGTGCTATGACAATGCTCCCATGTGCCCTCACAGTGCTCAGTTGTGCCCCCACACTGCTGCATTGTGCCCTCCTACTGCTCCATTATGTGATAACCCTGCTCCATTTTGCCATCACACTGCTTCATTGTGTCATCACCCTGCTCCATTGTTCCCTCACATTGCTCCATTGTGCCCTCACACTGCTCCATTGTGTCATCACACTGCTCCATTGTGTCAATACACTGCTCCTTTGTCACCTCACACTGCTCCATTGTGGCATCACACGGATTCATTGTGCACTCACACTGCTCCATTTTGTCATCACACAGCTGCATTGTGTCATGGCACTGCTCCATTGTGCCCTCACAATACTCCATTGTGTCATCACATTGCTTGATTTTGTGATCACACTGCTCCATTTTGCCCTCACACTGCACCATATGTTCCATCACACAGCTCCATTGTGTCTTCACACTGCTCAATTGTGCCCTCGCACTGCTCCATTGTGCCTTCACGCTACTCCATTGTGCCCTCAGACTGCTCCATTGTGCTTTCACACTGTCCATTGTGTCATCACGCTGCTCAATTATGTCAACACACTGCTCCATTGTGCCCTTACACTGTACCACTGTGTCCTCACAGTGCTCTATTGTGTCATCACACTGCTCCATTTTGTAATCACTCTGCTCAATTGTGCCATCACACTGCTCCATTGTGCCATCACACTTCTCCATTGTGACCTTATGCCTTGGCATTGTGCTCTCGCACTGCTCCATTGTGTTCTCACATTGTGCAATTGTTCCCCCATTCTGCTCCGTTGTGCCTTCACACTACTTCATTGTTCCCTAACACTGTTCCATTGTGTCATCACACTGCTCCATTGTCTCCTCACACTGCTCCATAATGACATCTCACTGCTCCATGTGCCCTCAGGCTGCTCCAATGTGTCCACACACTGCGCCATTGTGTCTTCACCATGATCCATTGTGCCCTCACACTGCACCATTGTGCCCTCACATTGTTCCATGGAGTCATCACACTGCTTCACTGTGTCATCACAGCACTCCATAATGTCATCTCACTGTTCTAAGTGCCCTCATTCTGCTCCATTGTGCCCTCACACTGCTCCATTGTGTCCTCACACTGCTCCAATGTACCCTGACACTGCTCCATTGTGACCTCACACTGCTCCTTTGACCCTCACATTGCTCCATTATGGCCTCACAATGCTCCATTGTGTCATCACATGCTCCCTTGTGCCCTCACACTGCACCACTGTGTCATCATGGTGTTCCATTTTTGTGACTGACTAGCCCACAGGGGGTCGGGGTCTTAATCCTGGGAGAACAGAGTCCTTTTGGAAAGGAAAACACAGGAAAAACCAAGTGAGGCTTTTAGATCTGCAGCGATTTTACTGAGTCAAGGCAGTGATTTTATAGTACATTCAAGAAGAAACAGCAAGGAGAGTTGGCAAACTTTCCAGAACTACTGGACAGGTTACTAATAATTTAATTTTCATACATTAACAAAAGTACATAGTCATGGGTCATGGTTGGCAGATTACAGCATAATATATCTTTAAGTTTAGACAATGGTCACAAAACCACAGGCACAAGTATGGAACAAAACGTTTTTTAGAACTGAGAGTTTGTGGCTTTTCTTTTTATTATTACTTTATTACTAAAATAACCTTTAGTTTGTGATCTTAAGGTTTTCTTTTTCTGTCTCCCAGGGAAATGTCTCAGGCCAATTGTAATGCACCTGGAGCCAATTTTTCAACATGTCTTGCTTTGGTACAGTGTGTGCAATGCCACCATTTACTATTGTATATTTGATTAATAATAGTTTGGTTTTGCTGTGGGGTTAACAAGCACCAAGGAGACCTAGCTCTTAGCAATTTTTGTATGAAGTTTAAAGTATGGTAAAGGACCCACTGCCCATCTATATTAACCCATTTATCTTCCCATTTATTATATGTTCCTGTGAAAGGAGGGGGAGAATCAGGGACCCTCTGTATGTTATTTTTTCTTAAAGGAGCCCACCATCTGACTTTAATTAAATAATGCCTCCCGTCATACACGACTGCCACTGGAATTCCCATTTTACTCAGTAACAGTCATGATATAAAACATCATTTTTACCTGATTATCTTATTTTGAAACTTTTTTAAACAATTTATTATTTTGTAATTGGTCTATGATATCACCCAGTGTAATGTTGTTTTTCCAATGAATTTTTGCAAGAGCTTTTGAGAAAGGAGGGTCGTACTCAAAAATATTTTTATATTTAATTTGACTAAGATTTACAGAAAGTTCCTGCTCCAAGAGTGGCCTAAAACTGGGGGAGGTATTTGGCTATTATTGCCAACTCCCGTAACATCTAGGTAACTCTGTCCTTTGTCTATAAGGAACATTTAATTAAACTTGAGAGAGGACTTTGTTGTATTCAGAAAGTATATTATAACTAAGAAACACAGCATGCCAAGCCCAGCACCAAGGAAGCATGATATTTTAGGAGCATATCGGGAAATGGTCAAGGCTGAACACTCTGCCAGGGACCTCCAGGGGTCAGGCCCCGAAGGACTTTGCTCCCCCACCTGCCTCGAATATGACTTTCATTACTGCTCACACTCAGGCGACACTGGAGTTGGCTTTGCACCCCCGCCTGCCTCGAATATGACTTTCATTACTGCTCACACTCAGGCGACACTGGAGTTGGCTTTGCTCCCCCGCCTGCCTCGAATATGAATTTCATTACTGCTCACACTCAGGCGACACTGGAGATGGTGTGACAGCTCCTGGTTCTTTGTTTTTAAGACGCAGTTCCGTCAGATCACACTTAACTGAGTGGATGGATCTTAGCACGAGTCTGAAAAGGCAAGGAAAAAGGAGTACAGCCATAACAAAGGGAAGTAATACAACTCCAATGAATATAAAATATTGTGTCCAATCTAATGGATTAAGGGCTTTAATTCCACTTTCAAGGCCAGATGTCAGAGCTTCTAATTTATCATTATCCAAATGAGCCTTACTCAGAGCAGTGATGCCTTTCTGCAAATCATCCAAATTATGGGTAATATCAGTACCTTTTAAACACCCTGAAGGTGATTTTTAACTTTTTCCCATTGTTCTGAGGCATTATAAGGTAAAGGCGTGACACAAATATATTTAAAGGCAGCATGACATCGGGTCTCCATCCTGGTTTTTATATTTGCTATATCTTGTCCAAGGGCCAAAACCACTTTTTTTAAAGCATTTATTTTTGACTCTAGCTTTTTATCTATAATGGATTGTTTTGTAAGTATAACTGAAATATTTTTGTTCATTTCATTTACAAATGTATTTCCTTCACCAAAGTTGTAGTTGAAAGTGTAAAGGAAGTTAAAATTGTAATAAGAGCAGTAATACCCAAAATAAGAGTAGCTATAAATCTTTTAGGTCTTAAGAGAGCATTAAGTGTTTCTAAAGTGTGCAAAGCAGTATTTTCATACCAAGGATCCTGTTGCAGGTCAACAGGAAGCATTACATATGGTGGTCTCTTTACTAAAATCATTACAGGATACTGTTTATCCATACCAGAATTAATACAATTAGTAAGTTTACAGGCAGTACAATTAATAAGATATGAATTACCAACATTTACTTGAAGTTTGGATCCTAATAATATAGCAAAAGGGTAAGATACACAAGCATGGGTAACCAAGGGAATGAGAGCTTTATCAGTGGGTTTTTTTCTGTAATATTATGTTGGCACTTGCTGCAAGTCTAAAAAGATCATAATGAGTGGCAGTGAGATTTTTAATTGGGTCCCTGGCAACCCAAATTGGTTCTACATATCTTGGAGAAAACCATCTCTGTAATTTTTGTGTGTTATCTTTATTTGTATAATTTTCATATTTTATGAGACCCACGTTACTTAGTCTTTTAAAATATTGAGAATAATCATATCCTCCTGACGAGATAGAGAAATCCCAAATTTCCAAATTAGTTCCTTCTGGGGTATGCTTTGAAGCAGGTATATATTTAAATCCACAAGAGAGCCATAGGGGATGAGTGTTTGAATTACCATTCCAAAATTGATTTATGTCTCTATACTTTTTAGTACACACGTGGAGCGGCATGAATGGAGCATTTTGAAAAGTCTCATTATTAATACGATATCCCAAAGTCATTATTTGTAATTCCCAAATGGACCTTGGTTCAAATTTTTTATCAGATGGTGATGGATCAGGTCAATCAGTAAGAAAGATCCAACAATTTGCAGGCAGGCACCCTAAAGGAGGCTATCCATATAAAGCTAATCAAATAGGAGGGGAGTCTGATCTCCCTTCAAAATTTAACAGAGCAGAACTATTTGGTCTCTCATCATAGTCCTGAGCTCCTCCAAGTAAATCTGTATTATTAGTTAATACCTTTATATGATCTGGGTCAAGCCAGCCCACAGGATGAATTAGTGGGGGTTTTGGTATATATGCCCAATAACTTTCCCCATATGTGACAGTAGACTGAGCTGCAATTAAAGACAAAATAGCAAGAAAAATAAATTCAGGCGTCAGCGATTTCTGTTGAGAGGTTATGAGCTCCTTCATTTTCTTTGTCAGGTGCCTCAGTTGAGTCCAAGTCGGCATCTTTTTTGGAGTCAGAGCCAGCTTCTGTAGCTTGCCCTCTGCCTGCTTTTAAGGCTTCTGGCGTCATGTTCCTGGGAGACCACGGATTTGAGTCCCCATGCAATATCTGAAAAAGAGGGCTAAGTTCTCCTGTAGTGATTTTTAAATAAGGACTAATCCAATTGATATTGCCTAATATTTTTTGATAGTAAATTCAGGAGCCTAAGGATTTAATCTTTGATTGGCTCCTTCATTTTCCTCTCTTTCTAAAGAGGGGCTGAGAGGCTTCCCCAAATCTAGTTTTTTGTATTCTTTTTCTTTTTTATTTCCTCTTCTTCTGAAAGAGGGGTCCCATCTTTATGGAATTTTGATTTACATTCACTCTTCCAATGTTTCCCTTTTTGGCATCTAGGGCACAACCCAGGAGGGGGTCCTTTTCTAGGGTTCTTATTCTTTCTTCCCCCATTAGGGCAGGCCCTTTGCATATGTCCTGTCTCTCCACATTTAAAACATGTGGGATCTGAGGATCCTTGTCCTCCTCCATAAGTCTTTTTTACATAGGCGCTTTAAGTCTGTCCCTTCATTGCTGCAGCAAAGGCCATACCTTGGACCACTGCTGGTGAGGCATCAACACAGGCTTTTATAAAGTCCTGTATATTCCCTGTCTTTTTAATGGGCTTTATGAGGTCCTGACAGAGAGTATTAGCATTTTCCCATGCTAACTGTTTAAGCAAGAATTCTGTTCCCTCTAATTGTGGCAACATTCTGTGAATAGCTTCAAGCCTAGAAACAAACTCCTGATAAGGTTCTTCATTTCCCTGCTTTATTCCTGATAGGTATAGATATAATGATAGAGTCAGAGTGCCCTCCACCGGAAACCAAGGACTGACCTTCTTAATAAAAATCTAAGAAATCCTTTAACGCCTTTTTTGAGACCTTTAATCCTTTTCCTGACATCATATGTTTAAATACAGAAAGAAACATATTTTCTTGCTTTGACTCACCATGCCCCATGACTTCAAAGATTACTCGCACTTAACTGATGATTCTTTATTGGCGGGACCTAGGCTCCCTGACGAGAACCTTCCTGTGTTTTGGAAGAAAAAAAGGAAAGAGAAAACAAAGATTACCTGTCCAAGTGTCCCTGTTCTGGCGCCGCCTGCCACTGACTAGCCCATCGGGTGTTGGGGTCTTAATCGTGGGAGAACAGAGTCCTTTAGGAAAGGAAAACACAGGAAAAACCAAGCGAAGCTTTTAGATCTGCAGCAATTTTACTGAGCTCAAGGCAGTGATTTTATAGTACATTCAAGAAGAAACAGCAAGGAGAGTTGGCAAACTTTCCAGAACTACTGGACAGGTTACTAATAATTTAATCTTCATACATTAACCAAAGTACATAGTCATGGGTCATGGTTGGCAGATTACAGCATAATATATCTTTAAGTTTAGACAATGGTCACAAAACCGCAGGCACAAGTCTGGAAGAAAACTTTTTTTAGAACTGAGAGATTGTGGCTTTTTTTATTATTACTTTTTTACTAAAATAATCTTTACTTTGTGATCTTAAGGTTTTCTTTTTCTGTCTCCCAGGGAAATGTCTCAGGCCAATTGTAATGCACCTGGAGCCAACTTTTCAACATGTCTTGCTTTGGTACAGTGTGTGCAATGCCACCATTTACTATTGTATATTTGATTAATAATAGTTTGTTTTTGCTGTGGGGTTAAGGGGGGGGGGAGCGGAGAGGGGGGGAAGAGGCGGGGGGGGGCGCAGGGAGACCCAAGAGGGGGCGAGGGCGGGAGGGGCCGGGGGAACGCGCGCGACGAAGCAGGGCAGAGAGGCCGGGGGGACACGAGCGGGACGCGCAGAACAGGGGGCAGCGCACACCAGGGCGGCGACAACAAGGACTGGACGGCCGTTCTCCCTTGCAGATAGCCGCACGTAGAGCAAAAGGCCGGGGAGATGGGGGGGGGGCGGGGGTTGGGAATCCCCGAGCCAACATCGCCGAGGCAGAATAAAGTAGGCAGGCGATGGCAGAGCGGGGCCGGGAGGAAGGAGGGGGCTGAAGGACAACACTTAGACACTAATAGAATTTGGGCTCTAGATAGAGAAGAAATCTCCGTCACAGTTCCTATGTACTATCTATCAGTTATACGTTGTTTTGGGCCGTGTTTTATAGGAAATTACACTGGTAACAATTGGCTCTAGTTAACAGTTTGGGAGTGGTTTCAGTATCCATCCTGTATTTCTTTTCTTTTGGGGGAAAAAAAAAAAGGGGGGGGAAAGTAGGAGTTTCTCACATTAGGGCCATTATGAAACAACAGTCAACCCCAATATTATGCAGAGAGATAGCTCAGTGTCCCTGGGTGTTCAGGCGTCTGAGGTTCCTCATATCCTTAACGTTCAGATGGTCAACTTCGCGGCGGCATTCCCCAGGTCAGCCGCACGCCCATAAGTTGTATGTTTTTGGGCATTTAGATTGGTGATTGTTACCTGTGGGAACATAATTCTCCTCCCATTGTTATTTTCAAGATCAGAAAAATTGAAATTTATCAATAGGATTGAAACCAGAGTTTTCCATTGGTATCCAGAAAGGATAGTACCCCCCCTCCCACCATCCCTCGTTTTTTTTTTTAGGATTTTTATGTTTTTTGACCTATAGATGCCTAAGTTGTATTACACACACCCATAAAAAGGAACCAACAGCGAGCTTGCAGTACATTTACGCGGGGTACCCAAACTGGTTCTCAGTGACGGTGTGCTACTTATTTGGGAAGGAAATTTAAGCTTAGTTCCTTTAACTTGTCCGACAAGTAAAGAAAGTGTTATAAGGTGATATTGTGTAATTCAGAAAAAATAGATAGGCCATTTGTAGACCATAACCCGAAGTACAAATTATAAATAAACCAATTAACATTTTATATTCCCGATTAGTTTTCAATTGTATTACCATTTCCAACCAAAACCTACACCTAAATGTAACTAATCTAAACAATTTCACTAAGCATTAAATATCCTAGTACTTGGGTGGAGAACGTTTTTTGGGCAGAGTTGAGAACCTGCTAAATAAATTTTGCCCAATAAACACTTTGCTCTTTGACGCTTTATGACTGGACTAAGACTTCTACTTATTTAGTAAGTAAAAATTTAAGCTTAATTCTTCCTTTTAAATTGTCCGACGAGTAAAAGAAAGTGTTACAACACCATGAACTTTGATTCTTGTGAATTTCAGAAAAATATAGAGACAAACCCAATACTAACTATAAATAAAACAATTAGCATTTTATATTCCCATTTAGTTCAAATGTCAGTATCCAGCTCCTTTTCTTTTTTCCCAGCACAAGATTCCTTCATATAAAAACAATTTACAATCAGTTGTGTCCCAGCCCACAGAGTCCAAGCCCCACCATCCAGCTGGAGGGGGCTTGAATGATTTCAATCAAGTGATCAAATAAGTGTCCAGACTATATTGTCAATAGTTTGTGGTATTTAACCAGTTCACACCCAATCGCTGCTCCAGCATATATCACTCTCACTACACTCCCCTCTTCACAGATTGTTCCTTAGGCTAGAAAAGGAGCACAGGTGGACAAGAAGCACAACAGTCTATTTTGTCTGGAGATGGTCCGTCTTGGAACTCATCAGTTCCTGGGCTGTTTCCTTGCATGGGCGCCCGATTGTGCCCAATACAGGCCTTCCAATCCTACGAATGAAGCACAAGTGGTTAGATATATATGTAGTTAAACATTCTAGTTATTGTAGGTTACTTGGGTATAGACACAAGACAGATGTCTAGATGGTGTCTTAATCCCTGTTCGTTGTTTTCTTTTCGCCGGAGAGGAGGGAACAGGCCTTAACGGTGGCCATATATAGTACCTCTAAAGCTCCTAATACGCTAGAAGGTATAAACGTGTGGCAACAGCCATGAGTTATTTGTCCAAGGAGAGAGCGAATAATCAAATAAAGTTGGGATATACAGACATATGGCTCCACTGCTGCACAGTATCACCAAGCAATTGGGGTGTAGCTGATGTTGGTGGCGGAGTTTGCTTGACTCAAGGAGACTAACACTTGCTTTATTAGTTCAGTGGCCTTTGGTAACACTCTCTGATATTCCAGAGACCACGGTAATACTTGTCAGTGTGATCTCAATACAATCAGGTCATTGACAGCAGGAAGGGCCTCACTGCTTCTCTTCTTGCAGGTAACCCAGTTTACAGGCAATAGGCTTTAACCTTTTTGGGGGGGGGCTTGGGTCCCCTGGCTAGCATCTCCTTGGCAGAATAATCAATTGCTGCTATCTGCTCCTTGTAGTGAATTTATACAAACGACTTAAAGTAGTATTTAAGTGTATTGTCTATCCAGAAAAAAACACAATACTAAAGTATTATGTTTGTTTCTGGATAGACAATAATACTTTTTACAGTTCCTATGTAATATTAGTCAATTAAAGCAGTTTTTCCAGTTTTTATAAGAGATTACTTCTATACCAATCAGCTCTAATTTTACCATTAATGATGAATTCATTACCACCCCTGTTTTTATTTGTTTTGTGAAAAAGAGGTAAGGAGGTCTCTCATATTGAGAGAGTTGTGCTGCACCTAGAAGGTAGAGTTCGTTAGGACTCACTGTAAACAGATGTTATACCTATGGTCCCCCCGAAAATGTTTGCTGCCTGTAGCAGTCTGAGGGCTTTCTTCCTTTTTAGTATTAAGATTGGTGAACTTCTCTTCTGGTATTTTCCTTGGTAAAACAAGCTAACACGTCGGAAGCTGAATCGATTCTTTCTCAGCTTTTGAGTTGGTGATGTTTTGACTGTGGGAACATACAAATCTTTTCCATGGTTAGTCTTAAAGATTACAATTGAAAGTTTTGGACCAAAGGGTACTATGTAACTGTATCTCCCCTTTTTTCAATAAAATTTTAATTTTAATTTTTGACCCATGTCCTCAGGAAGGTAGTTGTAGTACACGTACCTAGAGGCAGGGATCAGGGAGTAAAATTGTTCAACATAATTTTGTCCATTTTTTTTTTTGTGTGAGTGCATGGTGTTAATTTGGGGAAGCAAACTTTAAATCTTTTAGTTAAATTATCCTACATAGGGGAAAAGAGATGTTACAATATGATACTGCATAACACAAATATTAGAGAGAACATTTGTATATGTTAATCCCAAAGTTTTTTATTGTTATATAAATTTTGAGTAAAATACCATATAATTTGAAATTAAATATACATTAATAGAATAAAGACCACGCTCCCGCTGCGCCCACCCCTCCCCACCCCTCCCGTTTCACACCCGGTTCAACTCAGGATCAGTCGGTTTTTCTGATGCGTCTTCAGTTGTTGTTCTGTTAATATGCATCCCTCTCCAAAAAAATACTAAGAACTGGGTTATTGAAGCTGGCACCCACATATGAGGGATATCATACCGTCGGGTTGTTTTATCTGGGGATTTGGTGTTACTTCACTTAATATAATACCTCCTAGCTCCATCCATTTACCCTCAAAGTTAATGATGTCATCCTTCGTTAATACTGATAAATCCATTTTTGTACATGTACCACATTTCTATTATCTTCTATATCCACTCAACAGTTGAGGGGCATTTGGGTTGGTTCCACCAGCTTTTTGCTATTGTTGACAGAGCTGCAATAAATATAGCTGTGGCTGTATTTCAGTTCTTTTTCTGCAGTAAGATGAGTCTTTGTGGGTATATACCGTAGGAGTGGTATAACTGGATCAAATGGCAAGCTCATTTTGAGTCTTCCAAGGGTTCTCCTGTCTCCACACTGCTTTCCACAGTGGGCTGTACAGTTTACATTCCCCACCAGCAATGGATGAGTGTTTTCCCTTTCCCCACAAACTCTCCAGTACTTTGGTATCATTTGTTCTCTTGATCCTGGCCAGTCTTATCGGGGTGAGGTGATATCTTAGAGTGGTCTTAATTTGCATTTCCCTAACTATTAGTGACGTTGAACAGTTTTTAAGATGTTTCTCAGCCATCTCTAGCTCCTCCTCTGTGAAGTCTCTATTCAGCTCTTTGCTCCATCTTTTGATGGAGCAAAAGGAGGAGCCCACCATCTGCCTTTAATTAAATAATGCCTCCCGTCATACACGACTGCCACTGGAATTCCCATTTTACTCAGTAACAGTCATGATATAAAATATCATTTTTACCTGATTATCTTATTTTGAAACTTTTTTAAACAATTTATTATTTTGTAATTGGTCTATGATATCACCCAGTGTAATGTTGTTTTTCCAATGAATTTTTGCAAGAGCTTTTGAGAAAGGAGGGTCGTACTCAAAAATATTTTTATATTTAATTTGACTAAGATTTACAGAAAGTTCCTGCTCCAAGAGTGGCCTAAAACTGGAGGAGGTATTTGGCTATTATTGCCAACTCCCAGAACATCTAGGTAACTCTGTCCTTTGTCTATAAGGAACATTTAATTAAACTTGAGAGAGGACTTTGTTGTATTCAGAAAGTATATTATAACTAAGAAAGACAGCATGCCAAGCCCAGCACTAAGGAAGCGTGACATCTTAGGAGCATATTGGGAAATGGTCAAGGCCGAGCACTCTGCCAGGGACCTCCAGGGGGTCAGGCCCCAAAGGACTTTGCTCCCCCGCCTGCCTCGAATATGACTTTCATTATTGCTCACACGCAGGCGACACTGGAGTTGATGTGACACATTTTGACCTCACGCTGGTCCATTGTGCCCTCACACTGCTTCATTGTGCACACAATACGCACCATTTTGTCAACACACTGCTGCATTATCCCAACACACTGCTCCATTGTGTCATCACACTATTACATTGTGTCACCACTCTGCTACCTCGTGTCTTCACACTGCTTGATTGTGTGCTCACACCCTTCCATTGTGGACTCATGCTGCTCCATTTTGTCCTCACACTGCTCCATTGTATCAACACTCTGCTCCATTGTGTCATCCCACTGCTCCATTGTGCCAACACTGCTCTATTGTGTCATCACACTATTCCATTGTGTCACCACACTGCTCCATTTTGTCCTCACACTGCTCCATTGTTTCAACACACTACTGCATTGTGCCATCACGCTGCTCCATTGTGCCCTCACACTGCTCCACTGTGCCATCTCACTCCTCCATTTTGTCATTACGTTGCTCCATTGTGTCATCACACAGCTCCAATGTACCCTCACGCTCCTCAATTTTGCCCTCACACTGTTCCTTGTGTCATGATCCTGCTCCATTTTGTCATCACACTGCTCCACTGTCCCCTCACACTGCTCCACTGTGGCATCACACGGGTTCATTGTGCACTCACACTGCTCCATTTTGTCATCACACTGCTCCATTGTGTCATCACACTGCTCCATTGTTCCCTCACAATGCTCCATTGTGTCATCACACTGCTCAATGTTGTCATCACACTGCTCCATTTTGCCCTCACACTGCACCATATGTTCCCTCTCAGAGCTCCGTTGTGTCCTCACACTGCTCCATTGTGCCCTAACACTGTTCCATTGTGCCATCACACTGTTCCATTGTGCCACTAGGCTATTCCATTGTGCCCTCACACTGCTCCATTGTGCCCTAACACTGTTCCATTGTGCCATCACACTGCTCCATTGTGCCATTAGGCTATTCCATTGTGCCCTCACACTGCTCCATTGTGCCATAACACTGGTCCATTATGTCATCACGCTGCTCAATTATCTCATCACACTGTTCCATTGTGCCCACACAGTGGTCCATTGTGTCATCACACTGCTCTATTGTATCATCACTCTCCTCAATTGTGGCATCACACTGCTCCAATGTGCCATCACATTGCTCTATTGTGTCATAATACTGCTTCACTGTGCCATCACACTAATCCATTGTGTCATCACACAGCTCCATTTTTCCATGACACACCTCCACTGTGACATCACACTGCTACGCTGTGTCATCATGCTGCTCCATTGTGCCATAACACGGGTCGATTGTGCCCTCACGCTGCTCCTTTGTGCCCTCACACTGCTCCATTGTGTCCTCACACTGCACCATTGTTCCCCAATTCTGCTTCATTTTGCCTTCACACCCCTGGATTCTGAAATAAACTGTTCCATTGTGCCATCATACTGCTCCATTGTGTCATCACACTGCTCCATAATGTCATCTCACTGCTCCAAATCCACACACTGCTCCATTGTGTCCACACGCTGCTCCATTGTGAGCTCACACTGCTCCATTGTGAACTCACACTGCTCCAATTTGCCCTCAAACTGCTCCACTGTGCCCTCACACTGCTCCATTGTGAACACACACTGCTCCAATGTCTCCTCATGCTGTTCCATTTTGACATCACGCTGCTCCATTGTGCCCACACACTGCTCCAGTGTGACCACAAAATGCACCATTGTGGCTTTACACTCTTCCATTTTGCCATCGCACTGCAAAATTGTGTCATCACATTGCTCCATAATGTCATCTCACTGGTCCAAGTGTCCTCACACTTCTCCATTGTGCCCTCACACTGCTCCGTTGTGCCCTCACACTGCTCCATTTTGCCCTCACAGTGCTCCATTGTGCCATCACACTGCTCCATTGTGCCCTAACACTGCTCCACTGTGTCCTCACAGTGTTCCATTTTGACATCACCCTCCTCCACTGTGCCCTCACAGTGCTCCAGTGTGCCTGAAAAATGCACTATTGTGTCATCACACTGCTCCATTTTGTCATCACACTGCTCCATTTTGTCATCACACTGCTACATTGTGTCATCACACTGCTGCATTGTGTCATCCCACTGCTCGATTGTGCACTCACACTCTTCCCTTGTGCCCTCATGCTGCTGCATTTTGTCCTCACACTGCTCCATTTTATCATCACACTGCTCCATTATGTCCTCATTCTGGTCCATTGTTCCCTCACACTGCTCCATTTTCCCATCACACTGCTCATTTGTGCCTTCACACTGCTCTATTTTGCCATCACACTGCTCCATTGTGCCATCACACTGCTCCATTGTGCCCTCGCACTGTTTCATTGTGCCCACAATATGCACCATTGTTTCATCACACTGCTTCATTATCCCATCACACTGCTCCTTTGTGTCATCAAACTGTTCCGTTTTGTCACCACACTGCTACCTTGTGTTATCACACTGCTCGATTGTGTGCTCACACTCTTCCAATGTGCCCTCATGCTGGTCCATTTTGTCCTCTCAGTGCTCCATTGTGTCATCACACTGCTCCATTGTGTCCTCAGACTGGTCCATTTTTCCCTCACATTGCTCCATTTTGCCATCACACTGCTCATTTGTGCAATCACACTGCTCCATTGTGCCATCACACTTCTCCATTGTGCCACCATAGTCCTCCATTGTGTCCTCACAATGTTCCATTGTTCCTTCACAATGCTGCATAGTGCCATCACACTGCTCCTTTCTGTCATCACACTGCTCCTTTGTGCCATTAAACTCCTCCATTGTGTCCTCACACTGGTCCATTGTTCCCTCACACTACTCCATTGTGTCATCACACTGCTCCATTGTGTCCTCACAGTGCTCTATTGTGTCATCACACTGCTTCAATGTGCCCTCACACTACTCCATTGTGCCCTCACGATGTTCCATTGTGTCCACACACTGCTCCAATGTGCCCTCACACTGCTCCATTGTGACCTCACACAGCTCCAATGTACCCTCACCCTGCTCCACTGTGCCCTCACACTGCGCCATTGTGTCATTACACTGCTCCATTGTGCTCTCACCCTGCTCCACTGTCTCCTCATGGTGTTCCATTTTGACATCACCCTGCTCCATTGTGCCCCCACACTGCTCCAGTGTGCCCACAAAATGCTCCATTGTGGCCTCACACTGTTACATTGTGCCATCACACTGCACAATTTTGTCATCACAATGCTCCATTGTGTCATCACACTGTTCCATAATGTCATCTTACTGGTCCAAGTGTCCTCACACTTCTCCATTGTGCCCTCACACTGCTCCATTGTGCCCTCACACTGCTCCAATGTGCCGTCACAATGCTGCATTGTCACCTCACACTGCTCCAATATGCCCTCACACTGCTCCATTGTGCCATCACAATGCTCCATTGTGACCTCACACTGCTCCAATGTGCCCTCACACTGCTCCATTTTGTCATCACCCTGCTCCATTGTGCCCTAACACTGCTCCACTGTGTCCTCATGATGTTCCATTTTGACATCACGCTGCTACACTGTGCCCTCACATTGCTTCAGTGTGTCAGAAAAATGCACCAATATGTCATCACACTGCTCCATTATCCCATCACACTGCTCCTTTTTGTCATCACACTGGAACATTGTGTCATCACACTGCTACATTGTGTCATCCCACTGCGAGATTTTGCACTCACACTCTTCCATTGTGCCCTCATGATGCTCCATTTTGTCCTCACACTGCTCCATTGTATCATCACACTGCTCCATTATGTCCTCACTCTGGTCCATTGTTCTCTCACACTGCTCCATTTTGCCATCACACTGCTCATTTGTGCCTTCACACTCCTCCATTTTGCCATCACACTGCTCCACTGTGCCATCACACTGCTCCATTGTGCCCTCACACTGCTTCATTGTGCCCACCATATGCACCATTGTTTCATCACACTACTTCATTATCCCATCACACTGCTCCATTGTGTCATCAAACTGTTCCACTGTGTCACACACTGCTACCTTGTATCACACTGACAATTGTGTGCTCACACTCTTCCATTTTGCCCTTATGCTGCTCCATTTTGTCCTCACACTGCTCCATTGCTTCATGACACTGCTCCATTGTGCCAACACAATTTTCCATCGTGCCCTCACAGTGCTCAATTGTGCCCTCACACTGCTCAATTGTATCCTCACACTGCTCCATTGTGCCATCACACTGCTCGATTATGCCATCACACTGCTCCATTGTGTCATCACACTTCCCCATTGTGTCATCACACTGCTACATTGTGTCATCATACTGCTCGATTGTGCACTCAAACTCCTCCACTGTGCCCTCACACTGCTCCATTTTGTCCTGTCACTGCTCCATTGTGTCATCACACTGCTCCATTGTGTCCTCACACTGGTCCATTTTTCCCTCACATTGCTCCATTTTGCCATCACACTGCTCATTTGTGCAATCACACTGCTCCATTGTGAAATCACACTGCTCCATTGTGCCACTGCAGTCCTCCATTGTGTCCTCACACTGGTCCATTGTTCCCTCACACTGCTTCATTGTGTCATCACACTGCTCCATTGTGTCCTCACAGTGCTCTATTGTGTCATCACACAGCTTCAATGTGCCCTTACAGTACTCCATTATGCCCTCACACTGCTCCATTGTGTCCATAAACTGCTCCAATGTGCCCTCATATTGCTCCATTGTGACCTCATACTGTTCCAATGTGCCCTCACTATGCTCTACTGTGGCATCACACTGCTCCATTGTGTCATCACACTGCTCCATTGTGCACTCACACTGCTCCACTGTCTCCTCATGGTATTCCACTTTGACATCACGCTGATCAATTCTGCCCTCACACTGCTCCAGTGTGCCCACAAAATGCACCATTGTGGCCTCACACTGTTCCATTGTCCCATCACACTGCACCATTGTGTCATCACACTTCTCCCTTGTGTCATCACACTGCTCCATAATGTCACCTCACTGGTCCAAGTCTCCTCACACTTCTCCATTGTGCCCTCACACTGCTCCAATGTGCCATCACATTGCTCCATTTTTACCTACCACTGCTCCAATGTGCCCTCACACTGCTCCGTTGTGCCCTCACACTGTTCCATTGTGTCATCACACTGCTCCATTGTGCCCTCACACTGCTCCACTGTGTCCTCATGGTGTTCCATTTTGACATCACGCTGCTCCACTGTGCCCCCACAGTACTCCAGTTTGTCCGAAAAATGCACCAATGTTTCATCACACTGCTACATTGTGTCATCACACTACTTGATTGTGCACTCATGCTGCTCCATTTTGTCCTCACACTGCTCCATTGTATAATCACACTGCTCCATTATGTTCTCACTCTGGTCCATTGTTCTCTCACACTGCTCCATTTTGCCATCATACTGCTCTTTTGTGCCTTCATACTGCTCCATTGTGCCCCCTCACTGCTTTATTGTGCCCACAATATGCACCATTTTTTCATCACACTGCTTCATCATCCCATCACACTGCTCCACTGTGTCATCAAACTGTTCCATTGTTTCACCACTCTGCTACCTTGTGTTATCACACTGCTCGATTGTGCACACACACTCTTCCATTGTACCTGCTCCATTTTGTCCTCACACTGCTCCATTGTTTCATCGCACTGCTCCATTCTGACATCTCACTGCTCCATTGTGTTATTACACTGCTCCATTGTGTCATTACACTGCTCCATTGTGTCATCCCACTGCTCCATTGTCCCCTCACACTGCTCCATTGTGGCATCACACGGCTCCATTTTGCACTCACACTGCTCCATTGTTTCCTCACACTGCTCCCTTGTGTCATTACACTGCTCCATTGTGTCTTAACAATGCTCCCTTGTGTCATCACACTGCTCCCTTTTGCCCTCACACTGCACCATATGTTCCATCACAGAGCTCCATTGTGTCCTCACATTGCTCCATTGTGCCCTAACACTGCTCCCTTGTGCCCTCACACTGCTCAATTGTGCTGTCACACTGATTCAATGTGCCATCGCACTGCTCCATTTTTTACTCACAGTGCTCCATTGTCCCTTCACCCTGCTCTTTGTGCCCTCATAGTGCTCCACTGTGACCTAATACTGCTCCATTGTTTCATCACACTGCTCCTTTTTGTCATCCTACTTCTCCATGGTATCCTCACACTGTTCCATTTTCCCTCAGGCGGCTCCATTGTGACCTCACACTGCACCATTGTGTCCTCACACTGCTTCATTTTACCCTCACGCTGCTTAATTTTTCCCTCACAGTTCTTTATTGTGCCCACACACTGCTGTATTGTTTCATCACACTGCTCAACTGTGTCATCACATTGCTCAATAATGTCATCTCACTGCTCCAAGTGCCCTCACACCGCTCCATTGTGTCCTCACACTGCACCATTGTGCCCTCACAGGGTTCCATTGTTCCCTCACACTATACCATTGTGCCCTTCCTCTGTTCCATTGTGTCATAATGCTGCTCCATTTTGACATCACACTGCTCCATAATGTCATCTCACTTCTCCAAGTGTCCTCTCACTGCTCCATTGTGCACTCACACTGCACCACTGTGTCCTCACACTACTCCAATATGCCCTCACACTGCTCCAATGTGATCTCACACTGCTCCATTGTGCCCTCACACTGCTCCACTTTGCCCTCATAGTGCTCCATTGTGTCATCACACTGCTCCATTGTTCCCTCACACTGCTCCACTGTGTCATCACGCTGCTCCATTGTGCCCTCAGACTGCTCCAGTGTGCCCTCTAAATGATCCATTGTGTGATCACAGTGCTCAATTGTGCCCTCATACTGCTCAATTGTGCCTTCACACTGCTCCATTGTGCCCTCACACTGCTCCATTCTGATATCTCACTGCTCCACTGTGTCATTACACTGCTCCATTGTGTCAATACACTGATCCATTGTGTCATTACACTGCTCCATTGCTCCCTCACGCTGCTCAATTTTGCCCTCACACTGCTCCATTGTGTCAAGACCCTGCCCCATTGTGTCATTACACTGCTCAATTGTCCCCTCACACTGCTCCCTTGTGGCATCACACGGCTCCATTTTGCACTCACCGTGCTGCATTGCGTCATCACACTGCTCCATTGTGTCATCACACTGCTCCATTGTTTCATCACACTGCTCCATTGTGCCCTCACAATGCTCACTTTTGTCATCACACTGCTTGATTGCATCATCACACTGCTCCCTTTTGCCCTCACACTGCACCTATGTTCCCTCAAAGAGCACCATTGTGTCCTCACACTGCACCTATGTTCCCTCAAAGAGCACCATTGTGTCCTCACACTGCTCCATGTGCCCTCATACTGCTCAATTGTGCTGTCACGCTGATTCAATGTGCCATCACACTGCTCCATTGTGCCATCACCCTCCTCGGTTCTGTCCTCACACGGCCCCATTGTGTCATCACACTTCCCCATTGTGTCCTCACACTGCTACATTGTGTCATCACACTGCTCGATTGTCCACTCAAACTCCTCCACTGTGCCCTCACCCTGCTCCATTTTGTCCTCCCACTGCTCCATTGTGTCATAACACTGCCCATTTTGTCCTCACACTCGTCCACTTTTCCCTCACACTGCTGCATAGTGCCATCACACTGCTCCTTTGTGTAATCACACTGCTCCATTGTCCCCTCACACTGCTCCATGGTGTCATCACACTGCTCCATTGTGCCCTCAGACTGCTCCATTGTGCCCTCTAAAGGCTCCATTGTGCCATCACAGTGCTCCATTGTGCCCTCACACTGCTCCATTGTGCCCTCACATTGCTCCATTTTGCCCTCACACTGCTCACTTGTGCCATCACACTGCTACATTGTGCCATCACACAGCTCCATTGTGCCACAACAGTCCTCCATTTTGTCCTCACACTGGTCCATTTTTCCCTCACACTACTGCATAGTGCCATCACACTGCTTCTTTGTGTAATCACACTGCTCCACTCTGTCATCACACAGCTCTACTGTCTGTGTCATCATGCTGCTGTATTGTGCCATCACACTGCTCCATTGTGTCATCACACTTCTCCACTGTGTCATCACACTTCTCCACTGTGTCATCACACTGCTCCATTGTTTCATCACGCTGCTCCATTGTGTCATCACACTGCTCCATTTTGCCATGACAATGTTCCCCTGTGCCCTCACAGTGCACAGTTGTGCCCCCACATTGCTGCATTGTGCCCTCACACTGCTCCATTATGTACTAATCCTGCTCCATTTTGCCATCACACTGCGCCATTGTGTCATCACCCTGCTCCATTGTTCTCTCACGCTGCTCCACTGTTCCCTCACACTGCTCCATTGTGTCATCACACTGCTCCATTGTGTCAACACACTGCTCAATTGTCCCCTCACACTGCACCATTGTGTCATCATATTGCTCCGTAATGTCATCTCACTGGTCCAAGTGTCCTCACACTTCTCCATTGTGCCCTCACACTGCTCCATTGTGCCCTCACACTGCTCCAATGTGCCATCACAATGCTCCATTGTAACCTCACACTGCTCCAATGTGCCCTCACACTGCTCCATTGTGTCCTCACACTGCTCCATTGTGTCATCACACTGCTCCATTGTGCCCTCACACTGCTCCACTGTGTCCTCACAGTGTTCCATTTTGACATCACCCTCCTCCACTGTGCCCTCACAGTGCTCCAGTGTGCCTGAAAAATGCACTATTGTGTCATCACACTGCTCCATTTACCCATCACACTGCTCCATTTTGTCATCACACTGCTACATTGTGTCATCACACTGCTACATTGTGGCATCCCACTGCTCGATTGTGCACTCACACTCTTCCATTGTGCCCTCATGCTGCTCCATTTTGTCCTCACCTCACACTGCTCCATTGTATCATCACACTGCTCCATTATGTCCTCACTCTGGTCCATTGTTCTCTCACACTGCTCCATTTTCCCATCACACTGCTCATTTGTGCCTTCACACTGCTCCATTGTGCCATCACACTGCTCCATTGTGCCCTCACATTGCTTCATTGTGCCCACAATATGCACCATTGTTTCATCACACTGCTTCATTATCCCATCACACTGCTCCATTGTGTCATCAAACTGTTCCATTGTGTCACAACACTGCTATCTTGTGTTATCACACTGCTCGATTATACGATCACACTCTTCCATTGTGCCCTCATGCTGCTCCATTTTGTCCTCACACTTCTCCATCGTTTCATCACCCTGCTCCATTGTGCCATCACAATTCTCCATTGTGCCCTCACAGTGCTCAATCGTGCCCTCACACTGTTCAATTGTGCCTTCACACTGCTCCATTGGGCCCTCACACTGCTCCATTCTGACATCTCACTGCTCCATTGTGTCATTACACTGTTCCATTGTGTCATTACACTGCTCCATTTTGTCATCACACTGCTCCATTGTTCCCTCACGCTGCTCAATTTTGTGCTCACACTGCTCAATTGTGTCATGACCCTGCTCCATTGTGTCATCCCACTGCTCCATTGTCCCCTCACACTGCTCCATTGTGGCATCACATGGCTCCATTTTGCACTCACACTGCTCGATTGTTTCATTACACTGCTCCATTGTGTCATTACACTGCTCCATTTTGTCATCGCACTGCTCCATTGTTCCCTCACACTGCTCAATTTTGCCCTCACAGTGCTCCATTGTGTCATGACCCTGCTCCATTGTGTCATCCCACTGCTCCATTGTCCCCTCACACTCCTCCATTGTGGCATCACATGGCTCCATTTTGCACTCACACTGCTCCATTGTGTCATCACAATGCACCATTTTGTTATCACACTGCTCGATTGTGTCATCACACTGCTACCTTTTGCCCTCACTCTGCACCATATGTTCCTTCACAGAGCTCCATTGTGTCCTCACACTGCTCCATTGTCCCCTAACACTGCTTCATTGTGCCCTCACACTGCTCAATTGTGCTGTCACCCTGATTCAATGTGCCATGGCTCTGCTCCATTTTTTACTCACAGTGCTCCATTGTGCCTTCACGCTGCTCTTTGTGCCCTCACAGTGCTCCACTGTGGCCTCACACTGCTCCATTGTTTCATCACAGTGCTCCTTTTTGTCATCCCACCTGCTCCATGGTACCCTCACAGTGCTCCATTTTGCTCTCGGGCTGCTCCATTGTGACCTCACACTGCACCATTGTGTCCTCACACTGCTTCATTGTAACCTTATGCTGCTCAATTGTCCCCTCACAGTTCTTTATTGTGCCTGCACACTGCTCTATTGTGTCATCACACTGCTCATCTGTGTCATGACATTGCTCAATAATGTCATCTCACTGCTCCAAGTACCCTCACTCTGCTCCATTGTGTCCTCACACTGCACCATTTTGCCCTCACAGGGTTCCATTGTGCCCTCACACTACACCATTGTGCCCTTACACTGTTCCATTGTGTCATAACCCTGCTCCATTTTGACATCACACTGCTCTGTAATGTCATCTCACTGCTCCAAGTGTCCTCTCACTGCGCCATTGTGCACTCACACTGCACCATTGTGTCTTCACACTGCTCCAATATGCCCTCACACTGCTCCAATGTGACCTCACACTGCTCCATTGTGCAATCACAGTGCACCACTGTGCCTTCATAGTGCTCCATTGTGTCATCACACGGCTCCATTGTCCCCTCACACTGCTCCACTGTGTCATCACGCTGCTCCATTTTGTCCTCACACTGCTCCATTCTGACATCTCACTGCTCCATTGTGTCATTACACTGCTCCATTGTGTCATTACACTGCTCCATTGTTCCCTCATGCTGCTCAATTTTACCCTCACACTGCTCCATTTTGTCATGACCCTGCACTATATGTCATCACACTGCTCCATTGTCCCCTCACACTGCTCCATTGTGGCATCACACGGCTCCATTGTGACCTCACACTGCTCAGTTGTGCTGTCACGCTGATTCAATGTGTCATCACACTGCTCCATTGTGCCATCACACTGCTCGACTGTGTCATCACACTGCTCCATTATGTCATCACACTTCCCCATTGTGTCATCACACTGCTACATTGTGTCAACATACTGCTCGATTGTGCACTCAAACTCCTCCACTGTGCCCTCACCCTGCTCCATTTTGTCCTCTCACTGCTCCAATGTGTCATCACACTGCTGCATTGCGTCCTCACACTGGTCCACTTTTCCCTCACATTGCTCCATTTTGCCATCACACTGCTCACTTCTGCCATCACACTGCTCCATTGTGCCATCTCACTGCTCCATTGTGCCACCATAGTCCTCCATTGTGTCCTCACACTGGTCCATTTTTCCCTCACACTGCTACATAGTGCCATCACACTGCTGCTTTGTGTCATCACACTGCTCCACTGTGTCATCACACAGCTCTACTGTGTCATCATGCTGCTGCATTGTTCCATCACACTGCTCAATTGTGTCTTCACACTTCTCCACTGTGTCATCACACTTCTCCACTGTGTCATCACGCTGCTTCATTGTTTCATCCCGCTGCTCCATTGTGTCAACACACTGCTCCATTGTGCCCTCACAATTTCATTGTGCCCTCACGCTGCTCCATTTTGTCCTCACACTGCTCCACTGTGTCATCACACTGCTCCATTATGCCCTCACAATGCTCAATTGTGCTGTCACGCTGATTCATTGTGCCATCACACTGTTCAATTTTTTCCCTCACAATGCTCCATTCTGCTCTCATGCTGCTATTTGGGCCCTCACAGGGCTCCACTTTGAGATTACACTGCTCCATTTTGTCATCTCACTACTCCATTGTGCCCTCACGCTACTACATTATGTCATCACACTGCTCCATTGTGCCATGACAATGCTCCCCTGTGCCCTCACAGTGCTCAGTTGTGCCCTCACACTGCTCCATTATGTGTTCACCCTGCTCCATTTTGCCATCACACTGCACCATTTTGTCATCAACCTGCTCCATTGCTCCCTCACGCTGCTTCATTTTGCCCTCACACTGCTCCATTGTGTCATCACACTGTTCCATTGTGTCAACACACTGCTCCATTGTCCCCTCACACTGCTTCATTGTGGCATCTTACGGCTTCATTGTGCACTCACACTGCTCCATTTTGTCATCACACTGCTCTATTTTGTCATCACACTGCTCCATTGTGCCCTCACAATGCTCCATTCTGTCATCACATTGCTCGATTTTGTGATCATTTTGCCCTCACACTGCACCATATGTTCTGTGACACAGCTCCATTGTGTCTTCACACTGCTGCATTGTGCCCTCACACTGCTCTATTGTGGCTTCCTGCTACTCAATTGTGCCCTCAGACTGCTCCATTGTGCCCTCAGACTGCTCCATTATGCCTTCACACTGGTCCATTGTTTCATCACGCTGCTCAATTATGTCATCACACTGCTCCATTGTGTCCTTACACTGTACCGTTGTGTCCTTACAGTGGTCTATTGTGTCATCACACTGTTCCATTTTGTAATCACTCTGCTCAATTGTGCCATCACACTGCTCCATTGTGCCATCAAGCTTCTCCCTTGTGCCCTCACACTGTGGCATTGTGCTCTCACACTGCTCCATTGTGTTCTCATATTGTGCAATTGTTCCCCCATTCTGCTCCATTGTGCCTGTACACTACTTCATTGTGCCCTAACACTGTTCCATTGTGTCATCACACTGCTCCATTGTCTCCTCACACTGCTCCATAATGTCATCTCACTGCTCCATGTGCCCTCAGGATGATCCATTGTGTCCACACACTGTGCCATTGTGTCCTCACTGTGATCCATTGTGCCCTCACACTGCACCATTGTGCCCTCACACTGTTCCATGGAGTCATCACACTGCTCCATTGTGTCATCACACTGCTTCATTATGTCATCTGTCTGTTCTGAGCCCTCACTCTGCTCCATTGTGACCTCACACTGCTCCATTGTGTCATCACACAGCTCCATTGTGGCATCACACTGCTCCATAGCATCATCTCTCTGCTCCATTGTATCATCACACTGCTCCATTCTGTCCTCACACTGCTCTACTGTGCCCTCACTCTGCTCCATTTTGCCATCACACTGCTCCATTTTGCCCTCACAGTGCTCCATTGTGAACTCACTTTGCTCCTTTGTGCCCTCACAGAGCTCCATTGTGACATCACACTGCTCCATTGTGTCAGCCCACTGCTCCATTCTGGCCTCACACTGCTCTATTGTGCCCTCACGCTGCTCCACTGTGCCAGCACACTGCTCCATTGTGCCCTCACAGTGCTCCATTTTGCCCTCACTTTGCTCCTTTGTGCCCTCACAGTGCTCCATTGTGACATCACACTGCTCCATTGTGTCATCCCACTGCTCCATTGTGCCATCACACTGCTCTATTGCATCATCACACTATTCCATTGTGTCACCACACTGCTCCATTATGCCCTCACACTGCTTCATTGTGCCATCACGCTGCTACATTGTGCCATCGCACTGTTCCATTGTGTTCTCACAGTGCTCCATTGTGCCCTCACCCTATCATTTGTACACACACAGTGTTCCATTGTGACATCACACTGCTCCATTGTGTCATCACACTGCTCCTTTGTGTCATCACCCTTCTCCTTTTGCCCTCACACTGCTCCATTGTGCTCTCATACTGCTCCATTGTGCCATCACACTGCTCAATTGTGCCCTCACAATGCTCTATTGTGCCTGTACACTGAGCCATTTTGTGATCACACTGTTCCATTGTGTCACCACACTGCTCAATTGTGCCCACACACTGCTCCATTGTGCCCTCACAGTGCTCAACTTCATCATCACACTGCTCCATTGTCTCATCACACTGCTCCATTGTGCCCTCACATTGCTTCATTGTGCCATCATGCTGCTCAATTGTCCCATCACAATGATCCATTGTGGCCTCACAGTGCTCCATTGTGACCTCACGCTCTTCCTTTGTGCACTGACAGTGCTCCATAGTGACATCACACTGCTCCATTGTGTCATCACACTGTTCCTTTCTGTCATGACACTGCTCAATTGTGCCCTCACACTGCTAGAATTTGCCCTCACGCTGCTCCATTGTGCCTACACACTGCGCCATTGTGCCCTCATACTGCTCCATTGTGTCATCACACTGCTCTATTGTGCCATCACACTGCTCCACTCTCTGTGTCATCATGCTGCTCCATTTTGTTATCTCGCTGGTCCATTGTACCACAACACTGCAACATTGTGTCCTCACTCTGGTCCATTATTCCTTCACACTGCTCCATTGTGCCCTCACACTCCTCCGTTGTACACTCACACTGCTCGATTTTATCCTCAGACTGCTCCATTGTTTCATCATACTGCTCCACTGTGCTTTCACACTGCTCCTTTGTGACATCACTCTCCTCTATTTTGTCATCACATTGCTCCATTGTCTCATCACTCTGCTCCATTGTGCCCTCACACTGCTCCATTGTGTCCACACACTGCTCCATTGTGCCCTCACACTGATCCATTGTGCCCTCACACTTCTCCATTGAGTCATCAAACTGCTCCACTATGTCCTCACACTGGTCACTTGTGTCATCTCTCTGCTCAATTTTGTCATCACACTGCTCCAGTTTGTCCTTACAATGTGCTATTGTGCCCTCACAGTGCTCCATTGTGCCCTCACACTGCTCCAATATGCCATCACACTGTTCCATTGTGTCATCACACTGCTCCATTTTGTCATCACCCTGCTCCATAATGTCATCTCACTGCTCCATTATGCCCTCACATTGCTCCATTGTGTCATTACACTGCTCCCCTGTGCTTTCAATCTGCTCCTTTGTGTCATCACTCTGCTCCATTGTGCCCTCACCCTCCATCATATGTGCCCTCACACTGCTCCATTGTGTCCACACACTGCTCCATTTTGCCCTCACACTGCTCCATTGAGTTATCAGACTATTCCATTGTGTCATCCCCCTGCTCCATTGTTTCATCACACTGTTCCATTGTGCCCTCACCCTGCTAAATTGTGCCCTCACTCTGCTCCAATTTGTCCTCACACTGCTCCATTTTGCCATCACATTGAACCATTGTGTCCTCACTCTGGTCCATTGTTCCCTCACATTGTTCCATTGTGCCCTCACACAGTTCCATTGTGTACTCACACTGGTCAATTTGTCCTCAGACTGCTCCACTGTTTCATCACACTGCTCCACTGTGCTTCCACACTGCTCTTTTGTGTCATCACTCTCCCCCTTTTTGTCATCAAACTGCTCCCTGGTCTCATCACTCTGCTCCATTGTGCCCTCACACTGCATTATATGTGCCCTCACACTGCTCCATTATGTCCACACACTGCTTCATTGTGCCCTCACACTACTCCATTGTGCCCTCACCCATATCCATTGTGTCATCACACTGCTCGATAATTCCCTCACACTTCTCAATTGTGTCATTAAACTGCTCCACTCTGTCCTCACACTGGTCACTTGTGTCATCTCTCTGCTCCATTTTGTCAACACACTGCTCCACTGTGTCCTCAAAATGCGCTATTGTGCCCTCACAGTGCTGAATTTTGCCCTCACACTTTTCCAGTGCACCATCACACTGTTCCATTGTGTCATCACACTGCTCCATTTTTTCATCACCCTGCTCCATAATGTCATCTTACTGCTCCATTATGCCCTCACACTGCTCCATTGTGTCATCACACTGCTCCACTGTGTCAAAATTGTGCTCCATTGTTAACTCACACTGCTCCCTTGGCCCTCACACTGCTCCATTGTGCCCTCACCCTGCTCCATTTTGTCATCACACTGCTACATTGTACCCTCACACTGCTCCACTGTGTCATCACGCTTGTCCATCGTGTCATCACGCTGCTAAATTGTGCCCTCACTCTGCTCAAGTTTGTCCTCACACTGCTCCATTCTGTCATCACACTGCTCCACTTTGTCAATATGATGCTACATTGTGCCCTCACGCTGCTCCATTGTGCCCTCACACTGCTCCATTGTGACATCACATTGCTCCATTCTGTAATCACAGTGCTCCATTGTTTCATCCCGATGCTATATTGTGCCCTCACGATGCTTCATTGTGCCCTCACACTGCTCCATTGTCCCCTCCCACTACTCCATTGTGCCATCACACTGCTCCATTGTGCCATCACACTGCTCCATTGTGCCCTCACACTGCTCCCTTGTGCCAACACACTGGTACATTGTGTCATCACACTACTCCATTGTGCCCACACACACCTTCGCTGCTCTGATTGTTCCTCACACTGCTCCATTGAGCCTCACAATGCTCCATTGTGCCATCTCCCTGCTCTATTGTTTCATCACACTGTTACATTGTGCCCTCACACTCCTCCATTGTGCCCTCATGCTGCTTCAATTTGTCCTCATACTACTCCATTGTGTCATCACACTGTTCCATTGTGCCCTCACACTGCTCCATTGTGCCTTCACACTGCTCCCTTGTGTCATCATAATGCTCCACTGTGCTGTAATCTGCTCCTTTTTAATCCACTGCTCCATTGTGTCAACACTGTGCTCCACTATGCCCTCACACTGCTCCATTGTGTCATTACACTGCTCCACTGTGTTTACAATCTGCTCCTTTTTGTCATCACACTGCTCCATTGTGTCAAAACTGTGCTCCATTGTTCCCTCACACTGCTCCCTTGGCCCTCACAGTGCTCCATTGTGCCCTCACACTGCTCCAATGTGTCATCACACTGCTACATTGTGCCCTCACACTGCTCCACCTGGTCATCATGCTGCTCTATTGTGTCATCACCCTGCTAAATTGTGCCCTCACACTGCTCGAGTTTGTCCTCACACTGCTCCATTCATCACACTGCTCCATTGTGTCATCATGATGCTACATTGTGCCCTCATGCTGATACACTGTGCCCTCACACTGCTCCATTGTGACATCACACTGCTCCATCGTGCCATCACACTGCTCCCTAGTGCCCTCAAACTGCTCCATTGTGTCATCACACTACTCCAATATGCCATCACAATGCTCCATTGTACACTCACAGTGCTCCAATGTGCCATGACACACTTCCCCTGTGCTCTCACACTGCTCCATTGTGACATCACATGGGTCCTTTGTGCCCTGACACTGCTCGATTGTGTCATCACACTGCTCGATTGTGTCATCACACTGCTCCATTGTTCCCTCACTCTGCTCCATTTTGCCCTCACACTGCTCCATTGTGTCATCACACTGCTCCATTGTGCCATCACCCTGCTCCTTTGTGGATCACAGTGCTCCATTTTATCATCACACTGCTCCCTTGTGCCATCCCACTACTCCATTGCATCATCACACTGCTCCATTGTATCATCACACTGCTCCATTGTGCCCTTACACTGCTCAATTGTGCCATCACGCTGCTCCATTGTGCCATCACACTGCTCCATTTTTCTCTGACAGTGCTCCATTGTGCCCTCACACTGCTCATTTCTTCCTTCACAGGGCTCTATTGTGACATCACACTGCTCCATTGTGTCACCACACTGCTACTTTTTGTCATCCCACTGCTCCATTATGCCCTCACATTTCTCCATTGTGCCCTCACGCTGCTCCATTGTGCCATCACACTGCTCCATTGTGCCATCACAATGCTCCATTGTGCCCTCACTGTGCTCACTTGTGCTCTCACACTGCTGCATTGTGAACTCAAACTACTCCATTTTGCATTCACAGTGCTCCATTGTGCCATCACATTGCTCCATTGTGTTCTTTCATTGCTCCATTGCGTCATCACACTGCTCCATTTTGTCATCACACTGCTACATTGTGTCATCACACTGCTCGATTTTGCACTCACACACTTCCAATGTGCTCTCACACTTCTCCATTTTGTCCTCACTCTGCTCCATTGTGTCATCACTCCGCTTCATTGTGTCCACACACTGGTTCATTGTTCCCTCACACTGCTCCATTTTGCCATCACACTGCTCATTTGTGCCTTCACACTGCTCCATTTTGCCATCACACTGCTCATTTGTGCCATAACACTGCTCCATTGTGCCATCACACTGCTCCATTGTGCCATCACAATGCTCCATTGTGTCCTCACACTGGTCTATTTTTCCCTCATGCTGTTCCATTGTGCCATCACACTGCTCAACTGTGTCATCACACTACTCCACTCTGTCATCACCCTGCTTCTCTGTGTCATCACACTGCTCCATTGTGTCAACACAATGCTCCATTGTGCTATCACGCTACTCCATTGTGCACACAAGCTGCTCCATGTGCACTCACACTGCTCCATTGCCTCCGCATACTGCACCACTGTACTTTCACAGTGCTCCATTGTGCCCTCACTCTGCTCCATTGTACCCTCACACTGTTCCATGGTGTCATCACACTGCTCCATTGTGTCATCACACTGCTCCATAATGCCCTCACACTGCCTCATTGTGCTCGCACACTGCCTCATTTTGCCCTCACACTTCTCCCTTTTGTCATCACACTGCTCCATTGTGCCATCACACTGCTCCACTGTGTCATCATGGTGCTGCATGTTGACATCATGCTGCTCCATTTTGCCCTCACACTGCTCCAGTGTGCCCAAAAATGCTCCATTGTGTCATCACACTGCTCCATTGTGTCATACACTACTCCATTGTGCCATCCCACTGCTCCATTGTGTCATCACACTGCTCTGTTGTATCATCACGTTGCTCCATTGTGTCACACACTGCAACATTGTGCCCTCACACAACTCCATTTTGTCCATGCACTGTTCCATTGTGCTCAGACACTGCTCCATTGTGGCCTCACACTCCTCCATTTTGCCCTTACACTTCTCCATTTTGTCCTCACACTGCTCCATTGTGCCAACTCTCTTCTTCATTGTGCCTTCACCCGGCTTCATTGTGTCATCACACTGCGCCATTGTGCCCTCACACTCCACCATTGTGCCTTCACGCTGCTCCATTTTGTCCTCACACTCTCTCCATTCTGTCATCACACTGCTCCATTGTGTTCACACCCTGCACTATTGTAGCATCACACTGCTCCATAATGCCATCTCAGTGCTACAAGTCACCTCACACTGCTCCACTGTGTCCTCACACTGCACCATTGTGCCCTCACACTGTTCCATTGTGTCCTCACACTGCTCCAATGTGCCCTCACCCTGCTCCATTGTGATCTCACACTGCTCTATTGTGCCCTCACACTGCTCCATTGTTTCATCACACTGCTCCTTTGTTCCCTCACGCTGCTCCACTGTGTCATCATGGTGCTAGAATTTTACATCAGACTGCTCCATTGTGCCCTCACACTGCCACAGTGTGCCCACAAAATGCACCATTGTCTCATCACACAGCTCCATTTTCTCATCACACTGCTCCATTGTATCATCATGCTGCTACATTGTGTCATCACACTGCTACATTGAATCATCACAATGCTCGATTGTGTGCTCACACTCTTCCTTTTTGCCCTTATGCTGCTCCATTTCGTCCTCACACTGCTCCATTGTGTCATCACACTGCTAAAATGTGTCCTCACACTGGTCCCTTGTTCCCTTGCACTGCTCCATTTTGACAACACACTGCTAATTTGTGCCATCACATTGCTCCATTGTGCTATCACACTACTCCATTGTGTCCTCTCACTGCTCCACTGTGTCATCACACTGCTCCACTCTGTCATCACACTGTTTCTCTGTGTCATACAGCTGCTCCAGTGTGTCATCACACTGCTCCATTGTGCCATCACACTATTACGTTGTGCCCTAACGCTGCTCCATTGTGCCCTCACACTGCTCCATATTCTCCTCACACTGCACCATTGTGCCCACACAGTGCTCAGTTGTACACTCACACTGCTCCATTGTGCCCTCACACTGTTCCTTAGCTCACTCACACTGCTCCATTTTGTCATCACACTGCTCCTCTGTGTCATCACATTGCTCCACTGTGTCATCACACTGCTAGATTGTGCCATCACACTGCTCTCTTGTGTCATCACACTGCTCCACTGTGTCATCTCGCTGCTCCATTGTGCCATCACACTGCTCTATTGTGTCATCACACTGCTCCACTGTGTCATCACACTGCTTCCCTGTGTCATCATGCTGCTCCATTGTGTCATCATGCTGGTCCATTTTTTCATCACACTGCTCCATTGTGCCCATACACTGCTCCATTATGCCTTCACACTGTTCCATTGTGCCATCACACTGCTCCATTATGTCATCACCCTGCTCCATTATGTATTCACGCTGCTACATTGTGTCATTACACTATTCCATTGTGCCTTCACAGTGCTCCATTGTGTCAAGACACTGCTCTATTGTGCCATCACTCTGCTCCATTGTGCCCTCAGGCTGCTCCATTGTGCCCTCACACTGCCCCATTGTATCCTCACAAATGGCCATTTGCCCTCACAGTGCTCTACTGTGGCCTCACACTGCTCCATTTTGACCTCACACTGTTCCACTGTGTCATCACACTGCTCAATTTTGTCATCACATTGCTCCAAAATGTCATCTCACTGCTCCATTGTGCCCTCAAATTGCTCGATTGTGTCAACACACTGCCCCACTGTGCTTTCAAACTGTTCCTTTGTATCATTGCTGTACTCCAATTTGTCATCATACTCCTCCATTGTGTTATCACTCTGCTCCATTGTGCCCTCACACTGCATCATATGTGCACTCACACTGCTCCATTGTGTCCACACACTGCTCTATTGTGCCTTCACTCTGCTCCATTGTGCCCTCACACTGCTCCATTGTGCCTTCACACTGCTCTAGTGTGTCATCATGGTGCTCATTTTGACATCACGCTGCCCCATTGTGCCCTCACACAGCTCAAGTGTGCCCTCAAAATGCTCCATTGTGTCATCACACTGCTCCATTTTGCCATCACACTGCTCCATTGTGTCATCACCCTGCTCCATTGTGTCATCACTCTGCTACATTGTGTCAGCACACTGTTCATTTGTGTGCTCACACACTTCCATTGTGCCCACATGAAGCTGAATTTGTACTCACACTTCTCCACTGTGTCATTCCAAAGCTCCATTGTGTCCAAATTCTGGTCCATTGTTCACTAACACTGCTCGATTTTGAAATCACACTGCTCATTTTTTCCATCACACTGCTCCATTGTACCATCACACTACTCCATTGTGCCACCACACTGCTCCATTTTTGCGGCATCCACCTCTGCGTCTGCCACACCAACTCCAGTGTCGCTTGTGTGAAGTAATATGAGAAATCATGTTCAAAGACAGGCGGGGGAGCTGTGTCCTAAGGGGCTGGACCCCCTGGAGGTCCCTGGCAGAATACCCGGCTAAGATCACCCCCGAGATTGAGATGCTTTCCTAGGATATTACGTTTCTCTGGTGTTGGACTTGCATAACACTGAGCACATAAAGATATTTTCTTAAAGCCAGCTTATAGATACAAAACTAACTATTTGAATGTGCCAGTAACTGGCAATTAAAATGCCTCTCTTGGGCACAGGGCTTTTTCCTGGCAGCAAGAATGGTCTGTAAGTCTTGAGTCAGAAATAGACTTAAAAATAGACTTCTCTCACAATATACATTACAATGTAAAGACCTGTGACAAATTGGAAAACAACAATTATATAGTGGTAATGACTCTATGACTGTCTCTAAAGAAAAACAAGTTCCAGTGATATGTGTAATAAAACAAAATATATCATTCCATTTAAAATAAAGTAAAAAACTCCTCTTTAACAATTAAAATAAAAAGACTCTTCAATCCCATTTCCCTATTTAAGTAAAGGAACAGGTTAAACAGTTTTCCTAGTTCTATGCAGCCACTGAATGCCTGAGTCCTGACACTCCCAGCAAAGTTAGGCAAAAGATAAATTACTTTACACCAGCCAATTGTCTTACAAAAACAAAACTGTTAGTTGGAGCAAGCAGTGGAACGGCTCTTAGTTTTCAGTAAAGATTGAAACTTTAGATTAGCAGTTAGAGTTAGAAAAAACTAATAAATAGTTTAGGATGCTATAGGAATAAGGTCTTTACTTTAATAAAAACTTAAAAGAAACTATTAACCTTAGGATATTAAGATATATTTACTCTAGATTTAGGATAGAGATATAAGGCCAATATCTACTGCCAAGAAACTTCTACTGTGACATAGCAATTACTACTCAGTGTCCTGTAACTTTTCAATTATGACTTGTAATTAAGAACTAACAAGTAAAAACTAATTGATCATGTTAAAAACTATTGATGTTCCTTTTTTCTTAAATGTTATTTCCTTGGTAAAGGTTATCTTAAGATTTCTACATTTTTACTTCAAAGAAAATTCATTTCCTGACTAAACTTTGTAATGTTTTAGTTTCCTGCTCTGCGTGCCTCATATCTCGTCAATCATGAAATAGATAATGAGTTCTGGTTAATGTATGAGTTTTGACCTATTAGTAACATATGTAATTGTAAAGCTTCACCAAATCCTTTGTTCTGCCTTCTCCTAAGACTGCTATATAAGCACTACCCCTGTTCAATAAAGTTGCTGCAAATTTGGAAACTTCTCTTAGTCTCTCATCTCTGTATGCCATCAACTTCCTTGTGTTTTTCCTGCCAAAGGAACTCCATCAGAAAAACTCACGACCCCAGGAGGGCTGGCTGGTCTCTGCTGCCAGTAGCAGTCGGTAACACATTTTGACCTCACGCTGGTCCATTTTTCCGTCACACTGCTCCATTGTGCCATCACACTGCTCAATTCTACCATCATACTGCTCCATTGTACCATCACATAGCTCCATTTGGCCATCACGCTGCTCCATTGTGCCCTGACACTGCTCCATTGTTCCCTCACCCCATTCCCTTGTGCCCTCACATTTCTTCATTGTGCCATCAAACTGCTTCCTAGTCCCTTCATACTGCTCCACTGTCCCATCACAAGGGTCAATTGTGCTCTCACACTGCTCAATTGTGTCATCAAACTGCTCCATTATGCCAACACAATGCTCCATTGTACACTCACACTGTTCCATTGTGCCTTCACACTGTTCCCTTGTGCCCTCACACTGCTCCATTGTGCCAAAACAGGTCCCTTTTACCCTCACACTGCTCGATTGTGCCCTCACGCTGCTGTATTGTGCCATCACACTGCTCCATTTTACCCTCACAGTGCTCCATTTTGCCCTCACGCTGCTCCTTTGTTCCCTCACAGGGCTCCATTTTGATATCACACTGCTCTATTGTGCCATCACCCTGCTCCATTGTGGATCACAGTGCTTCATTTTGTCATCACATTGCTCCATTGTGCCATCACACTCCTCCATTGCATCATCACAATGCTCCATTTTATTATCACACTGCTCCATTGTGCCCTCACACTGTACAATATTGCCATCACGCTGCTCCATTGTGCCATCACACTGCTCCATTTTTCCTTCACAGTGCTCCCTTTGCCCTCATGCTGCCTCTTTCTTCCCTCACAGGGCTCAATTTTGACATCACATTGTTCCACTGTGTCATCACACTGCTACTTTTTGTCATCCCACTTCTCCATTGTGCCCTCTCACTGCTCTATTGGGCCCTCACGCTGCTGCATTGTGTCATCACACTGCTCCTTTGTGTCATCACACTGTTCCATTGTCCCCACACACTGCTCCATTGTGTCATCACATTGCTCCATTTTGTCCTCACACTGCTCCAATGTGCCCTTACAGTACTCCATTGTGATCTCACACTGGTCCATTGTGCCCTCACACTGGTCCATTGTGCCCTCACACTGTTCCATTGTGTCATCACACTGCTCCATTTTGCCCATACTCTTCTCCACTTTGTCATCATTGTGCTCCATTTTGACATCATGCTGCCCCATTGTGCCCTCACACTGCTCAAGTGTGCCCTCAAAATGATCCATTGTGTCATCACCCTGCTCCATTGTGCCATCACAATGCTCCATTGTGTCATCACCTTGCTCCACTGTGTCACCACTCTGCTACATTGTGTCATCACACTTGTCGATTGTGCGCTCTTACACTTCCATTGTGCCCACAGGCTGCTCAATTTGTACTCATACTTCTATATTGTGTCATCACAAAGCTCCATTGTGTCCACATTCTAGTCCATTGTTTCCTCACACTGCTCGATTTTGCCATCACACTGCTCATTTGTGCCATCACACTGCTCAATTGTACCATCACACTGCTCCATTTTGCCATCACACTGCTACATTTTGTCCTCACACTGGTCCATTTTTCTGTCACGCTGCTCCATTGTGCCATCACACTGCTCAATTGTGCCATCACACTGCTCCATTGTGCCATCACACTACTCCATTGTAATTGTACCATCACACTGCTCCATTGTGCCATCACACTGCTCCATTGTACCATCACACAGCTCCATTGTGTCATCAAGCTTTTACATGGTGTCTTCACACTGTTCCATTGTGCCCTCTCACTGCTCCGTTGTGCCCTCACGCTGCTCCATTGTGCCCTCACACTGCTCCATTGTTCCCTCACAGGGCTCTATTGTGCCCACACACTGCTCCATTGTGTCATCACACTGCTCCACTGTGCCATCACAATGCTCCATTGTTCCCTCACAGGGCTCTATTGTGCCCACACACTGCTCCATTGTGTCATCACACTGTTCCACTGTGCCATCACAATGCTCCATTGTGCCCTCACAGTGCTCAATTGTGCCCTCACACTGCTCCATTGTGCCCTCACACTGCTCCATTGTGCCCTCACACTGCTCCATTGTGCCCTCACATGGCTCCATTTTGCCATCACACTGCTCCATTTTGTCCTTAGGCTGCTCCATTGTGTCATCACACTGCTCCATTGTTCCATCACTCTGCTGCATTGTGCCCTCACACTGCTCCATTTTGTCACCACACTGCTTCATTGTGTCATCACCCTGGTCCGTTGTCCCCTCACACTGCTCCATTGTGCCATCACATGGCTCAATTGTGTCATCACATAGCTGCATTTGTCATCACACTGCTCCACTGTGTCATCACACTGCAACACTGTGTCATCTTGCTGCTCCATTGTGCTATCACACCGCTCAATTTTGTCATCACACTGCTCCACTGTATCATCGTACTGCTCTTTGTCATCACGTGCTCGATTGTATCATCACGCTGCTCCATTGTGTCATCACACTGCTAATTTGGGCTATCACACTGTTCCATTGTGCCCTCACTCTGCTCCATTGTTCCCTCACACTGTTCCATTGTGCCCTCATAGTGCTCCATTGTGCCCTCACACTGTTCCACTGTGTTATCACACTGCTCCTTTTTGTCATCACACTGCTCCATTATGTCATCTCAATGCTCCAAGTGCACTCACACTGCTCCATTTTGCCCTCACAGTGCTCCATTGTGCCCTCACACTGCTTCATTGTGCCCTCAAACTGTTCCATTGTGCAATCACACTGCTCCATTGTTCCATCATACTGCTCCATTGTGTCATCACACTGCTCCTTTGTGTCATCACGCTGCTCACTTGTGTCATCAGGCTGTTCCATTGTGTCATCACACTGCTGCATTGTGCCCTCACAAAGCTGCATTTTATCCACACACTGCTCCATTTTGTCCTCACACTACTCCATTGTGCCCTCACCCTGCTCCACTGTGTCATCACACTGCTCCATTGTTTAATCACGCTGCTCCATTTTGTCATCACATTGCTCCATTGTGCCATCACACTGCTCCATTGTGCCCTCATGCTGCTCCATTGTGCCCTCACTCTGCTCCATTGTGTCCTCACACTGCGCCATTGTTCCCTCCCACTGCTCCGTTGTGCCCTCCCACTCCTGCATTGTGCCATTACACTGCTCCATTGTGTCATCACACTGCTCCATTGTGCCATCACGATGTTCCATTGTGCCCTCAGAGTGCTCAGTTGTGCCCCACACTGCTCCATTTTGCCCTCACACTACTGCATTGTGCCCACCCACTGCTCCATTGTGCCATCACTGTGCTCCATTTTGTCCTTACGCTGCTCCATTGTGTCATCACACTGCTCCAATATGTCATCGCACTGTTCCATTGTGCCCTCACACTGTTCCACTGGGTCATCACACTGCTCCTTTGTGTCATCACATTGCTCCAGGTCTGCTCACACAGCTTCATTGTGCCCTCATACTGCTCCATTGTGCCCTCACAGTGCTCAATTGTGCCCTCACACTGCTCCATTGTGCCCTCACACTGCTACAATGTGCCCTCACACTACTCCATTGTGAAGTCACACGGCTCCACTGTGCCCTCACACTGCTCCATTGTGCCCTCACAGTGCTCCATTGTGTCATCTCACTGCTCCATTGTGCCCTCACACTTCATCACTGTGTCCTCATTGTGCTCCAATTTGACATCACGCCGCCTCATTTTGCCCTCACACTGATCAAGTGTGCTCTCAAAATGCTCCATTTTGTCATCACACTGCTCCATTTTGCCATCACACTGCTCCATTGTGTCATCACCCTGCTCCATTGTGTCATCACACTGCTACATTGTGTCATCACACTGCTCGATTGTGCACTCACACACTTCCATTGTGCCCACACACTGCTCAATTTGTGCTCACACTTCTCCAATGTGTCATCACAAAGCTCCATTGTGTCCACATTCTGGTCCATTGTTCCCTCACACTGCTCGATTTCACCATCACACTGCTCATTTGTGCCATCACACTGCTAAATTGTACCATCACACTGCTAAATTGTGCTATCACACTGCTCCATTTTGTCCTCAAACTGGTTCATTTTTCCATCACACTCCTCCATTTTCTCATCACACTGCTCAATTGTGCCATCACACTACTCCATTGTACCACCACACCACTCCATTGTGTTATCACGCTGTTACATTGTGTCCTCACACTGCTCCATTGTGCCCTGACACTGCTCCATTGTTCCCTCACACTGCTCAATTTTGCCATCCCATTGCTCCCTAGTACCCTCACACTGCTCCAATGTGACATCACACGGGTCCATTGTGTCATCACCCTGCTCAGTTATGTCATCACACTGCTCTATTTTGCCCTTACACAGTTCCATTGTGCCCTCAGAGTGTTCCATTGTGTCATCACACTGTTCCCTTGTGTCATCACTATGCTCAATTGGGCCCTCACTCTGCTCCTTTGTGACCTCACAGTACTCCATTGTTCCCTCACCCTACTCCATTGTGTCATCACACTGCTCCATTGTGTCATCACGCTGCTCCCTTGTGTCAACAAGCTGCTCCAATGTGTCATCACACTGCTCCATTGTGCCCTTACACAGTGTCATTTTGTCCAAACACTGAACCATTGTACCATCACACTCCTCCATTGCACCCTAACGCTGCTCCATTTTGTACTTACACTGCTCCATTGTGCCAACACTCTGCTCCATTGTGACTTCACCCTGCTCCATTGTGTCATCACACTGATCCATTGTGCCCTCCCACTTCTCCACTGTGTCATCATGGTGCTCCATTTTGACATCACTCTGCCCCATTGTGCCCTCACATTGCTCAAGTGTACCCTCAAAATGCTCCATTGTTTCAACACACTGCTCCATTGTGCCATCACACTGCTCCATTGTGCCCTCAACCTGCTCCCCTGTTCCCTCACACTCCTCCATTGTGTCCTCACACTGCACCATTGTGCCCTCACAGTGCTCCTTTGTGGACTCACACTGCTCCATTGTGCCCTCACACTGTTCCACTGTGCCATCACACTGCTCCTTTTTGTCATCACACTGCTCCATAATGTCATCTCACTGCTCCAAGTGCGCTCAAACTGCTCCATTTTGCCCACACACTGCTCCATTGTTCCATCATACTGCTCCATTGTTTCATCACACTGCTCCATTGTGTCATCACGCTGCTCCCTTGTGTCATCATGCTGCAACATTGTGTCATCATACTGCTCCACTGTGCCCTCAGACAGCTCCATTTTGTCCAAACACTGTTCCATTGTGCCCTCACACATTTCCATTGTGCCCTCGCACTCCTCCATTTTGTTCTCACACTGCTCCATTGTGTCATCACATTGCTCCATAATGTCATCTCACTCCTACACGTGTGCTCAGAGTGATCCATTGTGCCCTCACACTGCTCCATTGTGCCATCAAACTCCTCCATTGTGCCCTCACAGTACTCCATTTTGCCCTCACAATATTCCATTGTGTCATCACACTACTCCATTGTGTTATCACTCTGCTCCATTGTGTCGTCACACTGCTCCATTTTGCCCACACTCTGTTCCACTGTGTCATCACACTGCTACTTTGTGTCATCACATTGCTCCACAATGTCATCTCACTCCTACACGTGCACTCACACTGATCCATTGTGTCCTCACACTGCTCCATTTGTCCTCACACTACTGTTTGTGTCATCACACTGCTCCATTGTGCCATCACACTGCTCCATTGTTCCATCATTTGGCTCCAATTTGTTATCACAATGCTACATTTTGTCCTCACACTAGACCATTTTGCCCACACACTCCTCCATTGTGCCCTCACAATGCTCCATTTTGTCCTCACACTGGTCCATTGTGTCATCACACTGCTCCATTGTGTCCACACCCTGCAAAATTGTACCATCACACTGCTCCCTTGTGCCCTCACAGTGCTCCATTTTGCCCTCACCCTGCTCCACTGTGTCATCACACTGCTCCATTGTTTCATCACCCTGCTCCATTTTGTCATCACATTGCTCCATTGTGCCATCACACTGCTCCATTTTGCCCTCACGCTGCTCAATTGTGCCCTCACATTGCTCCATTGTGTCCTCACACTGCACCATTTTCCCTCACACTGCTCTGTTCTGCTCTCCCTCTGCTCCACTGTGCCATCACACTTCTCAAGTGTGTTATCACGCTGCTCCATTTTTCCTCACTCTGCTCCCTAGTACCCACACTCTGTTCCAATGTGCTATCACACGGGTCAATGGTGCCCTCACACTGCTCCATTGTGTCATCACACTGCTACATTATGCCATCACAATGTTCCATTGTACACTGACACTGCTCCATTGTGCCCTCACACTGCTCCATTGTGTCATCTCACTGCTCCCTTGTGACATCACCCTGCTCCATTGGGGATCACATTGCTCCATTTTGTAATCACACTGCTCCATTGTGCCCTCACATTGCTCCACTGTGCCATCACACTGTTCCATTGTTCCATCATCCTACTCCATTGTGTCAACACACTGCTGCATTGCGCTATCACACTGCTCCATTGTGTCAAGACACTGCTCCATTGTGCCCTCACAGTCCTCCATTGTGCCCTCACACTGCTCCATTGTGTCATCTCACTGCTCCATTGTGACATCACCCGGCTCCATTGTGGATCACATTGCTCCATTTTGTAATCACACTGCTCCAATTTGCCCTCACACTGCTCCACTGTGCCCTCACACTGCTCCACTGTGCCATCCCACTGTTCCATTGTTCCATCATCCTGCTATATTGTGTCATCACACTGCTGCATTGTGCTACCACACTGCTCCATTTTGTCATCACACTGCTCCATTGTGCCCTCACAGTCCTCCATTGTGCCATCACACTGCTCCATTGTTCCATCTTCCTACTCCATTGTGTCATCACACTGCTCCATTGTGCCCTCACACTGCTCCATTCTGCCATCACATTCCTCCATCATGCCCTCACAGTACTTCATTGTGCCATCACACTACTCCATTGTGTCACCACACTGCAAAATTGTGTCATCGCACTGCTCCATTGTGCCCTCACACTGTTCCACTGTGTCATCGTACTGCTCATTTGTGCTATCACACTGCTCCATTGTTTCATCACACTGCTCCATTGTGCCCTCACACTCCTCCATTGTGCCCTCACAATGCTCCATTTTGTCATCACACTTGTCCATTGTGTCATCACACTGCTCCATTGTCTCCACACCCTGCACAATTGTACCATCACACTGCTCCATTGTGCCCTCAGAGAGCTCTATTGTCCCCTCACCCTGCACCATTGTGTCATCACATTGCTCCATTGTTTCATCACCCTGCTCCATTTTGTCATCACATTGCTCCATTGTGCCATCACACTACTCCATTGTGCCCTCATGCTGCTCAATTCTGCCCTCACACTGCTCCATTGTGTCCTCTCACTGCACCATTTTTCCCTCACACTGCTCCATTGCACACTCCGACTGTCCCATTGTGCCATCACACTGCTCCATTGTGTCATCACACTGCTCCACTGTCATCAAACTTCTGAAGTGTGTCATCACGCTGCTCCATTGTTTCATCACGCTGCTCCATTGTGTCATCACACTGCTCCGCTCTGTCATCACACTTCTCAAGTGTGTCATCACACTGCTCCTTTGTTTCATCACACTGCTCCCTAGTGCTCTCACATTGCTCCACTGTGCTATCACACGGGTCATTTGTGCCCACACACTGCTCCATTGTGTCATCAAACTGCTCCATTATGCTATCACAATGTTCCATTGTACACAGACACTGGTCCATTGTGCCCTCACACTGCTCGATTGTGTCATCTCACTGCTCCATTGTGCCATCACCCTGCTCCATTGTGGAACCCAGTGCTCAATTTTGTAATCACACTGCTCCATTGTGCCCTCAGACTGCTCCATTGTGCCATCAAACTCCTCCATTGTGCCCTCACCGTACTCCATTGTGCCCTCACACTACTCCATTCTGTCATCACACTGCTCCATTGTGCCCACACACTGTTCTACTGTGTCATCACACTGCTCCTTTGTGTCATCACATTGCTCCATAATGTCATCTTACACCTACACGTGCACTCACACTAATCCATCGTGTACTCACACTACTCCATTTTGCCCGCACACTACTGCATTGTTTCATCACACTGCTCCATTTTGTCATCACACTGCTCCATTGTGTCATCGCACTGCTCCATTGTGCCCTCACACTGTTCCACTGTGTAATCACACTGCTGCATTGTGTTATCACATTGCTCCATTCTGTCATCAAACTGCTCCATTGTGCCCACATGCTCCTCCATTGTGCCCCCACAGTACTCCATTGTGCCATCACACTATTCCATTGTGTCATCACACACTGCTCCATTGTGCCATCAGACTCCTCCATTGTGCCCTCACACTACTCCATTGTGTCATCACACTGCTCCATTGTGTCATCACACTGCTCCATTGTGTTATCGCACTGCTCCATTGTGCCCTCACACTGTTCCACTGTGTAATCACACTGCTGCATTGTGCTATCACAATGCTCCGTTGTGTCATCACACTGCTCCATTGGGTCATGACATTGCTCCATTGTGCCCTCACAATGCTCCATTTTGTCCTCACAGTGGTCGATTGTGTCATCACACTGCTCCATTGTCTCCACACCCTGCACAATTGTACCATCACACTGCTCCATTGTGCCCTCAGAGAGCTCTATTGTCCCCTCACCCTGCACCATTGTGTCATCACAGTGCTCCATTGTTTCATCACCCTGCTCCATTTTGTCATCACATTGCTCCATTGTGCCATCACACTGTTCCATTGTGCCCTCACGCTGCTCAATTGTGCCCTCACACTGCTCCATTGTGTCCTCACACTGCACCATTTTTCCCTCATACTGCTCCGTTACACCCTCCCACTTCTCCATTGTGCCATCATACTGCTCCACTGTGTCATCACACTTCTCAAGTGTGTCATCACACTGCTCCATTGTTTCATCACACTGCTCCCTAGTGCCCTCACACTGCTCCACTGTGCTACCACAATGGTCATTTGTGCCCACACACTGCTCCATTGTGTCATCACACTGCTCCATTATGCTATCACAATGTTCCATTGTACACTGACAATGCTCCATTGTGACATCACACAGGTCCATTGTGCCCTCACACTGCTCGATTGTTTCATCTCACTGCTCCATTGTGCCATCACCCGGCTCCATTGTGGATCCCACTGCTCCATTTTGTAATCACACTGCTCCATTGTGCCCTCAGACTGCTCCATTGTGCCATCACCCTGCTCCATTTTGGATCCCAGTGCTCCAATTTGCAATCACACTGCTCCATTGTGCCCCCACACTGCTCCATTGTGCCATCACACTCCTCCATGGTGCCCTCACCGTACTCCATTGTGCCCTCACACTACTCCATTCTGTCATCACACTGCTCCATTGTGTCATCACACTGCTGCTTTGTGTCATCACATTGCTCCATAATGTCATCTTACACCTACATGTGTGCTCACACTGATCCATTGTGTCCTCACAGTGCTCCATTTTGCCCTCACACTACTTCATTGTGTCATCACACTGCTCCATTTTGTCATCACACTGCTCCATTGTGTCCTCACACTGCTCCATTGTGCCCTCACACTGTTGCACTGTGTAATCACACTGCTGCATTGTGCTATCACACTGCTCCATTCTGTCATTACACTGCTCCATTGTGCCCTCATGCTCCTCCATTTTGTCTGCACACTGCTCCATTGTGCCCTCACACTGTTCCACTGTGTAATCACACTGCTCCATTGTGTCATCACACTCCTCCCCTGTGTCATCACACTTCTCAAGTCTGTCATCACGCTGCTCCATTGTTTCATCACGCTGCTCCATTGTGTCATCAAACTGCTCCACTGTGTCATCACAGTCTTTGCTCCCTCACACTACTCCATTTTGCCATCACACTGCTCCATTGTGTCATCACACTAGTCCCTTGTGCCCACACACTGTTCAACCGTGTCATCACACTGCTCTTTTTGTCATCACATTGCTCCATAATGTCACCTCACTCCTACACGTGTGCTCACACTGATCCATTGTGTCCTCACACTGCTCCATTGTGCCCTCACACTACTCTATTTTGTCATCACACTGCTCCATTGTGTCAACACACTGCTCCATTGTGCCCTCACACTGTTCCACTGTGTAATCACACTGCTGCATTGTGCTATCACACTGCTCCATTGTGTCATCACACTGCTCCATTGTGTCATCTCATTACTCCATTGTGCCTGCACAATGCTCCATTTTGTTCTCACACTGGTCCATTGTGTCATTACACTGCTCCACTGTCTCCACACCCTGCACAATTGTACCATCACACTACTCCATTGTGCCCTCACAGTGATCCATTGTCCCCACACCCTGCACCATTGTGTCATCACACTGCTCCATTGTTTCATCACCCTGCTCCATTTTGTCATCACATTGCCCCATTGTGCCATCACACTGTTCCATTGTGCCCTCATGCTGCTCAATTGTGCCTTCACACTGCTCCATTGTGTCCTCACACTGCACCATTTTTCCCTCACACTGCTCCGTTGCCCCCTCACACTGCTCCACTGTGCCAACACACTGCTCCATTGTGTCATCACTCTTCTCATGTGTGTCATCACACTGCTCCATTGTTTAATCACAATGCTCCCTACTGCCCTCACACTGCTCCACTGTGCTATCACACGGGTCATTTGTCCCCTCACACTGCTCCATTTTGTCATCACACTGCTCCATTAGGCTATCACAATGTTCCATTGTACACTGACACTGCTCCATTGTGCCATCACACAGGTCCATTGTGCCCTCACACTGCTCGATTGTGTCATCTCATTGCTCCATTGTGCCATAACCCTGCTCCTCTGTGGATCACAGTGCTCCATTTTGTAATCACACTGCTCCATTTTGCCATCACACTGCTCCATTGTGCCATTACACTGCTCATTGTACCCTCACCGTACTCCATTGTGGCCTCACACTACTCCATTGTGTCATCACACTGCTCCATTATAACATCACACTCCTCCATTGTGCCCACACACTGTTCAACTGTCTCATCACACTGCTCTTTTTGTCATCACATTGCTCCATAATGTCACCACACTCCTACACGTGTGCTCACGCTGATCCATTGTGTCCTCACACTGCTCCATTGTGCCCTCACACTACTCCATTGTGTCACCACACTGCTCCATTGTGTCATCACACTGCTCCATTTTGTCATCGCACTGCTCCATGTGCCCTCACACTGTTCCACTGTATAATCACACTGCTGCATTTTGCTATCACAATGTTCCATTGTGTCATCCCACTGCTCCATTGTGTCATCACACTGCTCCATTGTGCCCTCACAATGCTCCATTTTGTCCTCACACTGGTCCATTGTGTCATTACACTGCTCCATTGTCTCCACACCCTGCACAATTGTACCATCACACTTCTCCACTGTGCCCTCAGAGTGCTCTATTGTCCCCGCACCATGCACCATTGTGTCATCACACTGCTCCATTGCTTCATCACCCTGTTCCATTTTGTCATCACATTGCTCCATTATGCCCTCACACTGCTCCATTGTGCCCTCTCGCTGCTCAATTGTGTCCTCACACTGCTCCATTGTGTACTCACACTGCACCATTTTTCCTTCACACTGCTCCGTTGCACCCTCCCACTGCTCCATTGTGCCATCACACTGCTCCATTGTGTCATCACACTGCTCCATTGTGTCATCACACTTCTCAAGTGTGTCATCACGCTGCTCCATTGCACACTCCCACTGCTCCATTGTGCCATCCCACAGCTCCATTGTGCCCTCACACTGTTCAACTGTGTCATCACAGTGCACAGTTGTGCTATCACCCTGCTCCATTGTGTCAACACACTGCTCAATTGTGCTCTCACACTGCTCCATTGTGTCCTCAAGCTCCACCACTTTTCCCTCACACTGCTCCGTTCAACCCTCCCACTGCTCCATTGTGCCCTCACACTGCTCCATTGTGCCATCAAACTGCTCCATTTTTCCATCATCATGCTCCATTGTGTCATCACACTGCTCCACTGTTCCATCATCCTGCTCCATTGTGTCATCACACTGCTGCATTGTGTCATTACACTGCTCCATTGTGCCCTCAGACTCCTCCATTATTCCCTCACAATGCTCCATTTTGTCCTCACATTGGTCCATTGTGTCATAACACTGCTCCATTGTGTCCACACACTGTAAAATTGTACCATCACACTGCTCCATTGTTTCCTCACAATGCTCTAATGTACCCTCACCCTGCTCCATTGTGTCATCACACTGCTGCATTGTTTCATCACCCTGCTCAATTTTATCTTCACATTGCTAAATTTTACCATCACACTGCTCAATTGTGCCCTCACACTTCTCAATTGTGCCCTCACACTCCTCATTGTGTCCTCACACTGCACCATTTTTCCCTCACACTGCTCTGTTGCACCCTCCAACTGCTCTATTGTGCCATCACACTGCTCCATTGTATCATCACACTGCTCCACTGTGTCATCACACATCTCAAGTGTGTCATCATGCTGCTCCACTGTTTCATCATGCTGCTTCATTGTGTCATCACACTGCTCCACTGTGTCATCACACTTCTCAAGTGTGTCATCACGCTGCTCGAATATTTCATCACACTGCTCCCTAGTGCTATCACACTGCTCCACTGTGCTACCATGCGTGTCAATTGTGCCCTCACATTGCTCCATTGTGTCATCACACTTCTCCATTATGCCATCACAATGTTCCATTGTACACAGACACTGCTCCATTCTGCCATCACAAGGGTCCATTGTACCCTCACCGTGTTCCACTGTGTCATCACCCTGCTCCTTTGTGTCATCACATTGCTCCATAAGGTCATCTCACTCCTACACGTGCACTCACACTGATCAATTTTGTCCTCACAGTGCTCCATTGTGCCCTCACAGTGCTCCATTGTGCTCTCACACTGCTTCATTTTGCCCTCACACTGTTCCATTGTGCAATCACACTGCTCCATTGTTCCATCATCCTGCTTCATTGTGCCATCATACTGCTGCATTGTGCTATTACACTGCTCCATTGTGTCATCACACAGTTCCATTGTGCCTTCACACTCCTCCATTGTGCCCTCACAATGCTTCATTTTGTCCTCACACTGGTCCATTGTGTCATCACACTGCTCCATTGTGTCCACACCCTGCACAATTGTACCATCACACTGCTCCATTGTGCCCTCACAGTGCTCCACTGTGCCTTCACACTGCTCCATTTTGCCCTCACGCTGCTCAATTGGGCCCTCACACTGCTCCATTGTGTTCTCACACTGCACCATTTTTCCCTCACACTGCTCCGTTGCACCCTCCCACTCCTCAATTTTTCCATCACACTTCTCTATTGTGTCATCACAATGTTCCACTGTGTCATCACACTTCTCATGTGTGTCATCACGCTGCTCCATTGTTTCATCACATTGCTCCCTAGTACCCTCACACTACTCCAATGTGCTATCACGCAGGTCAATTGTACCCTCACACTGCTCCTTTGTGTCATCACACTGCTCCATTATGCCATCACAATGTTCCATTGTACACTGACACTGCTCCATTGTGCCATCACATGGGTACATTGTGCCCTCACACTGATGATTGTGTCATCTCACTGCTCTATTGTGCCTTCACCCTACTCCATTGTGGATCACAGTGCTCCATTTTGTAATCACACTGCTCCATTGTGCCCTCACACTGCTCCATTGTGCCATCACACTGCTCCATTGTGCCCTCACAGTACTCCATTATGCCATCACAATGTTCCATTTTACACTGACACTGCTCCATTGTGTCCTCACACTGCACCATTTTTCCCTCACACTGCTCCATTGCGCCCTCTCACTCCTCCATTTTGCAATCACACTGCTCCATTGTCTCATCACAATGTTCCACTGTGTCATCACATTTCTCAAGTGTGTCATCACGCTGCTCCATTGTTTCATCACATTGCTCACTCGTGCCCTCACGCTGCTCCAATGTGCTATCACACGATTCAATTGTACCCTCACACTGCTCTGTTGTGTCATCACACTGCTCCATTATGCCATCACAATGTTCCATTGTACACTGACACTGCTCCTTTGTGCCATCACACAGGTCCATTGTGCCCTCACACTGCTCAATTGTGTCTGAATAGCCAGAGCAACCCTGAGTGAAAAGAGCAATACAGGGGGGATCTCTATACCAGATTTAAAACTATACTACCAGGCTATAGTCATAAAAGCAGCTTGGTACTGGCACAAAAACAGATCAGTTGACCAATGGAATAAAACTGAACATCCAAACCTGAGCGCATACAACTTCAGCCACCTCATCTTTGATAAAGGGGCCAAGAAGACACAATGGAGGAAAGACAGCATCTTCAACAAGTGGTGCTGGCAAAACTGGATCACCACTTGTAGAAGAATGAAATTAAACCCCTACCTCTCACCTTGTACAAAAGTCAACTCCAGATGGACCAAAGACCTCAACGTGAAACCCCAAACTCTGGAGGTGATAGAAGAGAAACTTGGCAGCAGACTACAAGACATAGGTGTAGGAAAAGACTTCCTAAATCAGACAGCAGCTGCACAAGAAATAAGATCGACAATTGACAAATGGGACCTCATTAAACTCAAAAGTTTCTGTACATCAAAAGAAACAATAAAGGAAGTGAAGAGAAAACCCACAGAGTGGGAGGAAACCTTCACTGCAGATACATCTGACAAAGCATTGATTTCCAGAATATACAAACTACTCAAAAAACAAAGAAAAAAGAAAACAAATGAATCACTCAAAAGATGGAGCAAAGAGCTGAATAGAGACTTCACAGAGGAGGAACTAGAGATGGCTGAGAAACATCTTAAAAACTGTTCAACGTCACTAATAATTAGGGAAATGCAAATTAAGACCACTCTAAGATATCATCTCACTCCGATAAGACTGGCTAGGATCAAGAAAACAAATGATACCAAGTGCTGGAGAGGTTGTGGGGAAAGGGGAACACTCATCCATTGCTGGTGGGAATGTAAACTTGTACAGCCACTATGGAAAGCAGTGTGGAGAACCCTTGGAAGACTCAAAATGAGCTTGCCATTTGACCCAGTCATACCACTCCTAGGTATATACCCACAAGACTCATCTTACTGCAGAAATACATGCACAGCTATATTTATTGCAGCTCTGTTCACAATAGCAAAAAGCTGGAACCAACCCAAATGCCCCTCAACTGATGAGTGGATAGAAAAAATGTGGTACATGTACACAATGGAGTTCTATGCAGCAATAAAGAAAGATGATATCATGAACTTTGCAGGTAAATGGATGGAGCTGGAGGATATTATATTAAGTGAAGTAACACAATCACAGAAAAACAAACGACGAATGGTATCCCTCATATGTGGATGCTAGCATCAATAACCCAGTTATTAATATCTCTTGTGAAGAAGGATGCATATTAAAAGAACAACAACGGAAAGACTGCATCAGAAAACTGACTGAAATGGTGAACCGGGAGGGGTGTGAGGGGTGGGAGGGGCGGGAGAGGGACATGGGTCTATATTCTATTAATATATATTTAAAATTATATGCTATTTTACTCAAAATTTATATAACAATAACTTTGGGATTAACATATACAAATGTTCTCTATAATTTTTGTGTTATGCAGTATCGTCTTGTAACATCCTCTTTTACCTGTAGGATAATTTAACTTAAGGATTTAAGTTTGCTTCCCAAATTAACAACATGCACTCACCCCCCCCAAAAAAACATGGACAAATTTGATGAAATTTACACCTTGATCCCTGCCTATAGGTATGTGTACTACAACTGCCTTTTTGAGACTCATGGGTCAAAAAATAAAATAAAATTTAAAAAGGGGAGATACAGTTACATATTAAACCTTTTTGTCAAAAACTTTCAATTTAATCTTAAGACTAACCATGGGAAAAGATTTGTATGTTCCCACAGGTCAAACGTCACACTGCTCCTTTTTGCCATTATACTGCTCCATTGTGCCATCACACTGCTCCATTGTATCATCACACTACTCCATTGTGCCATCACACTGCTCCATTGTGTCCTTAAGCTGCTCCATTTTGTCATCCCACTGCTCCATTGTGCCCTCACGCTGCTCCATTTTGCCCTCACGCTGCACCATTATGCTCTCACACTGCTTTATTGTGCCTCCACGCTGCTCCATTGTTCCCTCACAGTTCTCTATTGTGCCTGCACACACTGCTCCATTGTGTCATCACACTGCTCCATTGTGTCATCACACTGCTCAATAATGTCATGTCACTGCTCCATGTCCCCTCACACTGCTCCATTTTGTCCTCACACTGCACCATTGTGCCCTCACAATGCTCCATTGAGCCCTCACACTGCACCATTTTGCCATCACACTGCTCCATTGTGTCATAACACTTCTCCTTTTGATATCACACTGCTCCTTAATGTCATGTCACTGCTCCAAGTGTCCTCACACTGCTCCAATATGCCCTCACACTGCTCCATTGTGACCTCACATTGCTCCATTGTGCTCTCACACTGCTCCATTGTGCCCTCACACTGCTCCACTGTGTCAACACGCTGCTCCATTGTGCCCTGACTCTGCTCCAGTGTACCCTCATAATGGTCCATTGTGTCATCACACCCTTCCATTCTGCCATCACACTACTCAATTGTGCCATCACACTGCTCGATTGTGTCATCATACTTCTCCATTGTGTCATCACCCTGCTACATTGTGTCATCACACTGCTCGATTGTGCACTTAAACTCCTCCATTGTGCCCTCACGCTGCTCTATTTTGTCCTCCCAGTGCTTAATTGTGTCATCAAACTGCTCCATTGTGTCGTCACACTGGTCCATTCTTCCCTCACACTGCTCCATTTTGCCATCACACTGCTCATTTTTGTCATCACACTGCTCCATTGTGCCATCACACTGCTCCGTTGTGCCACCACAATCCTCCATTGTGTCCACACACATTGGCCATTGTTCCCTCACACTGCTCCATTGTGCCACCACACTGCTCCTTTGTGTCATCACACTGCTCCTTTGTGCCATCACACTCCTCGATTGGGTCCTCACACTGGTCCATTGTTCCCTCACACTGCTCCATTGTGTCATCACACTGCTCCACTGTGTCATCATACAGCTCTACTGTGTCATCATGCTGCTCCATTGTGCCATCACACTGCTCCATTTTGTCATCACACTGCTCCACTGTGTCATCACACTTCTCCACTGTGTCAGCACGCTGCTCCATTGTTTCATCACGCTGCTCCTTTGTGTCAACACACTGCTCCATTGTGCTCTCACACACTTCCATTGTGCCCTCATGCTGCTCCATTTTGTCCTCACACTGCTCCATTGTGTCATCACACTGTTCCATTGTGTCAACCCAATGCCCCACTGTCCCCTCATACAGCTCCATTGTGGCATCCCTCAGCTCCATTGTGGACTCACACTGCTCGATTTTTTCATCACACTGTTCCATTGTTTCATCACCCTGGTGCATTGTGCCCTCACAATGCTCCACTGTGTCCTCACACTGCTCAATTGTGTGATCACAATGCTCCATTTTGCCCTCACACTGCGCCATATGTTCCCTCACACGGCTCCATTGTGTCATCACACTGTTCCATTGTTCCCTCACACTGCTCCATTGTGCACTTACGCTACTCCATTGTGCCCTCACACTGCTCCATTGTTCCTTCACACTGGTCCTTTGTATCATCTCGCTGCTCAATTATTTCATCAAACTGCTCCTTTTTGCCCTTACACTATTCCATTGTGCCCTCACAGTGCTTCATTTTGTCCTCACACTGCTTCATTGTGCCCTCACACTGTTCCATTGTGCAATCACACTGCTCCATTGTTGCATCATACTGCTCCATTGTGTCATCACACTGCTCCATTTTGCCTTCACACTGCTCCATTATGTCATCACACTTCTCCATTGTGCCCACATACTTCTCCATTGTGCAATCATGCTGCTCAATTTCATCCACACACTGCTCCATTGTGCACATACCCTGCATCATTGTGCCATCACACTGCTCTATTGTGCCCTCACAGTGCTCCATTGTGCATCACCCTGCTCCATTGTGTCATCACACTGCTCCATTCTGTCATCACACTGTTCCATTGTGTCAACACACTGCTCCATTGTGCAATCACAATGTTCTATTTGTGCCCACACACTGCTCCATTCTGTCAACACACTTCTACATTGTCCCATCACACTGCTCCATTGTGTCAACACAGTGCTCCATTGTATCATCACACTGCTACTTTGTGTCATCACACTGCTCGATTGTGAACACACACTCTTCCATTGTGCCCTCATGCTGCTCCATTTTGTCCTCACACTGCTCCATTGTATCATCACACTGCTCCACTGTGTTCTCACTTTTGTCCATTGTTCGCTCACAATGCTCCATTTTGCTATGACACTATTCATTTGTGCATCACACTGCTCTATTGTGCCATCACACTGCTCCATTGTGTCCTTAAGCTGCTCCATTGTGTCATCACACTGCTCCATTGTGTCATCCCACTGCTCCATTGTGCCCTCACGCTGCTCCATTTTGCCCTCACACTGCACCATTATGTTCTCACACTGCTTCATTGTGCCTTCACGCTGCTCCATTGTTCCCTCACAGTTCTCTTTTGTGCCTGCACACTGCTCCATTGTTTCATCACACTGCTCCATTGTGTCATCACACTGCTTAATGATGTCATGTCACTGCTCCATGTCCCCTCACATTGCTCCATTTTGTCCTCACACTGCACCATTGTGCCCTCACAATGCTCCATTGAGCCCTCACACTACACCATTGTACCATCACACAGTTCCATTGTGTCCTAACACTTCTCTTTTTGACATCACACTGCTCCATAATGTCATGTCACTGTTCAAAGTGTCCTCACACTGCTCCAATATGCCCTCACACTGGTCCATTGTGACCGTGCACTGCTCAATTGTGCTCTCACACTGCTCCATTGTGCCCTCACACTGCTCCACTTTGTCATCACGCTGCTTCATTGTGCCCTGACTCTGCTCCAGTGTACCCTCACACTGCTCCAGTGTTCCCTGAAAATTCTCCAATGTGTCATCACACTGCTCCATTGTGTCATCACACTGCTCCATTGTGCCATCATACTGCTCCATTTTGCTATCACACATCTCCATTGTGTCGTTAACCTACTCCATTGTTTCATTACACTGTTCCATTGTGTCAACACACTGCTCTATTGTCCCCTCCTACTGCTCCATTGTGGCCTCACACTGCTCGATTTTGTCATCACACTGGACCATTGATTCATCACACTCATCCATTGTGCCCTCACAATGCTCCATTGTGTCCTCACACTTCTTGATTGTGTCATCACACTGCTCCATTTTGCCCTCAAACTGCACCATATGTTCCTTCACACAGCTCCATTGTGTAGTCACACTGCTCCATTGTTCCCTCAAACAGCTCCATTGTGCACTCATGCCAATCCATTGTGCCCCCACACTGCTCCATTGTGCCTTCACACTGGTATTTGGTGTCATCACGCTCCTCAATTAAGTCATCACACTGCTCCAATGTGCCCTTACTCTGTTCCATTGTGCTCTCACAGTGCTCCATTGTGCACTCACACTGCTTCATTGTGCCCTCACACTATTCCATTGTGCAATCACACTGCTCCATTGTTCCATCATACTGCTGCATTGTGTCATCACAATGCTCAATTGTGCCATCACTCTGCTCCAATGTGCCATCACACTCCTCTATTGTGTCATAACACTGCTTCACTGTGCCATCACACTGCTCCATTGTGTCATCACACAGCTAAATTGTGCCATCGCACTGCTCCACTCTGTCAACACACTGCTACAATGTGTCATCGCACTGCTCCATTGTGCCATCACACTGCTCAATTCTGTCATCACACTGCTCCACTGTGTCATCACACTGCTTCTCTGTGTCATCACCCTGCTCGATTGTGTCATCCTGCTGCTCCATTGTGTCATCACACTGCTCCATTGGGCCATCACAATGCTCCACTGTGCTATCACACTGCACATTTGTACCCTTACAGTCTCCATTGTGCCCTCAGACTACATCATTGTGCCCTCAAACTGTTCGATTGTGTCATCACACTGCTAAATTTTGTCATCACACTGCTCCATAATGTCATCTCACTGCACCATTGTGTCCTCACGCTGCTCCAATGTGCTCTCACACTACTCCATTGCAACCACACACTGCTCCATTGTGCCCTCAAACTGCTCCATTGTGTCCTCACACTGCTCCATTGTGTCATCCCACTGTTCCATTTTGACATCACCCTGCTCCATTGTGCCCTCACACTGCTCCAATATGCCATCACACTGCTCCTTTGTGTCATTAACCTGCTCCATAGTTCCCTCACGCTGTTCAATTTTTCCCACACTCAGCTCCATTGTGCCCTCACACTGCTCCATTGAGCCATCAAACTGCCCCATTGTTTCCTAAAGCTGTTCCATTGTGTCATCACACTGCTCCATTGTTCCCTCACACTCCTACATTGTGCCCTCACACTGCTGCATTGAGTCATCACACTGTTCCATTGTGTCTTCACACTGGTCAATTTTCCCCTCACACTGCTCCATTATGCCATCACACGGCTTCATTGTGCACTCACACTGTTCCAATGTGTCATCACAATGCTCAATTGTATCACCACAGTGGTCCATTTTTCCCCCACAATGCTGTATTGTGTCATTACACTGCTACATTGTGCCCCCACACTGCTCCATTGTGTCATCACACTGTTCCATTGTGTCATCACACTGGTCCATTGTCCCCTCACACTGCTCCATTGTGCCATCACACGGCTCAATTGTGTAATCACACTGCTAAAATGTGTCATCACACTGCTCCATTTTGTCATCAAAGTGCTCCATTGTGCCCTCACATTCCTCTATTGTGTCATCACACTGATCGAATGTGTCAGCACACTGCTCCATTTTGCCCTCACACTGTACCATATGTTCCATCACACAACTCCATTGTGTCTTCACACTGCTCCATTGTGCCCTCACAGTATTGCATTGTGCCCTCACACTGTTCCATTGTGCCATCACACTGGTCCATTGAGTCATCACAATGCTCAATTATGTAACCACCCTGCTCCAATATGCCCTTACACTGTTCCATTGTGCCCTCACAGTGCTCCATTGTGTCATCACAAGTGTCCATTGTGCCATCACTCTTCTAAATTGAGCCATCACACTGCTCCAATGTGCCATCGCACTCATCCATTGTGCCCTCACACTGCCTCACTGTGCCATCACGCTGCTCCATTGTGTCATCACACAGCTAAATTGTGCCATCACACTGCTCCACTGTGTTATCACACTGCTACACTGTTTCATCGCACTACTCCATTTTTCCATCACACTTCTCAATTCTGTCATCACACTGGTCCACTGTGTCATCACACTGCTTCTCTGTGTCATCACACTGCTCGATTGCATCATCCCTTGGCTCCATTTTCTCATGACACTGCTCCATTGGGCCATCACACTGCTCCACTGTGATAACTCTACATCTTTGTGCCCTCACAGTGCTCCATTGTGCCCTCACACTACATCATTGTGCCCTCACACTGTTCCATTATGTCATCACACTGCTGCATTTTGTCATCACACTGCTCCATAATGTCATCTCACTGCTCCATGTGTCCTCACACTGCTCCATTGGTCACTCACACTGCACCATTGTGTCCTCACACTGCTTCAATGTGCCCTCACCCTGCTCCACTGTAGCCGAACACTGCTCCATTGTGCCCTCAAACTGCTCCATTGTCTCAACACACTGGTCCATTGTGCCCTCACACTGCTGCAGTGTGTCATCATGATGCTCCATTTTGACATCACCCTGCTGCATTGTGCCCTCTCACTGCTCCAGGGGCATTGAAAATTTTCCAATGTGTCATCACACTGCTCCATTGTGTCATCACAGGGCACATGGAGCAGTGTGAGGACACAATGTATCAATGTGATCACAAGTGTAGGAGTGAGATGACATTATGGAGCAATGTTATGACACAAAGAATCAGTGTGATGACACAGTGGAACAGTGTGTGAGCACAATGGAGCAGTGTGATGACACAATGGAGCTGTGTGATGTCACAATGGAGTAGTGTGATAACACAATGCTGTAGTGTGAGGGCGCAATGGAGTACTGTGAGGGCAAAATGGAGGAGTGTGATGGCACTATGGAGTAGTGTGAGGGCACAATGGAGCACTGTGAGCACAACTCAGGGAATTAAAAACGTTGAGAATACGGAGATGCGTCCAGATAATTTGAGGGAACTGGAAAACACCTTGTATTACAGACGCGATTTACAGCTACTCTGCTTTACGTGAAAAAAGGACGTTACTGTGTTTGAACGCACAGCACTAGTTAACTGATGGAAATGAAAGCATATTTGATACAACTCAGGGAACTAAAAACTTTGAGAATACGGAGATGCGTCCAGTCAATTGCAGGGAACTGGAAAACACATTTCATTACAGACGCGATTTACAGCTAATCTGCTTTTCCTCTAACAAACACGTTGCTGTGTTTGAACGCACAGCATTAGTTTACTGATGGAAATGAAAGCATATGTGATACAACTCAGGGAATGAAAAACGTTGAGAATACGGAGATGCGTCCAGTCAATTTGAGGGAACTGGAAAACACCTTGTATTACAGAAGCGATTTACAGCTAATATGCTTTGCCTGTAAAAAGGACGTTACTGTGTTTGAACGCTATATCTGTAAAAGGATGTTTCTGGTTTGAACGCACGCATTATAAACTGATGGAAATGAAAGCAATGTATAACAACTCAGGGAAGAAAACGTTGAGAATAGGAGATGCGTCGTCATTTGAAGGAACTGAAAAAACCTTGTATTACAGACGCGATTTACAGCTAATCTGTTACCTGTAAAAAGGATGTTTGATTTGAAGCACAGCATTATAACTGATGGAAATGAAAGCATATGTGATACAACTCAGGGAATAAAACTTTGAGAATACGGAATGCGTCCAGTCATTTGAGGAACGAACACCTTGTATTACAGACGCGATTTCAGCTATCTGCTTTCCTGTAAAAAGATGTTTGTGTTTGACGCACAGCATTAAGATAAATAGATGGAAATGAAAGCATATGATACAACTCAGGGAATAAAAAACTTTGAGAATACGGAGATGCATCCAGTCATTGAGGAACTGAAAACACCTTGTATTACAGACGGATTTACAGCTAATCTGCTTTCCTGTAAAAAGGATGTTTCTGTGTGAACGCACAGCATTATAATGATGGAAAGAAAGCATATGGATACAACTCAGGGAATGAAAAACGTTGAGAATACAGGATGCGTCCAGTCAGTTTGAAACTGAAAACCCTGTATTACAGACGCGATTTAGCTAACTGCTTTACCTTTAAAAAGGAGTTTCTGGTTTGAACACACAGCATTATAAAGAGTAAATGAAAGCAATGTGATACAACCAGGAATGAAAACGTTGAGAATACGGAGTGCATCCGTCATTTGAAGGAACTGCAAAACACCTTGTATTACAGACGCGATTTACAGCTAATCTGCTTTACCTGTAAAAAGGATGTTTCTGAGTTTAAGCACAGCATTAATAAACGAGGAAAGAAAGCATATGTGTATACAATCAGGAATAAAAACGTTGGAATACGGAATGCTCCATGCATTTGAAGGAACTGCAAAACACCTTGTATTACAGACGCGATTTACATCAATTTGCTTTACCTGTAAAAAGGAGTTTCTGGTTTGAACGCAAAGCATATTAACTGAGGAAATGAAAGCATATGTGATACAACTCAGGGAATAAAAACGTTGAGAATAGGAGATGCGTCCAGTCAGTTGAAGGAACTGAAAAACACCTGTATTACAGACGCGATTTACAGCTAATCTGCTTACCTGTAAAAGGATGTTTCTGGTTTAACGCACAGCATTATAACTATGGAAATGAAAGCATATGTGATACAACTCAGGGAATAAAACGTTGGAATACGGAGATGCGTCCAGTCATTGAAGGAACTGCAAAACACCTGTATTACAGACGCGATTTACAGCTAATCTGCTTACTTAAAAAGATGTTTCTGTTTTGAACGCACAGCATTATAAACTGATGGAAATGAAAGCATATGTGATACAACTCAGGGAATAAAACTTTGGAATACGGAGATGCGTCAGTCAGTTTGAAGGAACTGCAAAACACCTTGTATTACAGAGCGATTTACAGCTAATCTGCTTACCTGTAAAAAGGATGTTTCTGTGTTGAACGCACAGCATTATAAACTGATGGAAATGAAAGCATATGTGATCAACTCAGGGAATAAAAACTTGAGAAATGGAGATGCGTCCAGTCAGTTTGAAGGAACTGGAAAACACCTTGTATTACAGACGCGATTTACAGCTAATCTGCTTACCTGTAAAAAGGATGTTTCTGGTTTGAACGCCAAGCATTATAAACTGATGGAAAAAAAAGCATATGTGTACAACTCAGGGAATGAAAAACGTTGAGAATACGGAGATGCGTCAGTCATTTGAAGGAACTGAAAACACCTTGATTACAGACCGATTTACAGCTAATCTGCTTACCTGTAAAAAGATGTTTCTGAGTTGAACGCACAGCATTATTAACTGATGGAAATGAAAGCATATGTGATACAACTCAGGGAATAAACGTTGAGAATACGGAGATGCGTCCAGTCAGTTTGAAGAAACTGAAAACACCTGTATACAGACGCGATTTACACTAACTCTTTACCTGTAAAAAGATGTTCTGAGTTTGAACGCACAGCATTATTAACTGATGGAAATGAAGATATGTGATACAATCAGGAATAAAAACGTTGAGAATACGGAGATCGTCCAGTCAGTTTGAAGGAACTGCAAAACACTTGTATTACAGACGCGATTTACAGCTAATCTGCTTTACCTGTAAAAAGGATGTTTTGGTTTGAACGCAGCATTAGTACTGATGGAAATGAAAGCATATGTGATACACTCAGGGAATAAAACTTTGAATACGAGATGCGTCCAGTCAGTTGAAGGAACTGAAAACACCTTATTAACAACGGATTTACAGCTAATCTGCTTTACCTGTAAAAAGGTTGTTTCTGGTTTGAACCACAGCATTATAAACTGATGAAATGAAAGCATATGTGATACAACTCAGGAATAAAAACTTTGAGAATCGGAGAGCGTCCAGTCATTGAAGGAACTGAAAACACCTTGTATACAGACGCGATTTACAGCTAATCTGCTTTACCTGTAAAAAGGATGTTTCTGTGTTTGAACGCACAGCATTATTAACTGATGGAAATGAAAGCATATGTGATACAACTCAGGGAATAAAACGTTGAGAATACGGAGATGCGTCCAGTCAGTTTGAAGGAACTGAAACACCTTGATTACAGACGCGATTTACACTAACTCTTTACCTGTAAAAAGATGTTCTGAGTTTGAAGCACAGCATTATAACTGAGGAAATGAAAGCATATGTGATACAACTCAGGGAATAAAAACGTTGGAATACGGAGATGCGTCAGTCATTTGAAGGAACTGAAACACCTTGTATTACAGACGCGATACAGCTAATCTGCTTTTGTAAAAAGGATGTTTCTGGTTTGAACGCACGAATTATAAACTGATGGAAATGAAAGCATATGTGATACTCAGGGAAGAAAAAGTTGAGAATAGGAGATGCGTCCAGTCATTTGAAGGAATGCAAAACACCTTGTATTACAGACGCGATTTACAGCTAATCTTTACTTCTGTAAAAAGGATGTTTCTGAGTTTGAACGCACCTTGTAAAACTGATGGAAATGAAAGCAAGTATAGTGACAACTCAGGGAATAAAAACGTTGAGAATACGAGATGCGTCCGTCATTTGAAGGAATGAAAACACCTTGTATTACAGACGCGATTTTACACTAATCTGCTTTACCTTAAAAAGGATGTTTCTGGTTTGAACGCACAGCATTATAACTGATGGAAATGAAAGCATATGTGATACAACTCAGGGAAAACTTGGAATACGGATGCGTCCAGTCATTTGAGGAATGAAAACCCTTGTATTACAGACGCGATTTACAGTACTATCTGCTTTACCTGTAAAAAGGATGTTTCTGAGTTGCTGAACGCACCATTATAACTGGGAAATGAAAGCATATGTGATACAACTCAGGGAATAAAAAACTTTGAGAATACGGAAGTGCGTCCAGTCAGTTTGAGGAACTGAAAACACCTTGTATTACAGACGCATTTACAGCTAATCTGCTTTACCTGTAAAAAGGATGTTTCTGTTTGAACGCACAGCATTATAACGATGAAATGAAAGCATATGTGATACAACTCAGGAATGAAAAACGTTGAGAATAGAGATGCGTCCAGTCGTTTGAAGAACTGAAAACCCTGTATTACAGACGCGATTTCACTATTCTGCTTTACTTTAAAAAGGAGTTCTGTGTTTGAACGCACAGCATTAATAAACTGATGGAAATGAAAGCATATGTGATACAACAGGGAATAAACGTTGAGAATACGGAGTGCTCCGTCATTTGAAGGAACTGCAAAACACCTTGTATTACAGACGCGATTTACAGCTAACTGCTTTACCTGAAAAAGGATTGTTCTGGTTTGAAGCACAGCATTATAACTGATGAAATGAAAGCATATTTGATACAACTCAGGGAATGAAAAACTTTGAGAATACGGAATGCATCCAGTCATTTGAAGGAACTGAAAACACTTGTATTACAGACGGATTTACAGCTAATGCTTTACCTGTAAAAAGGAGTTTCTGGTTTGAACGCAAAGCATTATTAACTGATGGAAATGAAAGCATATGTGATACAACTCAGGGAATGAAAAACGTTGAGAATACGGAGATGCGTCCAGTCAGTTTGAAGGAATGAAAAAACTTGTATTACAGACGCATTTACAGCTAATCTGCTTTGTAAAAAGGATGTTTCTGGTTTGAACGCACAGCATTATAAACTGATGGAAAGAAAGCATATGTGATACAACTCAGGGAAATAAAACTTTGGAATACGGAGAGTCCAGTCAGTTGAAGAACTGCAAAACACCTTTTTTTACAGACGGATTTACAGCTAATTTGCTTTACTTAAAAAGATGTTCTGTTTGAACGCACAGCATTATAAACTGATGAAATGAAAGCATATGTGATACAACTCAGGGAATAAAAACTTTGAGAAACGGAGATCGTCCAGTCAGTTGAAGGAACTGAAACACCTTGTATTACGAGCGATTTAAGCTAATCTGCTTCTGTAAAAGGATGTTTCTGGTTTGAACGCACAGCATTATAAACTGATGGAAATGAAAGCATATGTGATACAACTCAGGGATAAAAAACGTTGAGAATAGGAGATGCGTCAGTCATTTGAAGGACTGAAAACACCTTGTATTACAGAGCGATTTACAGCTAATCTGCTTACCTGTAAAAAGGATGTTTCTGGTTTGAACCACAGCATTAATAACTGATGGAAATGAAAGCAATGTGTACAACTCAGGGAATAGAAAACGTTGAGAATACGGAGATGCGTCCATCAGTTTGAAGGAACTGAAAACACTTGTATTACAGACGCGATTTCAGCTAATCTGCTTTCCTGTAAAAAGGATGTTTCTGGTTTGAAGCACAGTTATTAACTGATGGAAATGAAAGCATATGTGATAACAACTCAGGAATGAAAAACGTTGAGAATACGGAGATGCGTCCAGTCAGTTTGAAGGAATGCAAAACATTTATTACAGACGCGATTTACAGCTAATCTGCTTTACCTGTAAAAAGATGTTTCTGGTTTGAACGCACAGCATTATTAACTGATGGAAATGAAAGCATATGTGATACAACTCAGGGAATAAAACGTTGAATACGGAGTTGCGTCCAGTCAGTTTGAAGGACTGAAAACACCTTGTATTACAGACGCGATTACAGCTAATCTGCTTTCCTGAAAAAAGGATGTTCTGGTTTGAACGCAGCATTAGTACTGATGGAAATGAAAGCATATGTGATACAACTCAGGGAATAAAAACTTGGAATACGAGATGCTCCAGTCAGTGAAGGAACTGAACACCTTTATACAGACGCGATTTACAGCTAATCTGCTTTACCTGTAAAAAGGAGTTTCTGATTTGAACGCACAGCATTATAAACTGATGGAAATGAAAGCATATGTGATACAACTCAGGGAATAAAAAACTTTGAGAATAGGAGAGCGTCCAGTCATTTGAAGGAACTGCAAAACACCTTGTATTACAGACGCGATTACAGCTAATCGCTTTACCTGTAAAAAGGATGTTTCTGGTTTAACGCACAGCATTATTAACTGATGGAAATGAAAGCATATGTGATACAACTCAGGGAATAAAACGTTGAGAATACGGAGATGCGTCCAGCTAGTTTGAGGAACTGAAACACTTGTATTACAGACGCGATTTACAGCTAATCTGCTTACCTGTAAAAAGGATGTTTCTGGTTTGAAGCACAGCATTAATAACTGTGGAAATGAAAGCAATGTGATACAACTCAGGGAATAAACGTTGGAATACGGAGATGGTCCAGTCATTTTGAAGGAACTAAAACACCTTGTTTTACAGAGCGATTTACAGCTATCTGCTTTACCTGTAAAAAGGATGTTTCTGGTTTGAGCACAGCATTAGTAACTGATGGAAATGAAAGCATATGTGATACAACTCAGGGAATAAAAACGTTGAGAATAGAGATCGTCCAGTCATTGAAGGAACTGAAAACACCTTGTATTACAGACGCGATTTACAGCTAATCTGCTTTACCTGTAAAAAGGATGTTTTGAGTTTGAACGCACGCATTATTAACTGATGGAAATGAAAGTATGTATACAACTCAGGAATAAAAACGTTGAGAATAGGAGATGCGTCCGTCATTTGAAGGAACTGAAAACACCTTGTATTACAGACGCGATTTACAGCTAATCTGCTTACCTGTAAAAAGGATGTTTCTGATTTGAACGCCAGCATTAAATAACTGATGGAATGAAAGCATATGTATACAACTCAGGGAATAAAACGTTGAGAATACGGAATGCGTCCAGTCATTTGAAGGAACTGAAAACCTTGTATTACAGACGCGATTTACAGCTAATCTCTTTACTGTAAAAAGGATGTTTCTGTAACGAAGTTTGAACGCACCATTAGTAACTGGGAAATGAAAGCATATGTGATACAATCAGGAATGAAAAACTTTGAGAATACGGAGATGCTCCAGTCAGTTTGAAGGAACTGCAAAAACACTTGTATTACAGACGCATTTACAGCTAATCTGCTTTACCTGTAAAAAGGAGTTTTCTGAGTTTGAACGCACAGCATTAATAAACTGATGGAAATGAAAGCATATGTGATACAACTCAGGAATGAAAAACGTTGAGAATACGAGATGCGTCCAGTAGTTTGAAGGAACTGAAAACCCTGTATTACAGACGCGATTTGCATCTATCTGCTTTACCTTTAAAAAGATTTTCTGTGTTTGAACGCACAGCATTATTAAACGTGAAATGAAAGCATATGTGATACACACAGGATGAAAACGTTGAGAATACGAGTGCTCCAGTCAGTTTGAAGGAACTGCAAAACACCTTGTATTACAGACGCGATTTACAGCTAATCTGCTTTACCTGTAAAAAGGATGTTTCTGAGTTTGAAGCACAGCATTATAAACTGATGGAAATGAAAGCATATGTGATACAACTCAGGAAATGAAAAACGTTGGGAATACGGAATGCTCCAGTCAATTTGAGGGAACTGGAAAACACCTTGTATTACAGACGCGATTTACAGCTAGTCTGCTTTACGTGTAAAAAGGACGTTACTGTGTTTGAACGCACAGCACTAGTTAACTGATGGAAATGAAAGCATAAGTGATACAACTCAAGGAACTAAAACCTTTGAGAATATGGAGATGCATCCAGTCAATTTCAGGGAACTGGAAAACACATTTCATTACAGACGTGATTTACAGCTAATCTGCTTTTCCTATAACTAAAAGGTTGCTGTGTTTGAATGCACAGAATTAGTTAACTGATGGAAATGAAAGCTTATGTGATACAACTCAGGGAATTAAAAACTTTGAGAATATGGAGATGCATACACTCAATTTCAGGGAACTGGAATACCCATTTCATTACAAAGACGATTTAAAGCTAATCTGCTTTTCCTCCAGCAAACAGGTTGCTTTGTTTGAACGCAAAGCATTAGTTTACTGATGGAAATGAAAGCATATGTGATACAACTCAGGGAATGAATAACGTTGAGAATACGGAGATGGGTCCAGTCAATTTGAGGGAACTGGAAAACACCTTGTATTACAGACGTGATTTACAGCTAATCTGCTTTACCTGTAAAAAGGACGTTACTGTGTTTGAACGCACAGCACTAGTTAACTGATGGAAATGAAAGCATATGTGATACAACTCAGGGAATTAAAAACGTTGAGAATACGGAGATGCGTCCAGTCAATTTGAAGGAACTGGAAAACACCTTGTATTACAGACGCGATTTACAGCTAATCTGCTTTACCTGTAAAAAGGATGTTTCTGTGTTTGAACGCACAGCATTAGTTAACTGATGGAAATGAAAGCATATGTGATACAACTCAGGGAATTAAAAACGTTGAGAATACGGAGATGCGTCCAGTCAATTTGAAGGAACTGGAAAACACCTTGTATTACAGACGCGATTTACAGCTAATCTGCTTTACCTGTAAAAAGGATGTTTCTGTGTTTGAACGCACAGCATTAGTTAACTGATGGAAATGAAAGCATATGTGATACAACTCAGGGAATTAAAAACGTTGAGAATACGGAGATGCGTCCAGTCAATTTGAAGGAACTGGAAAACACCTTGTATTACAGACGCGATTTACAGCTAATCTGCTTTACCTGTAAAAAGGATGTTTCTGTGTTTGAACGCACAGCATTAGTTAACTGATGGAAATGAAAGCATATGTGATACAACTCAGGGAATGAAAAACGTTGAGAATACGGAGATGCGTCCAGTCAATTTGAGGGAACTGGAAAACACCTTGTATTACAGACGCGATTTACTGCTAATCTGCTTTACCTGTAAAAAGGACGTTACTGTGTTTGAACGCACAGCACTAGTTAACTGATGGAAATGAAAGCATATGTGATACAACTCAGGGAATTAAAAACTTTGAGAATATGGAGATGCATCCAGTCAATTTCAGGGAACTGGAAAACACATTTCATTACAGACGCGATTTACAGCTAATCTGCTTTTCCTATAACTAAAAGGTTGCTGTGTTTGAATGCACAGCATTAGTTAACTGATGGAAATGAAAGCATATGTGATACAACTCAGGGAATGAAAAACTTTGAGAATATGGAGATGCATCCAGTCAATTTCAGGGAACTGGAAAACACATTTCATTACAGACGCGATTTACAGCTAATCTGCTTTACCTCTAAAAAGGATGTTTCTGTCTTTGAACGCACAGCATTAGTTAACTGATGGAAATGAAAGCATATGTGATACAACTCAGGGTATTAAAACGTTGATGATATGGAGATGTGTCCAGTCAATTTGAAGGAACTGGAAAACACCTTGTATTAGAGACGCGATTTACAGCTAATCTGCTTTACCTCTAACAAAGAAGTTGCTGTGTTTGAATGCTCAGCATTAGTTAACTAATGGAAATGGAAGCATATGTGATAAAAGACAGGGAATTAAAAAAGTTCAGAATACGGAGACGCGTCCATTCAATTTGAAGGAACTGGAAAACAACTTTTATTAGAGACGCGATTTACAGCTACTCTGCTTTTCCTCTAACAAACACGTTGCTGTGTTTGAATGCACAGCGTTACTTAACTGATTGAAATGAAACCATATATGATACAACTCAGGGAATTAAAATAGTTCAGAATATGGACATATTTCCAGTCATTTTGAAGGAACTGGAAAACGCCATGTATTACAGACGAGATTTACAGCTAATCTGCTTTACCTCTAACAACGACTTTGCTGTGTTTGAAGGCACAGCATTACTTAAGTGATGGAAATGAAAGCATATGTGATACATCTCAGGGAATTAAAACCGTTGAGAATACGGAGATGCGTCCAGTCAATTTTAAGGAACTGTAAAATCCCATGTACTACAAAAACAATTTACAGCGAATCTGCTTTACCTTTAAAAAAATATATTGCTGTTTTTGAACGAACACCATTAGTTAACTAATGGAAATGGAAGCATATGTGATACAACTCAGGGAATTAAAACGTTGAGAATATGGAGAGGCGTCCAGTCAATTTGAAGTAACTGGAAAACAACTTGTGTTACAGACGCGATTTACAGCGAATCTGCTTTACCTGTAAAAAACATGTTGCTGGTTTTGAACGCACATCATTAGTTAACGGATGGAAATGAAAGCATATGTGATACAACTCAGGGAATTAAAACGGTTGAGAATACGGACATGCGTCCTCTCAATTTGAGGGAACTGGAAAACATCTTGAATTACAGACCCGATTTACAGCTAATCTGCTTTACCTGTAAAAAGGACGTTACTGTGTTTGAACGCTATATCTGTAAAAAGGACGCTATTGTGTTTGAACGCACATCACTTTTTAACTGATGGAAATGAAAGCATATGTGATACAACACAGGGAACTAAAAACATTGAGAATAAGGAGATGCGTCCAGTCAATTTGAAGGAACTGGAAATCCCCATGTATTACATATGCAATTTACAGCTAAACTGCTTTGCTTGTAAAAAGGACGTTGCTGTGTTTGAACACACAGCATTAGTTAACTAATGGAAATGGAAGCATAAGTGATACAACTCAGGGAATTAAAAATGCTGAGAATACGGAGATGTGTCCATCCAATTTGAAGGAACTGGAAAACAACTTGTATTACAAACGCCATTTACAGCTAATCTGCTTTTCCTCTAACAAACACGTTGCTGTGTTTGAATACACAGCGTTAGTTAACTGATTGAAATGAAAGCATATGTGATACAACTCAGGGAATTAAAAACGTTCTGAATATGGAGATGCATCCAGTCAATTTGAAGGAACTGGAAAACCCCTTGTATTACAGATGGGATTTACAGCTAATCTGCTTTACCTCTAACAAACAAGTTGCTGTGTTTGAATGCACAGCATTAGTTAACTGATGGAAATGAAAGTATATGTGTTACAACTGAGGAAATTCAAAAGGTTGAGAATACGGAGATGCATCCAGTCAATTTGAAGGAACTGGAAAACAACTTGTATTACAGACGCGATTTACATCTAATCTGCTTTACCTCTAAAAAAGACGTTACTGTGTTTGAATGCACTGCATTAATTAACTGATGGAAATGAAAGCATATGTGATACAACTCAGGTAATTAAAAACGTTGAGAATACGGAGATTCGTCCAGTCAATTTGAAGGAACTGGAAAAAGATTTCTATTACAGACGCGATTTACAGCTAATCTGCTTTACCTCTAACAAAGACGTTGCTGTGTTTGAATGCACAGCATTAGTTAACTGATGGAAATGAAAGCATATGTGATACAACTCAGGGAATTAAAAACGTTGAGAATACGGAGATGCGTCCAGTCAATTTGAAGGAACTGGAAAACACTTTGTATTACAGACGCGATTTACAGCTAATCTGCTTTTCCTCTAACAAACACGTTGCTGTGTTTGAATGCACAGCGTTACTTAACTGATTGAAATGAAGCATATGTGATACAACTCAGGGAAGTAAAACCGTTGAGAATACGGAGATGCGTTCATTCAATTTGAAGGAACTGGAAAACACCTTGTATTTCAGATGCGATTTACAGCTAATCTGCTTTACCTCTAAAAAGGATATTTCTGTGTTTGAACGCACAGCATTAGTTAACTGATGGAAATGAAAGCATATGTGATACAACTCAGGGTATTAAAAACGTTGATGATATGGAGATGTTTCCAGTCAATTTGAAGGAACTGGAAAACACCTTGTATTAGAGACACGATTTACAGCTAATCTGCTTTACCTCTAACAAAGACGTTGCTGTGTTTGAATGCACAGCATTAGTTAACTAATGGAAATGGAAGCATATGTGATAAAACACTGAATTAAAAAGGTTGAGAATATGGAGACGCGTCCAGTCAATTTGAAGGAACTGGAACAAAACTTGTATTAGAGACGCGATTTACAGCTAATCTGCTTTTCCTCTAACAAACACATTGCTGTGTTTGAATGCACAGCGTTACTTAACTGATTGAAATGAAACCATATATGATACAACTCAGGGAATTAAAATCGTTCAGAATACGGACATATGTCCAGTCATTTTGAAGGAACTGGAAAATGCCATGTATTACAGACCAGTTTTACAGCTAATCTGCTTTACCTCTAACAACGACGTTGCTGTGTTTGAATGGACAGCATTACTTAAGTGATGGAAATGAAAGCATATGTGATACATCTCAGGGAATTAAAACCGTTGAGAATACGGAGATGCGTCCATTCAATTTTAAGCTACTGTAAAACCCCATGCATTACATAAACAATTTACAGCGAATCTGCTTTACCTTTAAAAAAAAGACGTTGCTGTTTTTGAACGCACAGCATTAGTTAACTAATGGAAATGGAAGCATATATGATACAACTCAGGGAATTAAAACGTTGAGAATATGGAGAGGCGTCCAGTCAATTTGAAGGAACTGGAAACAACTTGTGTTACAGACGTGATTTACAGCGAATCTGCTTTACGTGTAAAAAAGACGTTGCTGGTTTTGAACGCACAGCATTAGTTAACGGATGGAAATGAAAACATATGTGATACAACTCAGGGAATTAAAAACGTTGAGAATACAGAGATGCATCCAGTCAATTTGAAGGAACTGGAAAACAACTTGTATTACAGACGCGATTTACTGCTAATCTGCTTTTCCTCTAACAAACACGTTGCTGTGTTTGATTGCACAGCGTTAGTTACCTGATTGAAATGAAACCATATGTGATACAACTCAGGGAATTAAAACAGTTGAGAATACGGACATGCGTCCAGTCAATTTGAGGGAACTGGAAAACATCTTGAATTACAGACCCGAGTTACAGCTAATCTGCTTTTCCTCTAACAAAGACGTTGCTGTGTTTGAATGCACAGCATTAGTTAACTGATGGAAATTAAAGGAATTGTGATAAAACTCAGAGAATTAAAACCGTTGAGAATATGGAAATGCGTTCAGTCAATTTGAAGGAACTGGAAAACCCCATGCATTTCATACGCGATTTACAGCTAATCTGCATTACCTGTAAAAGGGACATTGCTGTGTTTGAACGCAGAGCATTACGTAACTAATGGAAATGGAAGCATATGTGATGCAACTCAGGAAATGAAAAAACGTTGAGAATACAGAGAGGTGTCCATTAATTTTGAAGGAACTGGAAAACCCCATGTATTACAGACGTGATTTACAGCTAATCTGCTTTACCTCTAAAAAAGACGTTGCTGTGTTTGAATGCACAGCATTAGTTAACTGATGGAAATGAAAGCATATGTGATACAACTCAGGGAATGAAAAACGTTGAGAATACGGAGATGCGTCCAGTCAATTTGAAGGAACTGGAAAACACCTTGTATTACAGACGCGATTTACAGCTAATCTGCTTTACCTGTAAAAAGGATGTTTCTGTGTTTGAACGCACAGCATTAGTTAACTGATGGAAATGAAAGCATATGTGATACAACTCAGGGAATTAAAAACGTTGAGAATACAGAGATGCGTCCAGTCAATTTGAAGGAACTGGAAAACAACTTGTATTACAGACGCGATTTACAGCTAATCTGCTTTTCCTCTAACAAACACGTTGCTGTGTTTGAATGCACAGCGTTAGTTAACTGATTGAAATGAAAGCATATGTGATACAACTCAGGGAATTAAAACTGTTGAGAATACGGAGATGCGTCCAGTCAATTTGAGGGAACTGGAAAACATCTTGAATTACAGACCCGATTTACAGCTAATCTGCTTTTCCTCTAACAAAGACGTTGCTGTGTTTGAATGCACAGCATTAGTTAACTGATGGAAATTAAAGGAATTGTGATAAAACTCAGAGAATTAAAACCGTTGAGAATATGGAAATGCGTTCAGTCAATTTTTAAGGAACTGGAAAACCCCATGTATTTCATATGCGATTTACAGCTAATCTGCTTTACCTGTAAAAGGGACATTGCTGTGTTTGAACGCACAGCATTACGTAACTAATGGAAATGGAAGCATATGTGAGGCAACTCAGGAAATTAAAAACGTTGAGAATACAGAGAGGTGTCCAGTCTTTTTGAAGGAACTGGAAAACGCCATGTATTACAGACATGATTTACAGCTAATCTGCTTTACCTCTAAAAAAGACGTTGCTGTGTTTGAATGCACAGCATTAGCTAAGTGATGGGACTGAAAACATATGTGATACAACTCAGGGAATTAAAACCGGTGAGAATATGGAGATGTGTCCAGTCAATTTGAAGGAACTCGAAAACCCCTTGTATTACAGACGCGATTTACAGTTAATCAGTTTTACCTGTAAAAAGGATGTTGCTTTGTTTGAACGCACAGCATTAGTTAAGTGATGGAAATGAAAGCATATGTGATACAACACAGGGAACTAAAAACATTGAGAATACGGAGATGCGTCCAGTCAATTTGAAGGAACTGGAAAACCCCATGAATTACATACGCAATTTACAGCTAATCTGCTTTACTTGTAAAAAGGACGTTGCTGTGTTTGAACACACAGCATTAGTTAACTAATGGAAATGGAAGCACATGTGATACAACTCAGGGAATTAAAAACGGTGAGAATACGGAGATGTGTCCATCCAATTTGAAGGAACTAGAAAACAACTTGTATTACAAACACCATTTACAGCTAATCTGCTTTTCCTCTAACAAACACGTTGCTGTGTTCGAATACAGAGTGTTAATTAACTGATTGAAATGAAAGCATATGTGATACAACTCAGGGAATTAAAAACGTTCTGAATACGGAGATGCATCCAGTCAATTTGAAGGAACTGGAAAACCCCTTGTATTACAGACGCGATTTACAGCTAATCTGCTTTTCCTCTAAAAAACAAGTTGCTGTGTTTGAATGCACAGCATTAGTTGACTGATGGAAATGAAAGCATATGTGTTACAACTCAGGAAATTCAAAAGTTTGAGAATACGGAGATGCATCCAGTCAATTTGAAGTAACTGGAAAACAACTTGTATTTCAGACGGGATTTACAGCTAATCTGCTTTACCTCTAAAAAAGACGTTACTGTGTTTGAATGCACTGCATTAATTAACTGATGGAAATGAAAGCATATGTGATACAACTCAGGGAATTAAAAACGTTGAGAATACGGAGATGCGTCCAGTCAATTTGAAGGAACTGGAAAACACCTTGTATTACAGACGCGATTTACAGCTAATCTTTACCTGAAAAAGGATGTTTCTGTGTTTGAACGCACAGCATTAGCTAACTGATGGAAATGAAAGCATATGTGATACAACTCAGGGAATTAAAAACGTTGAGAATACGGAGATGCGTCCAGTCAATTTGAAGGAACTGGAAAACACCTTGTATTACAGACGCGATTTACAGCTAATCTTTACCTGAAAAAGGATGTTTCTGTGTTTGAACGCACAGCATTAGCTAACTGATGGAAATGAAAGCATATGTGATACAACTCAGGGAATTAAAAACGTTGAGAATACGGAGATGCGTCCAGTCAATTTGAAGGAACTGGAAAACACCTTGTATTACAGACGCGATTTACAGCTAATCTTTACCTGAAAAAGGATGTTTCTGTGTTTGAACGCACAGCATTAGCTAACTGATGGAAATGAAAGCATATGTGATACAACTCAGGGAATTAAAAACGTTGAGAATACGGAGATGCGTCCAGTCAATTTGAAGGAACTGGAAAACACCTTGTATTACAGACGCGATTTACAGCTAATCTTTACCTGAAAAAGGATGTTTCTGTGTTTGAACGCACAGCATTAGCTAACTGATGGAAATGAAAGCATATGTGATACAACTCAGGGAATTAAAAACGTTGAGAATACGGAGATGCGTCCAGTCAATTTGAAGGAACTGGAAAACCCCATGTATTACATAGGCAATTTACAGCTAATCTGCTTTACTTGTAAAAAGGACGTTGCTGTGTTTGAACGCACAGCATTAGCTAACTAATGGAAATGGAAGCATATGTGATACAACTCAGGGAAGTAAAACCATTGAGAATACGGAGATGAGTCCAGTCAATTTGAAGGAACTGGAAAACACCTTGAATTACAGACGTGATTTACAGCTAATCTGCTTTTCCTCTAACAAAGACGTTGCTGTGTTTGAATGCACAGCGTTAGTTAACTGATTGAAATGAAAGCATATTTGATACAACTCAGGGAAGTAAAACCATTGAGAATGTGGAGGTGCATCCAATCAATTTGAAGGAACTGGAAAACCCCATGTACTACAGACGGGATTTACAACTAATATGCTTTACCTCTAAGAAAGACGTTGCTGTGTTTGAATGCACAGCATTAGTTAACTGATGGAAATGAAAGCATATGTGATACAACTCAGGGAATTAAAAACTTTGAGAATACGGAGATGCATCCAGTCAGTTTGAAGGAACTGGAAAAGCCCATGTATTACAGACGTGATTTGCAGCTATTCTGCTTTACCTTTAACAAAGACATTGCTGTGTTTGAATGCACAGCATTAGTTAACTGATGGAAATGAAAGCATATGTGATACAACTCAGGGAATTAAAAACGTTGAGAATACGGTGATGCGTCCAGTCAATTTGAAGGAACTGGAAAACACCTTGTATTACAGACGCGATTTAAAGCTAATCTGCTTTTCCTCTAACAAACACGTTGCTGTGTTTGAATGCACAGCGTTAGTTAACTGATTGAAATGAAGCATATGTGATACAACTCAGGGAAGTAAATCCGTTGATATTACGGAGATGCGTTCATTCAATTTGAAGGAACTGGAAAACACCTTGTATTACAGATGCGATTTACAGCTAATCTGCTTTACCTCTAAAAAGGATGTTTCTCTGTTTGAACGCACAGCATTAGTTAACTGATGGAAATGGAAGCATATGTGATAAAACACAGGGAATTAAAAAGGTTGAGAATACGGAGACGCGTCCAGTCAATTTGAAGGAACTGGAAAACAACTTGTATTAGAGACGCAATTTACAGCTAATCTGCTTTTCCTCTAACAAACACATTGCTGTGTTTGAATGTACAGCGTTACTTAACTGATTGAAATGAAACCATATATGATACAACTCAGGGAATTAAAATCGTTGAGAATACGGAGATATGTGCAGTCATTTTGAAGGAACTGGAAAACGCCATGAATTACAGACGAGATTTATGGCTAATCTGCTTTACCTCTAACCACGACGTTGCTGTGTTTGAATGCACAACATTAGTTAAGTGATGGAAATGAAAGCATATGTGATACATCTCAGGGAATTAAAACCATTGAGAATACGGAGATGCGTCCAGTCAATTTTAAGGAACTGTAAAACCCCATGTATTACATACACAATTTACAGCGAATCTGCTTTACCTGTAAAAAAAAGACATTGCTCTTTTTTAAAGCACAGCACTAGTTAACTAATGGAAATGGAAGCATATGTGATACAACTCAGGGAATTAAAACGTTGAGAATATGGAGAGGCGTCCAGTCAATTTGAAGGAACTGGAAAACAACTTGTGTTACAGACCCGATTTACAGAGAATCTGCTTTACCTGTAAAAAAGACGTTGCTGTGTTTGAACCCACAGCATTAGTTAACTGATGGAAATGAAAGCATATATGATACAACTCAGGGAATTAAAACGTTGAGAATATGGAGAGGCGTCCAGTCAATTTGAAGGAACTGGAAAACAACTTGTGTTACAGATGCGATTTACAGCAAATCTGCTTTACCTGTAAAAAAGACGTTGCTGGTTTTGAACGCACAGCATTAGTTAACTGATGGAAATGAAAGCATATGTGATACAACTCAGGGAATTAAAAACGTTGAGAATACTGAGATGCATCCAGTCAATTTGAAGGAACTGGAAAACAACTTGAATTACAGACGCGATGTACTGCTAATCTGCTTTTCCTCTAACACTTTGCTGTGTTTCATTGCACAGCGTTAGTTACCTAATTGAAATGAAACCATATGTGATACAACTCAGGGAATTAAAACGGTTGAGAATACGGACATGCGTCCATTCAATTTGAGGGAACTGGAAAACATCTTGTATTACAGACCCGATTTACAGCTAATCTGCTTTTCCTCTAACGAAGACGTTGCTGTGTTTGAATGCACAGCATTAGTTAACTGATGGAAATTAAAGGAAATGTGATAAAACTAAGAGAATTAAAACAGTTGAGAATATGGAAATGTGTTCAGTCAATTTGAAGTAACTGGAAAACCCCATGTATTTCATACGCGATATACAGCTAATCTGCTTTACCTGTAAAAGGGACATTGCTGTGTTTGAGCGCACAGCATTAGTTAACTAATGGAAATGGAAGCATATGTGATAAAACACAGGGAATTAAAATGGTTGAGAATACGGAGATGCATCCAGTCAATTTGAAGGAACTGGAAAACAACTTGTATTAGAGACGTGATTTACAGCTAATCTGCTTTTCCTCTAACAAACACGTTGCTGTGTTTGAATGCACAGCGTTACTTAAATGATTGAAATGAAAGCATATATGATACAACTCAGGGAATTAAAATCATTGAGAATACGGAGATATGTCCAGTCATTTTGAAGGAACTGAAAAACGCCATGTATTACAGACGAGATTTACAGCTAATCTGCTTTACCTCTAACAACGACGTTGCTGTGTTTCAATGCACAGCATTAGTTAAGTGATTGAAATGAAAGCCTATGTGATACAACTCAGGGAATTAAAAACGTTGAGAATAGGGAGATGTGTCCAGTCATTTTGAAGGAATTGGAAAACGCCATGTAATACAGACCTGATTTACAGCTAATCTGCTTTACCTCTAACAAAGACGTTGCTGTGTTTGAATGCACAGCATTAGCTAACTAATGGAAATGGAAGCATATGTGATACAACTCAGGGAAGTAAAACCGTTGAGAATACGGAGTTGCATCCAGTCAATTTGAAGGAACTGTAAAACACCTTGAATTACAGACATGATTTACAGCTAATCTGCTTTTCCTCTAACAAAGACTTTGCTGTGTTTGAATGCACAGCATTAGTTAACTAATATAAATGGAAGCATATGTGATACAACTCAGGGAATTAAAAACTTTGAGAATACGGAGAGGCGTCCAGTCAATTTGAAGGAACTGGAAAACAACTTGTGTTACAGACGCGATTTACAGCCAATCTGCTTTTCCTCTAACAAACATGTTGCTGTGTTTGAATGCACAGCGTTAGTCAACTGATTGAAATGAAAGTATATGTGATACAACTCAGGGAATTAAAATATTTGAGAATACGGAGATGCATCCAGTCAATTTGAAGGAACTGGAAAACACATTGTATTACAGACGCAATTTACAGCTAATCTGCTTTAACTCTAACAAAGACCTTGCTGTGTTTGAATGTACAGCATTAGTTAACTGTTGGAAATGAAAGCATATGTGACACAACTCAGGGAATTAAAAACGTTGATGATATGGAGATGTGTCCAGTCAATTTGAAGGAACTGGATAACACCTTGTGTTAGAGACGTGATTTACAGCTAATCTGCTTTACTTCTAACAAAGACGTTGCTCTGTTTGAATGCCCAGCGTTAATTAACTAATGGAAATGGAAGTATATGTGATACAACACAGGGAATTAAAAAAGTTGAGAATACGGAGATGCCTCCAGTCAATTTGAAGGAACTGGAAAACAACTTGTATTACAGACGCGATATACAGCTAATCTGCTTTACCTCTAACAAAGTCGTTGCTGTGTTTGAATGCACAGCATTAGTTAACTGATGGAAATGAATGCATATGTGATAGAACTCAGGGAATTAAAAACGTTGAGGATATGGAGATATGTCCAGTCTATTTGAAGGAACTGGAAAACACCTTGTATTAGAGATGCGATTTACAGCTAATCTGCTTTACCTCTAACAAAGAGGTTGTTCTGTTTGAATGCCCAGCGTTAGTTAACTGATTGAAATTAAAGCAAATGTGATAAAACTCAGGGAATTAAAACCTTTGCGAATATGGAGATGTGTCCAATCAATTTGAAGGAACTGGAAAACAACTTGTATTACAGACGCGATTTACAGCTAATCTGCTTTTTCGCTAACAAAAACGTTTCTGTGTTTGAATACACAGGGTTAGTTAACTGATTGAAATGAAAGCATATGTGATACAACTCAGGGAAATAAAAACGTTGAGACTTCGGAGATGCGTCCAGTCAATTTGAAGGAACTTGAAAGCGCCATGTATTCCATCTGCGATTTACACCTACTGTGCTTTACCTGTAAAAAGGACGTTGCTGTGTTTGAATGCACAGCATTAGTTAAGTGATGGAAATGAAAGCATATGTGATAAAACTCAGGGTATTAAAAATGAAGAGTCTTCGGAGATGCGTCCAGTCAATTTGAAGGAACTGGAAAACAACTTGTATTCCAGACGCGATTTACAGCTAATGTGCTTTACCTCTAAAAAAGACGTTACTGTGTTTGAATGCACAGCGTTAATTAACTGAAGGAAATGAAAGCATATGTGATACTACTCAGGGAATTAAAACCATTGAATATATGGAGATGCGTCCACTCAATTTGAAGGAACTGGAAAACAACTTCTGTTACAGACGCGATTTACAGCTAATCTGCTTTACCTCTAACAAAGACGTTGCTGTGTTTGAATGCACAGCATTAGTTAACTGATGGAAATGAAAGCATATGTGATACAACTTAGGGAATTAAAAAGTTTGAGAATACGGAGAGGCGTCCAGTCAATTGGAAGGAACTGGAAAAAACCATGAATTACATACGCAATTTACAGCTAATCTGCTTTACCTGTAAAAAGGACGTTGCTGTGTTTGAACGCACAACATTAGTTAACTAATGGTAATGGAAGCCTATGTGATACAACTCAGGGAATTAAAAAATTTGAGAATACGGAGATGTGTCCAGTCATATTGAAGGAATTGGAAAACGCCATGGAATACAGACCTGATTTACAGCTACTCTGCTTTACATCTAACAAAGACGTTGCTGTGTTTGAATGCAGAGCATTAGTTAACTAATGGAAATGCAAGCATATGTGATACAAATCAGGGAATTAAAAACTTTGAGAATACGGAGAGGGGTCCAGTCAATTTGAAGGAACTGGAAAACAACTTGTGATACAGACACGATTTACAGCCAATGTGCTTTTCCTCTAACAAACACGTTGCGGTGTTTGAATGCACAGCGTTAGTCAACTGATTGAAATGAAAGGATATGTGATACAACTCAGGGAATTAAAACATTTGAGAATACGGAGATGAATCCAGTCAATTTGAAGGAACTGGAAAACACCTTGTATTACAGACGCGATTTACAGCTAATCTGCTTTACCTCTAACAAAGACCTTGCTGTGTTTGAATGTACAGCATTAGTTAACTGATGGAAATGAAAGCATATGTGACACAACTCAGGGAATTAAAAACGTTGATGATATGGTGATGTGTCCAGTCAATTTGAAGGAACTGGAAAACACCTTGTATTAGAGAAGTGATTTACAGCTAATCTGCTTTACCTCTAACAAAGACGTTGCTCTGTTTGAATGCCCAGCGTTAATTAACTAATGGAAATGGAAGCATATGTGATACAACACAGGGAATTAAAAACGTGGAGAATACGGAGATGCCTCCAGTCAATTTGAAGGAACTGGAAAACAACTTGTATTACAGACGCAATATACAGCTAATCTGCTTTACCTCTAACAAAGACGCTGCTGTGTTTGAATGCACTGCATTAATTAACTGATGGAAATGAAAGCATATGTGATACAACTCAGGTAATTAAAAACGTTGAGAATACGGAGATGCGTCCAGTCAATTTGAAGGAACTGGAAAACACCTTGTATTACTGACGCGATTTAAAGCTAATCTGCTTTTCATCTAACAAACACGTTGCTGTGTTTGAATGCACAGCGTTACTTAACTGATTGAAATGAAACCATATATCATACAAATCAGGGAATTAAAAACGGTGAGAATACGGAGATGCGTCCAATCAATATGAAGGAACTGTAAAACCCCATGTATTACATACACAATTTACAGCGAATCTGCTTTACCTTTAAAAAAAGACGTTGCTGTTTTTGAACGCACAGCATTAGTTAACTAATGGAAATGGAAGCATATGTGATACAACTCAGGGAATTAAAACGTTGAGAATATGGAGAGGCGTCCAGTCAATTTGAAGGAACTGGAAAACTACTTGTATTACAGACACGATTTACTGCTAATCTGCTTTTCCTCTAACAAACACGTTGCTGTGTTTGATTGCACAGCGTTAGTTACCTGATTGAAATGAAACCATATGTGATACAACTCAGGGAATTAAAACAGTTGAGAATACGGACATGCGTCCTGTCAATTTGAGGGAACTGGAAAACATCTTGAATTACAGACCCGATTTACAGCTAATCTGCTTTTCCTCTAACAAAGACGTTGCTGTGTTTGAATGCACAGCATTAGTTAACTGATGGAAATTAAAGGAAATGTGATAAATCTCAGAGAATTAAAACAGTTGAGAATATGGAAATGCGTTCAGTCAATTTGAAGGAACTGGAAAACCCCATGTATTTCATATGCGATTTAAAGCTAATCTGCTTTACCTGTAAAAGGGACATTGCTGTGTTTGAATGCACAGCATTAGTTAACTAATGGAAATGGAAGCATATGTGATGCAACTCAGGAAATTATAAACGTTGAGAATACAGAGAGGTGTCCAGTCATCTTGAAGGAACTGGAAAACGCCATGTATTACAGACGTGATTTACAGCTAATCTGCTTTACCTCTAAAGGAACTGGAAAACGCCATGTATTACAGACGTGATTTACAGCTAATCTGCTTTACCTCTAAAAAAGACGTTGCTGTGTTTGAATGCACAGCATTAGCTAAGTGATGGAAATGAAAGCATATGTGATACAACTCAGGGAATTAAAAACGGTGAGAATACGGAGATGCGTCCAGTCAATTTGAAGGGGAGCAATGTTGCAGCATGATGACACAAAGGAGCTGCGTGATGACACAATGTAGCAGCGTGAGGACACAATGGAGCAGCGTGATAGCACATTGGACCATTGTGAGGGAACAATGGAGCAGTGTAATGACACAATGGAGCAATGTGATGACACAATGGAGCAGAGTGAAGACAAAATGCTGCAGTGTAATGGCACAATGGAGCATTGGGATGGTGAAATGGGTCTGTGTGGGTGCACAATGGAGCAGCCTGATGACACAATGGATCAGGGTGATTGAAAATGGAGCTGTGTGATGACTCAATGGAGCAATGTGATGACACAATTTATCAATGTGAGGTCACAATGGAGTATTGTGTGTTAAAAATGGAGCAGCGTGATGTTCACACTGGAGCAGCGTGATGATAAAATGGAGCAATGTGATGGCACCATGAAGGAGTGTGAGGGCAAAATGGAGCAGTGTGAGGGCACAATGGAGCACTGTGAGGGCACAATGTGTCACTGTCTGGACACAATAGAGCAGTGTGATGATACAATAAGGCAATGTGAGGGCACAATGGAGCATGGTGATGACACAATGGAGCAGTGTGAGGTCACAATTGAGCACTGTGATGTCACAATGGAGCAGTGTGAGAACATAATGGAGCAGTGTGATGGCACAATGGAGCAGTGTGATGGTAAAATTGAGCATTGTGATGACACAAACGAGCAGTGTGATGACTCAATGGAGTGGTGTGATGAAACAATTTAGCATGGTGAGGGCAAAATGGACCAGCGTGATGACACCATGGAGAACTGTGATGGCACAATGGAGCAGTGTGAGAGCCCAATGGAGCAATTTGTGGGCACAATGGAGCAGTGTGATGACACAATGGAGCAGTGTGATGACACAATAGAGCAGTGTTATGGCACATGGAACAAGGTGATGAAACCATGGAGCATGAGATGACACAATGGAGCTGTGTGATGGCGCAATGGAGCAGTGTGATGGCACAATGGAGCAGTGTGATGGCAAAATGGAGCAGTGTGATGAAACAATGAAGCAGTGTGACGACAAAATTTGCACTGTGAGGTCACAAAGAACAATGTGAGTTAACAATGGAGCACCGTGTTGACACAATGAAGCAACGTGATGACACAATGGAGCAGTGTGATGGCACAATGGAGCAGTGTGTTAGCACAATTGAGCAGTGTGAGGGCAAAATGGAGGAGGGTGTGGGCACAAAGGAGTACTGTTGGGCACAATGTGGCACTTTGTAGACACAATGGAGAAGTGTGATGACACAATAAGGCAGTGTGAGGGCACAATGGTGCATGGTGATGACACAATGTAGTAGTGTGATGACAAAATGTAGCAGTGAGATGACACAATGGAGCAGTGTGATGGCACAATGGAGCAGCCTTGTCACACAATGCATCAGTGTGATATCACAAAGGAGCAGTGTGAGTGCACAATGGAGCAGTGTGTGGTCACAATGGAGCAGTGTGAGGGCACAATGGATCAGTGTGAGGGCACAATGGACTAGTGTGAGGACACAGTGGGGCAGTGTGATGACACAATGGAGCAGTGAGATGGCACAACGAATCAGTGTGATGACACAATGGAGCAGTGTGATAGCACAATGGAGCATTGAGATGACAGAAAGGAGCAGTGTGATGACACAATTTCGCATGGAGGGGGCAAAATGGAGCAGCGTGATGATACCATGGAGCACTGTAATGACACAATGGAGCAGTGTGAGAGCAAAATGTATTAGTGTGAGCGCACAATGGAGCAGAGTGAGAGCACAAAGATGCCGTGTGATGACACAATGGAGCAGTGTGTTGACACAACAGGGCAGAATTAGGGCACAATGTAGCAGAGAAATGACACAATGGAGCAGTGTGATATCACAAAGGAGCAGTGTGATGACTCAATGGAGCAGTGTGATGGCACAATGGAGCAGGGTGATTGCACATGGAGCACTGTGATGAAACAATGGAGCAGTGAGATGACAGAATGGAACAGTGTGATGGCCCAATGGAGCAGTGTGATGACACAATGGAGCAGTTTGATGACACAATTTAGCACTGTGAGGTCACAATTAAGCAATGTGAGGGAAAAATGGAGCAGTGTGATGACACAATGGAGCATCATGATAACTAAATATCGCAGTGGGATGACACAATGGAGCAGTGTGATGACACAATGGAGCTATGTGGTGGCACAAAGGAGCATAGTGATGACAGAATGGAGCAGTGAGACGACACAATGGAGCATTGTGATGGCACAATCGAGCAGTGTGATGACACAATGGAGCAGTGCGATGGCATAATGGAGCATAGTGATGACAGAATGGAGCAGTGAAATGACACAATGGAGCAGTGTGATGGCACAATGGAGCAGTGTGATGGCAAAATGGAGCAGTGTGATGACAAAAAGAAGCAGTGTGATGACAAAATTTGCACTGTGAGGTCACAATGGAGCAATGTGAGTTAACAATGGAGCACCATGATGACACAATGAAGCAGCGTGATGACAAAATGGAGCAGTGTGATGGCACAATGGAGCAGTGTGAGGGCAAAACGGAGCAGATTGAGGGCACAATGGAGCAATGTCGAGCACAATGTGGCACAGTGTGGACACAATGGAGCAGTGGGATGACACAATTAGGCAGTGTGAGGGCACCATGGAGCATGGTGATGACACAATGGAGCAGTGTGAGGGCAAAATGGAGCACTGGGTTGGCATAATGGAGGAATGTGATCACAAAATATCGCAGTGTGTTGACACAATGGAGCAGTGTGATGACACAACGGAGTAGTGCTATGGAAAAATTGAGCATTGTGATGACACAAAGAGCAGTGTGATGACACAATGGAGCAGTGTGATGGCACAATTGAGCACTGTGTTGAAACAATGGATCAGTGAGATGACATAATGGAGCAGTGTGATGGCACAATGAGCAGCCTTATGACACAATGCAGCAGTGTGATATCACAATGGAGCAGTGTGAGTGCACAATGGAGCAGTGTGTGGTCACAATGGAGCAGTGTGAGGGCACAATGGATCAGAGTGAGAGCAAAATGGACAAGTGTGAGGCCACAGTGGGGCAATGTGATGACCAAATGTAGCAATTTGATGGCACAACGAATCAGTGTGATGACACAATGGAGCAAGGTGATGACACAATTTACATGGCGAGGCTAAAATGGAGCACTATGATGAGAACATAGAGCAGTGTGATGGAACAATGGAGCAGAGTGAGAGCACAAGGGAGCAGTGTGTGGGCACAATGGAGTAGTGTGAGGGCAAAATAGGGCTGTGTGATGACACAATGGTGCAGTATAATGGCACAATGTAGCATTGTGATGGCACAATGGAGCAGTGTGATTGCACAATGGAGCAGTGTGATGGCTCAATGGAGCCTTGTGATTACACAATGGAGAATTGTGATGGCACAATGGAGCAGTGTGATGACACAATGGAGCAGTGTGATGGCACCTTCCAGATGCAGAGAAACCTTCCTACCTCTCCCCTTTTTTAGGAAAAAGAAAAACATGATGGTAATGAAACCACTCCCTAAGTGTAAACTAGAGCCAACTGTTACAGTGGTAATTTCCTATAAAACAGGCATAACGTATTAACTGATTGATAGGCATAGGAACTGTGAAAGGATATTTCCCTAACTAGAGCCAAATTCAATAGTAAAGTGTTTATAAGTTGTGTAATTAAGCCAAATATATTACTACAGGAAAGCTCTGACATCAGCAATGAATTATTCTGCCTAGGAGATGTTGGCTAGGGGATTCAAACCCGCCCCCCCCAATTATAAAGGCCTTTTGCCTATAAATGGGATATATGCAAGGAGAAAGGCAGTAAGTCCCTGTTGTCGAAGACCTGGTGTGAGCATGAAAAATGTTATGAGACGTCACTTGCTAGCGTACAACTGGCCTCTGAAATGCTAGAGAGCATTACCAAAGGCCACTACAGCAATACAGCAAAATATTGGTCTCCCTGAGACAAACAAGACTCCTCCGAAAATATCAGCTACACCTCAACAGCCTGGAGATACAGTGCAACAGTGGCAGCCAAGTGTCTATATTATATCCCAAAACTATTTGGCTATTAGCTCTCTCCTTGGAGGAATAACTCACAGCGGATGCCACAAGCTTATGTCCTCTAGTGGTTAGGCGATGTTATAAGCCACAATAAGAACTTGTCACCCTTTATAGAGAAACCACAGTTTGCGGATTAGCATACCATCCAAGCATCTGTGTCTATGCTCACAGCTTAGCTTGACACAATAAGTGGTACTGCTTAAATGCCTGTACATCCAATAGCTTGAGCTTTGTTAGTATGACTGAAAAGGGTATCACTGTGAAAGCTGTCAATCCGTGAAGAGAAACAAACTGAACAGACCAGAGTCCAAAATGACAACTCCAAAGAAATTAGACTGTTTTCTTCTCACCCACTTGTGCCCCTTTCCCAAAGCCTAGGGAACAAACTGCGGAAGAGGAGGCGTGGTAGATTGTAAGGGCTGTGGAGAGATAGGGGTGAATCATGAGACTACAGGAATATAGTCTGGACTCCTGATTGATCAACATGTCTGGGCATACAAGCTTCTCCAACTGGTCTATGGGAACCTTGGGTTGTTCAAAATTTGGACATAGATTCTTGCAAAATGCACCAATTACCTGATTGTATGACATAATGAGTGACATCAATGCTATCTGCAAACAACTGTGTCATTGTATTGTAGAATCCCTTAAAAAATAAAATAAAAAAAACAAAACAAACAAACAAAAAACCCACAAAAATTAAAAATAATAAAAAAATGGAGCAGTGTGATGACACAATGGAGTAGTGTGATGGTAAATTGGAGCAGTGTGATGACACAATGGAGCAGTGTGATGACACAATTTATCAATGTGAGGTCACAATGGAGCATTGTGTGTTAAAAATGAAGCAGCGTGATGACACACTGGAGCAGCTTGATGACACAATGGACAAGGGTGATGGCACAATGTGCTCACACAAGTGTGAGCACAAAATGGAGCAGTGTGAGGGCACATTGCAGCATTGTGAGGGCACAATGTGTCACTGTCTGGACACAAAGGAGCAGTGTGATGACACAATAAGGCAGTGTCATGGCACAAAGGAGCAGTGTGATAACACAATGGAGCAGTGTGATGGCACAATTGAGCTTTGTGATGACAGAAAGGAGCAGTGTGATGAGACAATGGAGCAATGTGATGACACAATTTAGCATGGTGAGGGCAAAATGGAGCAGCGTGATGACACCATGGAGCACTGTGATGGCAAAAGGGAGCAGTGTGAGAGCACAATGTATTAGTGTGAGGGCACAATTGAGCAGAATGAGGGCACAAAGATGCCCTGTGATGACACATTGGAGCAGTTTGATGACAAAATAAGGCAGTGTTAGGGCACAATGGAGCAGAGTGATGACACAATGGAGCAGTGTGATCGCACAATGGAGCAGTGTGATGGCACAAAGGAGCATTGTGATGACTCAATGGAGCAGTTTGATGGCACAATGGAGCAGTCTGATGACACAGTGGAGCAGTGTGATTGCATATGGAGCACAGTGATGAAACAATGGAGCAGTGAGATGACACAAAGGAACAGTGTGGTGGCACAATGGAGCAGTGTGATGACACATGGAACTGTGTGATGACAAAATTTAGCACTGTGAGGTCACAATGAAGCAATGTGAGGGAATAATAGAGTAGTGTGATGACACAATGGAACAGCATAGTGACTGAATAAAGCAATGTGATGACACAATGGAGCAGTGTGATGACACAATGGAGCTGTGTGATGGCACAAAGCAGCATAGTGATGACAGAATGGAGCAGTGAGATGACAAAACGGAGCATTGTGATGGCACAATGGAGCAGTGTCATGACACAATGGAGCAGTGTGATGGCACAACGGAGCATAGTGATGACAGATTGGAGCAGTGAAATGACAAAATGGAGCAGTGTGATGGGACAATGGAACAGTGTGATGGCAAAATGTAGCAGTGTGGTGACACAATGAAGCCATGTGATGACAAAATTTGCACTGTGAGGTCACAATGGAGCAATGTGAGTTAACAATGGAGCACCGTGATGACACAAAGAATCAGCGTGATGACACAATGGAGCAGTGTGATGGCACAATGGAGCAGTGTGATGGCAAAACGGAGCAGGGTAAGGGCACAATGGAGCAATGTCGGGCACAATGTGGCACTCTGTGGACACAACGGAGCAGTGGCATGACACAATAAGTCAGTGTGAGGGCACAATGGAGGATGGTGATGACACAATGGAGCAGTGTGAGGGCAAAATGGAGCACTGGGTTGGCACAGTGGAGGAATGTGATCGCATAATATAGCTGTGTGATGACACAATGGAGAAGTGTGATGGAAAAATTGAGCATTGTGATGACAAAAAGAGCAGTGTGCTGACACAGTGGAGCAGTGTGATGGGACAATTGAACACTGTGATGAAACATTGGAGCAGTGAGATGACATAATGGAGCAGTGTGGTGGCACATTGGAGCAGACTTATGACACAATGCAGCAGTTTAATATCACAATGGAGCAGTGTGAGTGCACAATGGAGCAGTGTGAGTGCACAATGGAGCAGTGTGAGGGCACAATGGATCAGTTTGAGGGCACAATGGACAAGTGTGAGGACACAGTGGGCCAGTGTGATGACACAATGGAGTAGTGTGATGGCACAATGAATCAGTGTGATGACACAATGGAGCAGGGTGATGACACAATTTACCATGGTGAGGGCAAAATGGAGCACCGTGATGACACCATAGAGCAGTGTGATGGAACAATGGAGCAGAGTGAGAGCACAATGGAGCAGTGTGTTGGCACAATGGAGTAGTGTGAGAGCAAAATAGGACTGTGTGATGACACAATGAAGCAGTATGATGGCACAATGTAGCATTGTGATGGCACAATGGAGAAGTGTGATTGCACAATGGAGCAGTGTGATGGCACAATGGAGCCTTGTGATTACACAACGGAGAATTGTGATGGCATAATGGAGCAGTGTGATGACACAATGGTGCACTGTGATTAAACAATGGAGAAGTGAGATGACACAATATAGCAGTGTGATGGCACAATGGAGCAGTAAGGTGACACAATGGAGCAGTAAGGTGACACAATGGAGCAGCGTGATGACAAAATTTAGCACTGTGAGGTCACAATGGAGCAATGTAAGTGATGAATGGAACAGGGTGATGACACAATGGAGCAGTGTGATGGCACATTGGAGCATTGTGATGATAGAATTGAGCAGGGTAATTAAACAATGGAGCAGTGTGATGACACAAAGGAGCAATGTGATGAGACAATGGAGCATTGTGATGAAACAATGGAGCAGTGAGATGACACAATGGAGCATTGTGATGGCAAAATGGAGCAGTGTGTTGACACAATGGAGCAGTTTGAGGTCAAAATTTAGAGGAATGGGGGCACAATGTACCAGCATGATGACAAAAAGGAACTGCATGATGACAAAATGTAGCAGCGTGAGGACACAATGGAGCACTGTGATGGCACAATGGACCATTGTGAGGGAACAATGGAGCAGTGTAATGACACAATGGAGCAATGTGATGAGACAATGGAGCAGAGTGAAGACAAAATGCAGCAGTTTAATGGCACAATGGAACATTGGGATGGCTAAATGGAGCTGTGTGAGTGCACAATGGAGCAGCCGGATGACAAAATGGAGCAGTGTAAGGGTAAAATGAAGCAGTGTGATGACACAATGGAGCAGTGTGATGACACAGTTTATCAATGTGAGGTCACAATGGAGCATTGTGTTTTAAAAATGGAGCAGCATGATGACACACTGGAGCAGCGTGATGAGATAATGGAGAAGTGTAATGGCACAATGTAGGAGTGTGAGGGCAAAAGGAGCAGTTTGAGGGCACAATGTGTCACTGTCTGGACACAATGGAGAAGTGTGATGACACTAAGGCAGTGTGATGGCACAAAGAGCAGTGTGATGACACAATGGAGCAGTGTGATGGCACAATTGAGCATTGAGATGACAGAAAGGAGCAGCATGATGAAACCATGGAGCACTGTGATGGCACAATGGAGCAGTGTGAGAGCACAATGGAGTAGTGTGAGGGCACAATGGAGCAGAGTGAGAGCACAAAGACTCCATGTGATGACACAATGGAGCAGTGTGCTGATACAATAGGGCAGTGTTAGGGCACAATGGAGCAGTGTGATGACACAATGGAGCAGTGTTATGGCACAATGGATCACTGTGATGGCACAATTGAGCAGTGTGATCACAGAATGGAGCATTGTGATGGCACAAGGGAACAGTGTGATGACACAAAGGAGCAATGTGATGACACAATGGAGCTTTGTGATGAAACAATGGATCAGTGAGATGACACAATGGAGCAGTGTTATGGCACAATGGATCACTGTGATGGCACAATTGAGCAGTGTGATCACACAATGGAGCATTGTGATGGCACAAAGGAGCAGTGTGATGACTCAATGGAGCAGTGTGGTGACACAATGGAGCAGCATGATGACTGAATATAGCAGTGTGATGACACAATGGAGCAGTGTGATGACACAATGGAGCTGTGTGATGGCAAAAAGGAGAATAGGGATGACAGAATGGAGCAGTGAGATGACACAATGGAGCATTGTGATGGCACAATGGAGTAGTGTGATGACACAATGCAGCTGTGTGATGGCACAATTGAGCATTGTGATGGCAGAAAGGAGCAGTGTGATGACACAATGGAGCAGTGTGATGACACAATTTAGCATGGTGATGGCAAATAGAGCAGCGTGATGACACCATGGGCCACTGTGATGGCACATTGGAGCAGTGTGAGAGCACAATGGAGTAGTGTGAGCGCACAATTGAGCAGAGTGAGGGCACAAAGATGCCATGTGATGACACATTGGAGCAGTGTGATGACAAAATAAGGCAGTTTTAGGGCACAATGGAGCAGTGTGATGATACAATGGAGAAGGGAGATTGCACAATGGATCACTGTGATGGCACAATTGAGCAGTGTGATCGCACAATGGAGCAGTGTGATGGCACAAAGGAGCAGTGTGATGGCTCAATGGCGCAGTGTGATGGCACAATGGAGCAGTGTGATGACACAATGGAGCAGTGTGATTGCACATGGAGCACTGTGATGAAACAATGGAGCAGTGAGATGACACAATGGAGCAGTGTGATGGCACAATGAAGAAGTGTGATGAAACAATTTAGCACTGTGAAGTCACAATGAAACAATGTGAGGGAACAATGGAGCAGTGTGATGAAACAATAGAGCAGTGTGGGTGCACAATTTAGCAGTGTGTGGTCAAAATGGAGCAGTGTGAGGGCACAATGGATCAGTGTGAGGGCACAATGGACAAGTGTGAGACACAGTCAGGCAGTGTGATGACACAATGGAGCAGTGTGATGGCACAATTGAGCATTGAGATGACAGAAAGGAGCAGTGTGATGAGACAATGGAGCAGTGTGATGACACAATTTAGCACAGTGAAGGCAAAATGGAGCAGCGTGATGACACCATGGATCACTCTGATGGCAGAATGGAGCAGTGGGAGATCACAATGGAGTAGTGCGAGAGCACAATTGAGCAGAGTGAGGGCACAAAGACACCGTGTGATGACACATTGGAGCAGTGTGATGACAAAATAAGGCAGCGTTTGGGCAAAATGGAGCAGTGTGTGGTCACAATGGAGCAGTGTGAGAACACAGTGGATCAGTGTGAGGGCACAATGGACTAGTGTGAGGATAGAGGGGGCAGTGTGATGACACAATGGAGCAGTGTGATGGCACAACGAATCACTGTGATGACACAATGGAGCAGGGTGATGACACAATTTACCATGGTGAGGGCAAAATGGAGCACTGTGATGACACCATAGAGCAGTGTGATGGAACAATGGAGCAGAGTGAGAGCACAATTGAGCAGTGTGTGGTCATAATGGAGTAGTGTGAGGGCAAAAGGGGCAGTGTAATGACACAATGGAGCAGTATGATGACACAATGTAGCATTATGATGGCACAAAGGAACACTGTGATCTCACAATGGAGCAGTGTGATGGCACAATAGAGCATCATGATGACTAAATATAGCAGTGTGATGACAAAATGGAGCTGTGTGATGGCACAAAGGAGCATAGTGATGACAGAATGGAGCAGTGAGTTGACACTATGGAGCATTGTCATGGCACAATGCAGCAGTGTGATGACACAATGGAGCTGTGTGTTGGCACAACGGAGCATAGTGATGACACAATGGAGCAGTGTGATGGCACAATGGAGCAGTGTGATGTTAAAATGGAGCAGTGTGATGACACAATGAAGCAGTGTGATGACAAAATTTGCAATTTGAAATCACAATGGAACAATGTGAGTTAACAATGGAGCAACGTGATGACACAATGAAGCAGTGTGATGACACAATGGTGCAGTGTGGTGGCACAATGGAGCAGTGTGAGGGCAAAATGGAGAAGGGTGAGGGCACAATGGAGCAATGTCGGGCACAATGTGGCACTTGGTGGACAAAATGGAGCAGTGGGATGACACAATGGAGCAGTGAGTGGGAAAAATTGAGCATTGTGATGACACAATTGAGCAATGTGATGAAAAACTGGAGCAGTGAGATGACACAATGGAGCAGTGTGATGGCACAATGAAGTAGTGTGATGGCACAATGGAGCACTGTGATGGCACAATGCAGCAGTGTGATGACACAATGGAGCAGTGTCATGGCACAATGAAGTAGAGTGTTGGCACAATGGAGCACTGTGATGACACAATGGAGCAATGTGATGGCACAATGGAGCAGTGTGTTGGCACAATGGAGTAGTGTGGTGACAAAATGGAACAGTGTGATGGCACAATGGAGCAGTGTGATGACACAAGTGAGCAGTGTGATGGCACAATGGAGAAGTGAGTTGGCACAATGGAGTGATGTGATGACAAAATGGAGCAGTGTGATGGCACAATGGAGCAGTGTAATGACACAATGGAGCAGTGTGATGGCAGAATGGAGCAGTGTATCGGCAAAATGGAGCACTGTTATGAAACAATGGAGCTGTGAGATGACACAATGGAGCAGTGTGATGGCACAATGGAGCAGTGTGATGGCACAGTGGAGTACTGTTATGAAACAATGGAGCTGTGAGGTGACACAATGGAGTAGTGTGATGACACAACGGAGCAGTGTGATGACATATTTTAGCATGGTGAGGGCAAAATGGAGCAGCATGATGACACCATGGAGCACAGTGTTGGCACAATGGAGCAGAGTGAGAGCACAATGGAGCAATGTCCGGGCACAATGGAGCAGTGTGAGTTCACAAAGGGGCAGTGTTAGGAAAAAATGGAGCAGTGTGATGACACAGTAAGGCACTGTGAGGGCACAGTGCAACCGTGGTGAGGACACAATAGAGCAGTGTGATGGCACAATGGAGCACTGTGAAGGCACAATGGAGCAGTGTCATCACACATTTAAGCAGTGTGGTGGCACAATGGAGAAGTGTGATGATACAATGGAGCAGAGTGATGGCACAATGGAACAGTGTGATGACACAATGGAGCATGGGATGGCACAGGGAGCAGGGTGATGAAACCATGGAGCATGAGATGACACAAGGAAGCAGTGTGATGGCACAATGGGGCACTGTGATGACACAATGGAGCAGTTTAATGACAAAATTAAGCCCAGTGAAGTCACAATGGAGAAATGTGAGGTAAAAATGGAGCAGCGTGATGACACAAGGGAGCAGAGTGATGACACAACGGAGCGGTGTGATGATGCAATGGAGCAGTGTGATGGTACAATGGAGCATTCTGATGACACAAAGGAGCCGAGTGATGACAAAATGGAACAATGTGAGGGAACAATGGAACAGGGTGATGATACAATGGAGCAGCGTGATGACCCAAGGGAGCAGTCTGATGACTCAATGGAGAAGTGTGATGACACAATGGAGCAGTGTGATGGCACAGTGGAGCATTGTGATGATAGAAAGGAGCAGGGTAATGAAACAATGGAGCAGTGTGATGGCACAATGGAACAAGGTGATGACACATGGGAACAGTCTGATGACACAAAGGAGCAATGTGATGGCACAATGGAGCACTGTGATGAAACAATGGAGCAGTGAGATGACACAATGGAGCAGTGTGATGGCACAATGGAGCACTGTGATTGCACAAAGGAGCACTGTGATGACAGAATTGAGCAGTGTGATGAAACAATGGCCAGTGTGATGGCACAATGGAGCAGTGTGATGACACACATTAGCACAGTGACATCACAATGGAGCAATGTGAGTTAACAATGGAGCTGCGTGATGACACATTGGAGCAGCATGATGACACAATTGAGCTGTGTGATTACACAAAGGAGCAATGTGATGGCACATGGAACAATGTGATGAAAAAAATGGAGCAGTGAGATGACACAATGCAGCAGTGTCATGGCACAATGGAGCCTTGTGATGACTCAATGGAGCAGTGTGATGACACATTTTAGCAATGTGAGGTCAAAATGGAGCAATGTGAGTTAACAATGGAGCAGCGTGATGACACAATGGAGCAGCGTGATGACAAAACGGAGGAACGTGATGACACAATGGAGCAGTGTGAGGGCACAATGGAGCAGTGTGAGTATAAAATGGAGCACTATGAGGGCACAATGGGGCACTGTGTGGAAACAATGAAGCAGTGCGATGATAAAATAAGGCAGTGTGAGGGCACAATGGAGCATGGTGATTACACAATAGAGAAGTGTGAAGGCACAATGGAGCAATGTGATGGCACAGAGGAGCAGTGTGGTGACACAATGGAGCAGTAGGATGACACAATGAGGGAGTGTGATCTAATACATGGCGTTTTCCAGTTCCTTCAGCTTGACTGGACACATCTTCGTATTCTCAATGGATTTAATTCCCTGAGTTGTATCACATATGCTTTCATTTCCATCAGGTAACTAAGGCTGTGCATTCAAACACTCAACTGTTTTCAATTCCCTGAGTTTTATCATATGTCCTTTCATTTCCTTCAGTTAACTAATACTGTCCATACAAACTCTGTCTCTTTCTTTCCTATTAGAAAAACTTTTCTAGATGATGGTAGGAAGAAGAGCCTGCAGTATTTCTTTAACACAGAAGAAGAACCAAACAGGTTGCTGTAGGCCAAGAGTTAAAGCAGATTAGCTGTAAATCGTGTCTGTAATACATGGCGTTTTCCGGTTTCTTCAGCTTGACTGGACTCACCTTCATATTCTCAATGGTTTTATTTCAGTGAGTTGTATCACATTTGCTTACATTTCCTTCAGTTAACTAATGCTGTCCATGCAAACACTGGCTCTTTCTTTCCTATTAGAAAAACTTTTCTAGATGATTGTAGGAAGAAGAGCGTGCAGCATTTCTTTAACACAGAAGAAGAAACAAACACCTTGCTGTAGGCAGATTAGCTGTAATTCGTGACTGTAATACATGCTGTTTTCTAGTTCCTTCAGCTTGATTGGACCCATCTTCGATTTCTCAACTGTTTTCAATTCCCTGAGTTTTATCATATGTGCTTTCATTTCCTTCAGTTAACTAATGCTGTCCAGGCAAACACTGTCTATTTCTGTCCTATTAGATAAACTTTTCTAGATGATTGTAGGAAGAAGAGCGTGCAGTATTTCTTTAACACAGAAGAAGAAACAAACACGATGCTGCAGGCCTAGAGTTAAGGCAGATTAGCTGTAAATTAAGTCTGTAGTACATGGCGTTTTCCAGTTCCTTCAGCTTGACTGCATGCATCTTTGTTTTCTCAACTCTTTTCAATTCCGTGAGTTTTATCATATGGGCTTTCATTTCCATCAGTTAAGTAATGCTGTCCATGCAAACACTGTCTCTTTCTTTCCTATTAGAAAAACTTTTCTAGATGATTATAGGAAGAAGAGCGTGCAGTATTTCTTTAACACAGAAGAAGGAACAAATACGTTGCTGCAGGCCGAGAGGTAAAACAGATTAGCTGTAAATCGCGTGTGTAAAACATGGCCTTTTCGAAGTCAAGTTCCTTCAGCATCCCTGGACGCATCTTTGTATTCTCAACGGTTTTAATTCAGTGAGTTGTATCACATATGCTTTCATTTCCTTCAGGTAACTAACGCTGTCCATTCAAACACTGTCTCTTTCTTTCCTATTAGAAAAACTTTTCTAGATGATTGTAGGGAGAAGAGCGTGCAGTATTTCTTTTACACAGAAGAAGAAACAAACACATTGTTGCAGTCCAAGAGTTAAATCAGATTAGCTGTAAATCACGTCTGTAATACATTGCGTTTTCCAGGTCCTTCAGCTTGTCTGGACGCATCTTATTTTTCTCAACTGTTTTCAATTCCCTGAGTTTTATCATATGTGCTTTCATTTCCTTCAGTTAACTAATGCTGTCCATGCAAACACTGTCTCTTTCTTTCCTATTAGAAAAACTTATCTAGATGATGGTAGAAAGAAGAGTGTGCAGTATTTCTTTTACACAGAAGAAGAAACAAATACATTGCTGCAGTCCAAGTGTTAAATCAGATTACCTGTAAATCACATCTGTAATACATTGCGTTTTCCAGGTCCTTCAGCTTGACTGGACGCATCTTCTTTTTCTCAACTGTTCTCAATTCCCTGAATTGTATCACATATGCTTTCATTTCCTTCAGTTAACTAATGCTGTCCATGCAAACACTGTCTCTTTCTTTCCTATTAGAAAAACTTTTCTAGATGATTTTAGGAAGAAGAGCGTGCAGTATTTCTTTTACACAGAAGAAGAAACAAACACTTTGCTGCAGGCCGAGAGTTAAATCAGATTAGGTGTAAATCCCGTCTGTAATACATGGTGTTTTCCAATTCCTTCACCTTGAATGCACGCATCTTCTTATTTTCAACAGTTTTAATTCCCTGAGTTGTATCATATGCTTTCATTTCCTTCAGTTAATTCTGTGCCTTCAAACACTGTCGCATTCTTTCCTATTAGAAAACCTTTCTAGATGACTGTAAGAAGACGAGCATGCAGTAGTTCCTTAACATAGAAGAAACAAATACATTGCTGCAGGCCCAGAGTTAAAGCAGATTAGTTGTAAATCGCCTCCATAAAACATGGCGTTTTCCAGTTCCTTCAGCTTGACTGGACCCACCTTCATTTTCTCAACGGTTTTAATTCAGTGAGTTGTATCACATTTGCTTTCATTTCCTTCAGTTAACTAATGCTGTCCATGCAAACACTGTCTCTTTCTGTCCTATTAGATAAAGTTTTCTAGAATATTGTAGGAAGAAGAGCGTGCAGTATTTCTTTAACACAGAAGAAGAAACAAACAAGTTGCTGCAGGCCTAGAGTTTTCCAGTTCCTTCATCTTGACTGCACGCATCTTCGTTTTCTCAACTCTTTTCAATTCCGTGAGTTTTATCATATGTGCTTTCATTTCCTTCAGTTAACTAATGCTGTGCATTCAAACACTGTCTCATTCTTTCCTACTAGAAAACCTTCTTTCTAGATGATGGAAAGAAGAAGAGCATGCAGTAGTTCCTTAATACAGAAGAAACAAATACTTTGCTGCAGGCAGAGAGTTAAAGCAGATTAGCTGTAAATCACCTCTGTAATACATGGCATTTTCCAGTTCCTTCCGCATGACTGGATGCATCCTCGTATTCTCAATGGTTTTAATTCAGTGAGTTGTATCACATATGCTTTCATTTCCTTCAGGTAACTAATGCTGTCCATGCAAACACTGTCTCTTTCTTTCCTATTAGAAAAATTTGTCTAGATGATTGTAGGAAGAAGAGTGTGCAGTATTTCTTTTACATCGATGAATAAACAAACACATTGCTGCAGGCCGAGAGTTAAATCAGATTAGCAGTAAATCATGTCTGTAATATATGGCGTTTTCCACTTCCTTCAGCTTGACTGGATGCCTATTCATATTCTCAATTGTTTTAATTCCCTGAGTTGTATCACATTTGCTTTCATTTCCTTCAGTTGATGCTGTGCATTCAAACACTGTCTCATTCTTTTCTATTAGAAAACCTTCTTTCTAGATGATTGTAAGAAGAGGGGCATGCACTATTTACTTAAGACAGAAGAAACAAATACGTTGTTGCAGGCCGAGAGTTAAAGCAGATTAGCTGTAAATCGCGTGTGTAACACATGACCTTCTGGAAGTCCATGTCTTTCAGCCTCACTGGGCGCATCTTCATATTCTCAACAGTTTTAATTCCCTGAGTTGTATCACATATGCTTTCATTTCCTTCAGTTAACTAATGCTGTCCATGCAAACACTGTCTCTTTTTTTCCTATGAGAAAATCTTTTCTAGATGATTGTAGGAAGAAAAGCATGCAGTATTTCTTTTACACAGAAGAAGAAACAAACACATTGCTGCTGACCGAGAGTTAAATCAGATTAGCTGTAAATCATGTCTGTAATACATGGCGTTTTCCAGGTCCTTTAGCTTGACTGGACGCATCTTCGTGTTCTCAATGGTTTTAATTCCTTGAGTTGTATCACATATGCTTTCATTTACTTCAGTTAATTAATGCTGTCCATGCAAACACTGTCTCTTTCTTTCCTATTAGTAAAACTTTTCTTGATGATTGTAGGAAGAAGAGCTTGCAGTATTTCTTTAACACAGAAGATGTACCAAACAGGTTGTTGTAGGCCAAGAGTTAAAGCAGATTGCTTTGTCTGTAATACATGGCATTTTCCAGTTCCTTCAGCTTGACTGTACACATCTTCGTATTCTCAATGGTTTTAATTCCCTGAGTTGTATCACATATGCTTTCATTTCCTTCAGTTAACTAATGCTTTCCATGGAAACACTGTCTCTTTCTTTCTTATTAGAAAAACTTTTCTAGATGATTGTAGGAAGAAGAGCGTGCATTATTTCTTTAACACAGAAGAAGAAACAAACAGGTTGCTGTAGGCCAAGAATTAAAGCAGATTAACTGTAAATCGCATCCGTAATACATGGCATTTTCCAGTTCCTTCAGCTTGACTGGACGTCTATTCTTATTCTCAACGGTTTTAATTCCCTGAGTTGTATCACATATGCTTTCATTTCCTTCAGTTAATGCTGTGCATTCAAACACTGTCTCATTCTTTCCTATTAGAAAACCTTCTTTCTAGATGATTGTAAGAAGACAAGCATGCACTAGTTCCTTAACACAGAAGAAACAAATACGTTGTTGCAGGCCGAAGAGTTAAAGCAGATTATCTGTAAATCGTGTCAGAAATACATGACAATTTCCATCTCAAAGGTTTTAATTCCCTGAGTTGTATCACATATGTTTTCATTTCCTTCAGTTAATGCTGTCCATTCAAACACTGTCTCATTCTTTCCTATTAGATAACCTTCTTTCTAGATGATTGTAAGAAGACAAGCATGCACTAGTTCCTTAACACAGAAGAAACAAATACGTTGCTGCAGGTCGAGAGTTAAAGCAGTTTAGCTGTAAATCTCGTCTTGAATACATGGCATTTTCCAGTTCCTTCAGCTTGACTGGATGCACATTCCTATTCTCAACGGTTTTAATTCCCTGAGTTGTATCACATATGCTTTCATTTCCTTCAGTTAACTAATGCTTTCCATGCAAACACTTTCTCTTTCTTTCCAATTAGAAAAACTTTTCCTGATGATTGTAGGAAGAAGAGGGTGCAGTATTTCTTTAACACAGAAGAAGAAAAAAACAGGTTGGTGTAGGCCAAGAGTTAAAGCAGATTAGCTGTAAATCGCGTCTGTAATACACGGCGTTTTCCATATCCTTCAGCTTGACTGGACACATCTTCATATTCTCAATGGTTTTAATTCAGTGAGTTGTATCACATATGCTTTCATTTCCTTCAGTTAATTAATGCTGTCCATGCAAACACTGTCTCTTACTTTCCTATTAGAAAAACTTTTCTAGATGATTGTAGGAAGAAGACCATGCAGTATTTCTTTTACACAGAAGAAACAAACACATTGCTGCTGACGGAGAGTTAAATCAGATTAGCTGTAAATCACGTCTGTAATACATGGCATTTTCCAGTTCCTTCAGCTTGACTGGACACATCTTCGTATTCTCAATGGTTTTAATTCCCTGAGTTGTATCACATATGCTTTCATTTCCTTCAGTTAATGCTGTGCATTCAAATACTGTCTCATTCTTTCCTATTAGAAAACCTTCTTTCTAGATGATTGTAAGAAGAGGAGCATGCACTAGTTCCTTAACACAGAAGAAACAAATACATTTCTGCAGGTCGAGAGTTAAAGCAGATTAGCTGTAAATCGCGTGTGTAATACATGGCCTTTTGGAAGTCTAGTTTTTTCAGCCTTACTGGACGCATCTTTGTATTCTCAATGGTTTTAATTCCCTGAGTTGTATCACATATGCTTTCATTTCCTTCAGCTAACTAATACTGTCCATGCAAACACTCTCTCATTCTTTCCTATGAGAAAAACTTTTCTAGATGATTGTATGAAGAAGAGCGTGCAGTATTTCTTTTACACAGAAGAAGAAACAAACACGTTGCTGCAGTCCAAGAGATAAATCAGATTAGCTGTAAATCACGTCTGTAATACATGGCGTTTTCCAGTTCCTTCAGGTTGACTGCCCACTTTGTCGTATTCTCCATGGTTTTAATTCTCTGAGTTTTATCACATGTACTTTCATTTCCTTCAGTTAACTAATGTAGACATGTCTGAGACAACAGGGACTGAGACAGTGGACATGTCTGAGACAACATGGATTGACACAGTGGACATGACTGAAACAACAGGGACTGAGACAGGGGACATGCCTGCGACAACACACATTTGTGAAAACAGGTTCTGAGACCATGAACATGTCTGAGACAACAGGAACTGAGACAGTGGACACGTCAGAGACAACAGGGTCTGAGACAGTGGACATATCTGAGACAACACGCACTGAGACAGTGAACATGTATGAAAAAACAGGGTTCTATACAGTGGACCTGTCTAAGACAACAATACTGAGACTTTGACATGTCTGAGACAACAGGAAATCAGACTTTTGACATGTCTGAGACTGCAGGGACTCAGACACTGGACATATCTGAGACAACTGGGACTTGGACTTTGGACATGTCTGAGAGAACTGAGACAGTGGACATGTCTGAGACAACTGTGACTAAGAGTGTGGTCATGTCTGAGACAACGGGGAATGAGACAGACAACATTTCTGAAACAACAGAGACTGAGACAGTAGATATATCTGAAACAACAGGGACTTAGACTGAGGACATGTGTTAGAAAATGGGGACTGAGACAGTGGACTTGTCTGAAACAACAGGGCCTGAGAAAGTGCACATGTCTGAGACAAAACACATATCAGAAAACTGGGTCTGACACCAATGACATGCCTGAGACAACAGGTACTGAGACAGTGGACATGTGTGAAACAACTGCGACTGAGACAATGGTCATGTCTGAGACAATGGACAGGTCATGTCTGATATGACAGTGAGTTAGACAGTGGACACATGTGAGACAACAGGGACTGAGACACTGAACACATCTGAGACAACAGGCACTGAGACAGTGGACATGTGTGAAACAACAGGGAATGAGACAGTGGACATGTGTGAGACAACAGAAACTGAGTAAGTGAAATCATATGAGTCAATAGAGTTCGAGACAGTAGACATGTCTGATACAATAGCGACTGAGACAGTTGACATATCTTCGCCTGTGGATAAGTGCTGTCTGGATGACATTGACTGAGACAGTAGACACATTGAGACAATGGGGACTGAAACAGTGGACACATCTGAGACAACAAGGACAGAGACTGTGGGTGTATCTCAGACAACAGGGACTGAGACAGTGGACATGTCTGAGAGCACAGGGATTGACACAGTGGATATATCTGAAACAATAGGGACTGAGACAGTGGACATGTCTGAGACAACAGGGACTGAGACAGTGGACATGTCTGATACAACTGCGATTAAGAGCGCGTGCATGTCTGAGACAACAGGGTCTGAGACAGGTGACATATCTGAAACAACAGAGACTGAGACAGTAGATATATCTGAAACAACAGGGACTGAGACAATGGTTATGCCTGACACAATAGGGACTGAGACAGGGGACATGCCTGACACAACAGGTACTGAGACAGTGGACATGTGTGAAACAACAGCGACTGAGACAGTTGACATGTCTGAGTCAGCACAAATATCTGAGACAACAGGGTATGAGACCATGGACATGTCTGAGAAAACAGGGACTGAGAAAGTGGGCAAGTGTTAAACAACTGGGACTGAGACAGTGGTCATGTCTGAGACAACAGGGACTGAGACAGTGAACACGTCTGAGACATAGGGGACTGAGACAGTGTACATGTCTGACAACAGGTACTGAGACCTTGGAAATGTCTGAAACAACAGGGATTCAGACATTGAACCTGTCTGAGACTGCAGGGACTCAGACACTGAACATATCTGAGATAACCGAGACTGAGACTTTGGACATGTCTGAGACAACTGTGACTAAGAGCATGGTCATGTCTGAGAAAACGGGGAATGAGACAGGCAACATTTCTGAAACAACAGGGACTGTGAGAGTAGCTATATCTGAAACAACAAGGTCTGATACATTGGACCTGTCTGAGACAACAGGGACTGAGAAAATGGACTCATCTGAGTAAACAGGGTTCGAGACAGTGGACCTCTCTGAGACAATAGCGACTGAGACAGTTGATATGTCTTCGTCAGTGGACAAGTCCTGTTTCTGATGACAGCGTCTGAGACAGTGGACACAACTGAAACAACAGGGACTGAGACAGTGAACACATCTGAGATAACCAGGACAGAGACAGTGGACATATCTGAGACAACAGGCACTGAAACAGTGGACGTTGCTGAGACAATAGGGACTGAGACATAGGACACGTCTGAGACATAGGGACTGAGACAGTCTACATGTCTGACACAACAGGTACTGAGACCTTGGACATGTCTGAGAAAACAGGGATTCAGACATTGGACCTCTCTGAGACTGCAGGGACTCAGACACTGGACATATCTGAGACAACTGAGACTGAGACTTTGGAAATGTCTGAGACAACTGCGACTAAGAGCGTGTTCATGTCTGAGAAAATGAGGATTGAAAGAGGCGACATTTAAGAAACAGCAGGGACTGAGACAGTGGATATATCTGAAACAACAGGGACTGAGACAGCGGACATGTGTGAAATAACTGCTACTGTGACAGTGGTCATGTTTGAGACAACAGGTACTGAGACATTTGAAACGTCAGAGAATACAGGGACTGAGACAGTGGATATGGCTGAGACAACAGAGACTTAGAGCGTGGACACATCTAAGACATTGGGGACCCAGACAGGTGACATGTCTGAAACAACAGCAACTGAGACAGTAGATATATCTGAAACAACAGGGACTGAGACAGTGAACATGTCTCAGAAAACAGGTACTGAGACATTGGACATGTCTGAGACAACAGCAAATCAGACATTGGACCTGTCTGAGACTGCAGGGACTCAGATATTGGACATATCTGTGACAACTGAGAATGCGACTTTGGACATATCTGAGACAGCAGGTCTGAGACAGTGGACATGTCTGAAACAACAGGCACTGAGACAGTGGACATGTGTGAAACAACAGGGAATGAGACACTGGACATTTCTGAGACAACAGGGACTGAGTCACATCAATGGACTAGTCTGAGTCAACAGGTTCAAGACAGTGGACATGTCTGAGACAATAGTGATGGAGACAGTTGACAGGTCTTCACCAGTGAACAAGTCCTGTCTGAGATGACAGCGACTTAGACAGTGGACACATCTGAGACAACCAGTATGGAGACAGTGGACATATCTGACACAACAGGTACAGAGACCTTGGACATGTATGAGACAACAGGGAATCAGATATAATACTGCAGGTAGTCAGACACAGGAAATATCTGAGACAACTGGGACTGAGACTTTGGACAGGTCTGGGAGAACAGAGACTGAGACAGTGGACCAGTCTGAGACAATATAGATTGAGACAGTTGACAAGTCTTTGCCAATGGACAAGTCCTGTCTGAGATGACAGCAATTTAGACAGTGGACACATTCAGACAACAGGGACTGAGAGAGTGGACACATCTGAGACAAGCAGGACTGAGAGAGTGGACCTATCTGAGACAACAGGGAGTGAGACATTGGACATGTCTGAGAGAACTGGGAGTAAGGGCATGTTCATGTCTAAGACAACGGGGACTGAGACAGACAATATTTCTGAAACAAAAGGGACTCAGATATTAGATATATCTGAAACAACAGGGATTAAGACTTTGGACATATCTTAGACAATGCGGACTGAGACAGTGGACATTTCTGAGACGTAAGCAATGATAAGGTGGACATGTGTGAGACAAAAGGGACTGAGACAATTGACATGTCTGAGACAACACACATATCTGAGAAAACAGGGTCTGAGAATATAGACATGTCTAGACAAGAGGAACTGAGACAGTGGACATGTGTGAAACAAATGAGACTGAGACAGTGGTCATGTCTGATGCAACACGGACTGAGAGAGTCGACATGTCTGAGACAACAGTGACTTAAAGCGTGGACACATTTAAGACAATGGGGACTCAGACAGGTGACATGTCTGAAACAACAGGGACTGAGACACAGAGACTGATACAGTGGACATGTCTAAGACAACATGTACTGAGACCTTGGACATGTCTGTGAAAAGAGGGACTGAGACATTAGACATGTCTGAGACAACAGGGACTGAGAGAATGCACATGTCTTTGCCAACACACATATCTGAGAATACAGGGTCTGACACCAACAACATGTCCGAGACAACAGGGACTGAGAGAGTGGAAATGTGCGAAAGAATTTCGACTGAGACAGTGGTCATGTCTGACACAACAGGGACTAAGACAGTGGACACGTCTGTGTCAACATGGTTCGAGACTGTGTTCCAGTCTGAGACAATAGAGACTGAGACAGTTGACATGTTTTCAACAATGGACAAGACCTGTCTGAGTTGAGAGCAACTGAGACAGCAGACTCATCTGAGGCAACAGCAACTGAGACAGTGGACACATCTGAGACAACCAGGACTGAGACAGTGGACAGGTCTGAGACAACTGCGACTAAGAGCGTGTTCATGTCTGAGAAAATGGGGATTGAGAGAGGCGACATTTCAGAAACAACAGGGACTGAGACAGTAGATATATCTGAAACAACAGGGACTGAGGCTGTGCACATGTATTAGACAATGGGAACTGAGAAAGTTGACGTGTCTGAGAAAACAGGGACTGATACAATAGACATGTCTGAGAAAACAGGGACTGAGACAGATGACATGTGTGAAACAACTGCTACTGTGACAGTGGTCATGTTTGAGACAACAGGTACTGAGACAGTGGACACGTCGGAGAACACAGGGACAGAGACAGTGGAGATAGCTGAGACAACATAGACTTAGAGCATGGACACATCTAAGACATTGGGGACCCAGACAGGTGACATGTCTGAAACAACAGCGACTGAGACAGTAGATATATCTGAAACAACAGGGACTGAGACAGTGAACATGTCTCAGACAACAGGAACTGAGACCTTGGACATGTCTGAGACAACAGTGAATCAGACATTGGACCTGTCTGAGACTGCAGGGACTCAGATATTGGACATATCTGAGACAACTGAGACTGCGACTTTGAACATGTCTGAGAGAGCAGGTCTGAGACAGTGGACATGTCTGAAACAACAGGCACTGAGACAGTGGACATGTGTGAAACAACAGGGAATGAGACACTGGACATGTCTGAGACAACAGGGAATGAGTCAGTGGATTCGTCTGAGTCAACAGATTTCGAGTCAGTTGACATGTCTGAGACAATGGTGATGGAGACAGTTGACAGGTCTTCACCAGTGAACAAGTCCTGTCTGAGATGACAGCGACTGAGACAGTGGACACATCTGAGACAACCAGTACAGAGACAGTGGACATATCTGACACAACAGATACGGAGATCTTGGACATGTATGAGACAACAGGGAATCAGATATTTGACATGTCTGAGACTGCAGGGAGTCAGACACAGGAAATATCTGAGACAACTGGGACTGAGACTTTAGACAGGTCTGAGAGAACAGAGACTGAGACAGTGGACATGTCTGGTACAACAGGCACAGAGACAGTGAAAATGTGTGAAACAACAGAGAGTGAAACAGGACATGTCTTACACAACAGGGAATGAGATAGTGGACATGTCTGAGACAACTGGGACTAAGAGCATGTTCATGTCTGAGAAAATGGGGATTGAGAGAGGAGACATTTCTGAAACAACAAGAACTGAGACAGTGGACATGTCTGAGACAACAGGCACTGAGACAGTGGACATGTGTGATACAACAGGGAATGAGACCGTGGACATGTCTGAGAAAACAGGAATAGAGAAAGTGGAATTGTGTGAGTCAACAGGGTTTGAGAGAGTAGACATGTCTGATACAATAGCGACTGAGACAGTTGACATATCTTCGCCTGTGGACAAGTCCTTTCTGTGATGACAGTGAATGAGACAGTGGACACATCTGAGAAAACAGGGACTGATACAGTAGACATGTTTGAGACAACAGGTACTGAGACCTTGGACATGTCTGAGACAAGAGGGATGGTCTCAGACACTGAACTTATCTGAGACAACTGGAACTGAGACTTTGGACATGTCTGAGAGAACAGGGACTGAGACAGTGTACATGTCTGAGACAACAGGGTCTGAGAATTTGTAATCGTGTGAGTCAACAGGGTTCAAGACAGTAGACCTGTCTGATACAATAGCGACTGAGACAGCTGATATATCTTCGCCTGTGGACAAGTCCAGTCTGTGATGACACCTAATGAGACAGTGGACACATCTGAGACAACAGGGACTAAAAGAGTGGACACATCTGAGACAACCAGGACTGAGACTGTGGACATATCTGAGACAAAATGGACTGAGACAGTGGACATGTCTGAGACCACAGGGAATGACACAGTGGATATATCTGAAACAATAGGGACTGAGACCGTGGACAAGTCTGAGACAACAAGGACTGAGACAGTGGACATATCTAATACAACTGCAATTAAGAGTGTGTTCATATCTGAGACAATGGGGTCTGAGACAGTTGACATGTCTGAAACATCAGGGATTGAGACAGTGGATATATCTGAAACAAAAGGGACTGAGACAATGGATATGCCAGACACAACATTGAATGAGAGAGTTGACATGTCTGACACAACAGGTACTGAGACAGTGGACATGTCTGAAACAACAGGGACAGAGACAGTGGACACATCTGAGTCAACACACATATCTGAGACAACAGGGTATGAGACCATGGACATGTCTGAGACAAGAGGGACTGAGAAAGTGGACATGTGTGAAACAACTGGGAATGAGATTTTGGTCATGTCTGAGACAAAAGGGACTGAGACCGTGGACACGTCGGAGACATAGGGACTGAAACAGTGGACATGTCTGAGACAAGAGGTACTGAGACCTTGGACATGTCTGAGACAACAGGGATTCAGATATTGGACCTGTCTGAGACTGCAGGGACTCAGACACTGGACATATCTGAGACAACCGAGACTGAGGCTTTGGACATGTCTGAGATGACAGGGTCTGAAACAGTGGACATGTCTGAGACAACATTCACTGAGACAGTGGTGATGTGAGAAACAACAGGGAATGAGAGAGTGGACATGTCCCAGCCAACAGGAACTGAGATATTGGACTCGTGTTTGTCAACATTGTTTGAGACAGTGGACCTGTCTGAGACAATAGTGACTGAGACATTTGACATGTCTGTGCCAGTGGACAAGTCTTGTCTGTGATGACAGTGACTGAGACAGTGCACACATCTGAAACAACGAGGACTGAGACAGTGGACATATCTGAGCAAACAAGGAATGAGACAGTGGATATGTCTGAAAAAACAGGAGGTGACACAGTGGATACATCTGAAACAATAGGGCCTGAGATAGTGGACATGTCTGAGACAACAGGGACTGAGACAGTGGACATGTATTAGACAATGGGGATGGAGAAAGTGGACATATGTGAGAAATCAGGGACTGATACAGTGGACATGTCTGAGACAACAGGGACTGAGACTGTGGACATGTCTGAGACAACACACATATCTGAGAAAACAGGGCCTGCGACCATTGACATGTCCAAGACAACTGGCACTGAGACAGTGGACATGTGTGAAACAACTGCGACTGAGACAGTGGTCATGTCTGAGGCAACAGGGCTGAGACAGTGGACACGTCGGAAACAACAGGGACTGAGACAGTGGACAAGTCTGAAATAACAGGGACTTAGAGCATGGACACATCTAAGATAATGGGGTCTCAGACAGGTGACATGTCTGAAACAACAGGGACTGAGACAAAGGGACTGGGACAGTGGACATGTTTGAGAAAAAAGTTACTGAGACCTTGGACATGTCTGAGACAATAAGCCTTGGACCTGTCTGGGACTGCAGGGTCTCAGACACTGGACATATCTGAGACAACTGGGACTGAGACTTTGGACATATCTGAGAGAACAGGGACCAAGACAGTGGACATGTCTGAGACAAAAGGCACTGAGACAGTGGTGATGTGTGAAACAACAGGGAATGAGAAAGTGGACATGTCTCAGTCAACAGGGACTGAGACAGTGGACTCATGTTTTTCAAGAGGGTTTGAGACAGTGGACCTGTCTGAGACAATAGCGACTGAGACAGTTGACATGTCTGCGCCTGTGGAAAAGTCCTGTCTGTGATGACAGTGACTGAGAAATGGGACACATCTGAGACAACAAGGACTGAGACATTGGACACATCTGAGAGAACCAGGACTGAGACAGTGGACCTATCTGAGAAAACAGGGAAGGAGACAGTGGACATGTCTGAAACCACAGGGACTGACACAGTGGATACATCTGAAACAACAGGGGCTGAGACAGTTGACATGTCTGAGACAAGAGGGACTGAGATATTGGACATGTCTGATATAACTGTGACTAAGAGTGTGTTCATGTCTGAGACAATGGGGACTGAGACAGGCTACATGTCTGAAACAACAGGGACTGAGACAGTAGATATATCTGAAGCAACAGGGACTGAGAGAGTGGACATGTCTGAGACAACAGGGAATGAGACAGTGAACATGTCTGACACCACAGGGACTGAGACATTCTACATGTATGAAACAACAGGGACTGAGACAGTGGACATGTCAGAGACAACAGGGACTGAGACAGTGGACATGTCTGACAAAACAGGGACTGAGATAGTGGACATGTCTGAAACAACAGGACTGACAGTTTACATGTCTGAAACAACACATATATCTGTGACAACAGGGTCTGAGACTGTGGACATTTCTGAGATAACAGGGACTGAAACAGTGGACATGTGTGAAAGAATTGGGATTGAATCAATGGTGATGTCTGAGACAACAGGGACTGAGACATTGGACATGTCTGAGACAAAAGGCACTGAGACTGTGAACATGTGTGAAACAAAAGTGAATGAGACTGTGGACATGTCTGAGACATGAGGGACTGAGACAGTGGACACTTCTGTGTCAACAAGGTTCGAGACAGTGGACCAGTCTGAGACAACAGGCACTGAGACAGTGAACATGTGTGAAACAACAGTGAATGATACAGTGGACATGTCTGAGACAAGAGGGACTGAGACAATGGACACCACTGTGTCAACAGTGTTGGACACAGTGGACCAATATGAGACAATATAGATTGAGACAGTTGACATGTCTTTGCCAATGGACAAGTCCTGTCTGAGATGACAGCGATTTAGACAGTGGACACATTTAGACAACTGGGACTGAGAGAGTGGACACATCTGACACAAGCAGGACTGAGACAGTGGACATATCTGAGACAACAGGGAGTGAGACAATGGACATGTCTGAGAGAACTGGGACTAAGGGCATGTTCATGTCTAAGACAACGGGGACTGAGACAGATGACATTTCTGAAACAACAGGGACTGAGATATTAGATATATCTGAAACAACAGGGATTGAGACTGTGGACATATCTTAGACAATGGGGATTGAGACAGTGGACATTTCTGAGACGAAGGCAATGATAAAGTGGACATGTCTGAGACAACAGCTACTGAGACAATTGACATGTCTGAGACAGCACACACATCTGAGAAAACAGGGTCTGAGCACATCAACATGTCTAAGACAACAGGGACTGAGAAAGTGGACATGTGTGAAACAACTGAGACTGAGATTGTGGTCATGTCTGATGCAACACGGACTGAGAGAGTCGACATGTCTGAGACAACAGTGACTTAGAGCGTGGGCACATCTAAGACAATGGGGACTTAGACAGGTGACATGGCTGAAACAACAGGGGCTGAGAAACAGGGACTGAGACAGTGGACATGTCTAAGACAACAGGTACTGAGACCTTGGACATGTCTGTGACAATAGGGACTGAGATATTAGACATGTCTGAGACAACAGGGACTGAGAGATTGCACATGTCTTTGCCAACACACATATCTGAGAATACAGGGTCTGACACCAACGACATGTCCGAGACAACAGGGACTGAGAGAGTGGAAATGTGTGAAAGAATTTCGACTGAGACAGTGGTCATGTCTGACACAACAGGGACTAAGAGAGTGGACACGTCTGTGTCAACATGGTTAGAGACTGTGTACCAGTCTGAGACAATAGAGACTGAGACAGTTGACATGTTTTCGACAATGGACAAGACCTGTCTGAGTTGAGAGTGACTGAGACAGCAGACTCATCTGAGGTAACAGCACCTGAGACAGTGGACACATCTGAGACAACCAGGACTGAGACAGTGGACATATCTGAGACAACAGGGACTGAGACAGTGGACAGGTCTGAGACAACTGCAACTAAGAGCGTGTTCATGTCTGAGAAAATGGGGATTGAGAGAGGCGACATTTCAGAAACAACAGGGACTGAGACAGTAGATATATCTGAAACAACAGGGACTGAGGCTGTGCACATGTATTAGACAATGGGGAATGAGAAATTTGACATATCTGAGAAAACAGGGACTGATACTGTAGACATGTCTGAGACAACATGGACTGAGACAGCGGACATGTGTGAAACAACTGCTATGACAGTGGTCATGTTTGAGACAACAGGTACTGAGACAGTGGACACGTTGGAGAACTCAGGGACTGAGACAGTGGAGATGCCTGAGACAACAGAGACTTAGAGCGTGGACACATCTAAGACATTGGGGACTCAGACAGGTGACATGTCTGAAACAACAGTGACTAAGACAGTAGATATATCTGAAACATCAGGGACTGAGACAGTGAACATGTCTCAGACAACAGGTACTGGGATCTTGGACATGTCTGAGACAACAGTGAATCAGACATTTGACCTGTCTGAGACTGCAGGGACTCAGATATTGGACATATCTGAGACAACTGAGACTGCAGCTTTGGACATGTCTGAGAGAGCAGGTCCGAGACAGTGGACATGTCTGAAACAACAGGCACTGAGACAGTGGACATGTGTGAAACAACAGTGAATGAGACACTGGACATGTCTGAGACAACAGGGCCTGAGTCAGTGGACTCGTCTGAGTCAACAGGTTTTGAGACAGTGGATATGTCTGAGACACTAGTGATGGAGACAGTTGACAGGTCTTCACCAGTGAACAAGTCCTGTCTGAGATGACAGCGACTGAGACAGTGGACACATCCGAGACAACCAGGATGGAGACAGTGGACATATCTGACACAACAGATACAGAGATCTTGGACATGTATGAGACAACAGGGAATCAGATATTTGACATGTCTGAGACTGCAGGGAGTCAGACACAGGAAATATCTGAGACAACTGGGACCGAGACTTCGGACAGGTTTGAGAGAACAGAGACTGAGACAGTGGAAATGTCTGATACAACAGGCACAGATGCAGTGAACATGTGTGAAACAACAGAGAGTGAAACAGGACATGTCTTACACAACAGGGACTGAGATAGTGGACATGTCTGAGACAACTGGGACTAAGAGCGTGTTCATGTCTGGGAAAGTGTGGATCGAGAGAGGGGACATTTCTGAAACAACAGGGACTGAGACAGTGGACATGTCTGAGACAACAGGAACTGAGAAAGTGATATCGTGTGAGTCAACAGGGTTTCAGACAGTAGACCTGTCTGATACAATAGCGACTGAGACAGTTGACATATCTTCACCTGTGGACAAGTCCTTTCTATGATGACAGCAACTGAGACAGTGGACACATCTGAGACCTCAGGGACTGAAACAATGGACACATCTGAGACAACCAGAACTTAGACTGTGGACATATCTGAGACAACAGTGACTGAGACAGTGGACATATCTGAGGCCACAGGGATTGACACAGACTTGTCCACGGTCTCATTCCTTATTGTTTCAGATATATCGACTGTGTCAATCCCTGTCGTCTGTGTCAATCCCTGTCTGAGACAACAGGGACTGAGACAGTCGACATATCTGAGACAACTGCGACTAAGAGTGTGCTCATGTCTGAGACTTCGGGGATTGAGAGAGGTGACATTTCTGAAACAACAGGGACTGAGACAGTAAACATATCTGAAACAACAGGGACTGAGACAGTGGATACGTCTGTGTCAACATGGTTCAAGACAATGTACCAGTTCAAGACAAATACAGACTGAGACAGTTGATATATTTTCAACAATGGACAAGTCCTGTCTGTGAAGACAGCAACTGAGACAGTAGACACATCTGAGGCAACAGGGACTGAGACAGTGGAAAGATCTGAGACAAGCAGGAATGAGACAGTGAACATATCTGAGACAACAGGGACTGAGACAGTGGGCATGTCAGAGACAACTGCGACTAAGAGTGTGTTCATGTCTGAGACAACGGTAAGTGAGACAGGCGACAATTTTGAAACAACAGGGACTGAGAAAGTAGAAATATCTGAAACAACAGGGACTGAGACTGTGTACATGTATTAGACAACGGGGACTAAGACAGTGGACATGTCTGAGAAAACAGGAACTGATACAGTGGACATGTCTGATGCAAAAGGGACTAGGACAGTGGACATGTCTGAGATAACACACATATCTGAGGAAATAGGGTCTGAGACCATCAACATGTCCGAAACAGCAGGGACTGACACAGTGGACATATGCGAAACAACTGCGACTGAGACAGTGGTCATGTCTGAGACAATGGGGACTGAGACATTGGACATGTCTGACACTACGTCTAAGAGGGTGTTCATGTCTGATAGAATGGGGACTGAGACAGGCGACATTTCTAAAACAAAAGGGACTGAGACAGTAGATATATCTGAAAAAACAGGGACTGAGACTTTGGACATGTCTTAGACAATGGGGGCTGAGACAGGGGACATGTCTGACACAAAGGGACTGATGCAGTAGACATGTCTGAGACAACAGGGACTGAGACAGTGGACATGTCTGAGACAACAGGGACAGATACTGTGGATATGTCTGAGACAACATCGACAGAGACAGTGGACATGTCTGAGACCACAATGACTCAGAACTTTTACATATCTGAGACAGCAGGGAATGAGATATTGGACATTCTTGAGAAAACAGGAAATGAGACAGAGGACACATCTGAGTCAACAGGGTTTTAGACAGTGGACCTGTCTGAGACAATGAAGACTGAGACAGGCGACGTATCTTGGCCAGTGGAAAAGTCCTGTCTGAGATGACAGCGACTGAGACAGTCGACACATCTGAGACAACAAGGTCTGAGACAGTGGACATGTCTGAAACAACAGGTACTGAGACCTGGGACATGTCTGAGACAACAGAGAATCAGACATTTGACATGTCTGAGACTGCAGGGACTCAGACACTGGACATATCTGAGACAACCGGGACTGAGACTTTGGACATGTCTGAGAGAACAGGGACTGAGACAGTGCACAGGTCTGAGACAACTGTGACTAAGAGGATGGTCATGTCTGAGACAACAGGGAATGAGACAGGCAACATTTCTGAAACAACAGGGACTGAGACAGTAGATTTATCTGAAACAACAGGCACATAGACTGTGGACATGTAGAAGACAACGGGGACTAAGACAGTGGACATGTCTGGGACAAAACACATATCTGAGAAAACAGAGTCTGAGACAATTGACATGTCCCAGACACCAGGTACTTAGACAGTTGACATGTGTGATACAACTGCAACTGAGACAGTTTTCATGTCTGAGACAACAGGGACTGAGACAGTGGACACGTCTGTGTCAACATGGTTTGAGACAGTGTGCCAGTCTGAGAAAATAGAGACTGAGACAGTTGACATGTTTTCAACAATGGACAAGTCCTGTCTGAGATGACAGCGATTGAGACAGGAGACAGATTTGAGGCAACAGAGACTCAGACAGTGGACACATCTGAGACAATGAGGACTGAGACAGTGGACAAATCTGAGACAACAGGGACTGAGACAGTGGACATGTGTGAGACAACAGGGACTGACACAGTGGATATGTCTGAACAACAGCGACTGAGACATTGGACATGTCTGAGACAATTACGACTAAGAGGTTGTTCATATCTGAGACAACAGGGATTGAGACAGGTGACATTTCTGAAACAACAGGGACTGAGACAGTAGATATATCTGAAACAACAGGGACTGAGACTGTCGACATGTATTAGACAAGGGGTACTGAGACAGAGAACATGTCTGAGAAAACAGGGAATGATACAGTGGATATGTCTGAGACAACAGGGAATGAGACAGGGGACATGGCTGGGGCAAAAGGCACTGAGACAGTGGACAAGTGTGAAACAACAGGGAATGAGACAATGGACATGTCTGAGACAAAAGGGACTGAGAGACTGGAAAAGTCTGAGTCAACAGGGCTTGAGACAGTGGACCTGTCTGAGACAATAGATGCTGAGACAGTAGACATGTCTTTGCCATTGGACAAGTCCAGTGTGTGATGACAGCGACTGAGACAGTGGACACAGCTGAGAAAACCATGACTGAGACAGTGGACATATCTGAGATAACAGGGATTGAGACAGTGGACATGCCTGAGACCACAGGGTCTGACACAGAGGATATATCTGAAAAAACAGGGACTGAGACAGTGGACATGTCTGTGACAACAGGGATTGAGACAGTGGACATGTTGATACAACTGGAACTAAGAGCGTGATCATTTCTGAGACAATGGGAACTGAAAGAGTGAACAAGTCTGAAACAACAGGCACTGAGACAGTGGACACGACTGAGCCAACACAGTTCGAGACAGTGGACCTGTCTGAGACAATAGATGCTGAGACAGTTGACATGTTTTCTCCAGTGCACAAGTCCTGTCTGTGATGACAGCAACTGAAACAGTGGACACACCTGAGACAACAGGGACTGAGACACTGGAAACATCTGAGACAACCAGGTATGAGAGAGTGGACATATCTGAGACAACAGGTACTGGGACCTTGGTAATGTCTGAGAAAACCAGGACTGAGACAGTGGACATGTCAGAGATAAGAGGGACTGAGACATTGGACATGTCTGAGACAACAGGGAGTGACACAGTGGATATCTGAAACAACAGGGACTGAGACAGTGGACATGTTTGAAGCAACAGTTACTGAGACAGTGGACATGTCTGATACAAACACGACTAAGAGTGTGTTCATGTCTGAGACAACAGGGACTGTGACAGGTGACGTTTCTGAAATAACAGGGACTGCGACAGTAGATATATCTGAAACAACAGGGACTGAGACAATGGAAATGTCTGACACAACAGGGACTAAGATATTGAATATATCTGACACAACAGTAACTGAAACAGTAGTCATGTCTGATACAACAGGGACTGAGACAGTGGACAAGTCTGAGACAACACACGTATCTGAGACAACAGGGTCTGAACCATGGACATGTCTGAGGAAACAGGGACTGAGACAGTGGACATGGGTGAAAAAACTGGGACTGAGTCAGTGGTCATGTCTGAGACAACAAGGTCTGAGACAGTGGACAATTTGGAGACAACATTGACTGAGACCTTGGGCCTGTCTGAGACAATATTTACTTAGAGCATGGACACATCAAAGAAAATGGGGACTCAGGTGACATGTCTGAAAAAACAGGGACTGAAAAACAGGGACTGAGACAGGGGACATGTCTGAGACGACAGGTATCGAGACCTTGGACATTTCTGGGACAACAGGGAATCATACATTGGACCTGTCTGATACCGCAGAGTTTCAGACACTGGACATATCGGAGACAACCGGGACTGAGACTATGGACATGTCTGAGAGAACAGGGATTGAGACAGTGGACATGTCTGAGACAACAGTCATTGAGACAGGGGACATGTGTGAAACAACAGGGAATGAGACAATGGACATGTTTGAGACAACTGGGACTGAGACAGTGGACATATCTGAGACAACAGGAACTGAGACAGTGGACATATCTGAAATGACAGGGACTGAGAATGTGGACATGTCTGAGACAAGACACCTATCTCTGACAACAGGGTCTGAGAACATGGACATGTCTGAGACAACAGGGACTGTGAAAGTGGACAAGTGTGAAACAACTGGGATTAAGACAGTGGTCATGTATGAGACAACCACGACTGAGAGAGTGGACACTATGGAGACAGCAGGGACTGAGACAGTGGATATGTGTGAGACATCACACATATCTGAGACAATAGGGTCTGAGACCATCGACAAGTCAGAGACAACAGGGACTCAGACAGTGGACATGTGTGAAACAACTGTGAATGAGACAGGGGTCATATCTGAGACAACAGGGACTGAGACAGTGGACATGTGTGAGACAACAGGGACTGAGACACTGGACACGTCTGAGACAACCACGACTGAGACAGTGGACATATATGAGACAACAGAGACTGAGACAGTTGACATAGCTGAGACAGTGGACATGTTGTCTTTCTCACACATTCACACACACATACACACACACACACACACACACACACTGATGAACTGGGTATATCAGGGGGAATCACAAACATTCTACTTTGTACTGACCAGTGTCACTTGTGTGTCCCCGTGTGAAAATGACCAGATATGATGGGCTAGAGGGCACAAACTGCATCTCCACAAGTTTCCAAACACTGGATTCCTGTGTCTTCTGGGGCCTGAGTCTCCAGAAGGTAAGAAGCAGCAAAGCAACATCCTGCTTAGTCCAGTCTTTCAAGACAAGTGTGGTGTTTCAGGTTGCCACTTGCCTGCATTTGCTGGTAACCTGGATTCTGAGTTCTTTTTGGACTGATGTCATAAGGTTGAGGTCACTTCCTGGGGTCCTCTGACCCTAGCCTCTTTCTCATTGAGACAACAGGGACTGAGACAGTGGACATGTGTGAGAAAACAGGGACTGACGCAGTGGATATGTCTGAGACAACCGGGACTGAGACTTTGGACATATCTGAGACAACAGGGAGTGAGACAGTAGACATGTCTGAGACCACAGGGACTGAGACATTGGACATGTCTGAGACAACCACGATTGAGACAGTGTTCATATCTGAGACAACAGAGACTGAGACAGTTGACTTATCTGAAACCATGGACAAGTTGTCTTTCTCACACACACACATTCACACACACACATACACACACACACACACACACACACACACACACACTGATGTACTGGGTAAATCATGGGGATCACAAACATTCTACTTTTAACTGACCAGTGTCACTTGTTTGTCCCCGAGGGAAAATGGCCAGATATGATGGGCTAGAGGACACACCCTGCATCTCCAGAAGATTCCAAACACTGGATTCCTGGGTACTTTGGGGCCTGAGCCTCCAGAACGCAGGAAGCAGCAAAGCAACATCCTGCTCAGTCCAGTCTTTCAAGACAAGTGTGGTGTTTCAGGTTGCCACTGGCCTGTAGTGGCTGGTAACCAGATTTCTGAGTTCTTTTTGGACTCATGTCATAAAGGTGAGGTTACTTCCTGAGGTGTTCTGACCTTAGCCACTTTCTCACTGAGACAACAGGGACTGAGACAGTGGACATGTCTGAGACAACAGGTACTGAGACAGTGGACAGGGAATGAGACTGTGGACATGTCTGAAACAACAGGGACTGAGACAGTGGACATGTCTGAGACAACAGGTACTGAGACAGTGGACAGGGAATGAGACTGTGGACATGTCTGAAACAACAGGGACTGAGACAGTGGATACAACTGAGTCAACACAGTTCGAGACAGTGGACCAGTCTGAGACAATAGAGACTGAGACAATTGACAACACTTCACCATTGGACAAGTCCTGTCTGAGATGACAGCAACTGAGACAGTGGACGCAACTGAGACAGCAGGGACTGAGAGAGTGGACACAGCTGAGACCACCAGGATTGAGACAGTTGACATATCTGAGACAACAGGTACTGAGACATTTGACATGTCTGAGAAAACAGGGATTGACACAATGGATATGGCTGAAACAACAGGGACTGAGACAATGGATAATTCTGAGACAACAGGGACTTAGACAGTCAACATGTCTGATACAACTGAGACTAAGAGCCTGTTCATGTCTGAGACAATGGGGACTGAGGCAGGTGACATTTCTGAAACAACAGGGACGACAGTAGATATATCTTAAACAACATGGACTGAGACAGTGGACATGTCTGTGACAACAGGGACCGAGACAGTGGACATGTCTGAGACAGGGACTGAGACAGTGGACCTGTCTGATACAACTGCGGCAAAGATCGTGTTCATGTCTGAGTCAACAGGGACTGTGATAAGCGACATGTCTGAAAACAACAGGTACTGAGACAGTAGATATATCTGAGACAACAGGGACTGAGACAGTGGACATGTCTGAGACAAGAGAGACTGAGATAGTGGACATGTCTGAGACAACATCGACTGAGATGGTGGACATGTCTGAGACCACAGGGACTCAGAACTTGTACATGTCTGAGACAGCAGGGAATGAGATATTGTACATGCTTGAGAAAACAGGGACGGAGAAAGTGGTCACGTCTGATTCAACAGGGCTCTAGACAGTGGACCTGTCTGAGACAATAGAGATTGAGACAGTTGGCATGTCTTCCCCAATGGTCAAGACCTGTCTGAGATCACAGTGACTGAGACAGTTGACACATCTGAGACAACCAGGACAGAGACAGTGGATATATCTGAGCAATCAGGTACTCAGATCTTGGACATGTCTGAGACAACAGGGAATCAGGCATGTGACATGTCTGAGTCTGCAGGGACTCAGACACTGGACATATCTGAGATAATCAGGACTGAGACATTGGACATGACTGAGAGAACTGGGACTGAGACAGTGTACCTGTCTGAGACAAGATGTACTGAGAAAGTGAACATGTGTGAAACAACAGGGAATGAGACAGTGGACATGCCTGAGGCAAAGCAACTGAGAGAGTGGACATGTCAGAGTGAAGCGTGTTCTAGACAGTGGACCTGTCTGAGACAATAGAGTCTGAGACAGTTGACATGTCTTCACCAATGGACAAGTCCTGTCTGAGATGACAGTGACTTAGACAGTGGACATGTCTGAGAGAACAGAGACTGAGACAGTGGACATGTCTGAGACAAGAGGCACTGAGACAGTGAAAATGTGTTTAACATCAGGGAATGAGACAGTGGATATATCTGAGACAACAGGTACTGAGACAGTTGACACATCTGAGTCAACAAGGTTCAAGACAGTGAACCAGTCTTAGACAATAGATTCTGAGACAATTGTTATGTCTTTGCCTGTCACGCGCAGCAGTCTCACCGGCAAGAACTTCACGCGGACAGCAGGATTCTTCTGCAGCAAACTTTATTGTGTACAGCTCTCTTGTGAGAAGGACCCCGAAATGGGGCAGAAGCACTGCTTATATAGCAGTCTAGAGGGCTTGTGCATGCTCTGGATTGGTGCATCATCCGATGCCTCATTTGCATACCAAAAGCGTGGGCTCAAACATCCTGTGGTTAATGAGCATCCTGTTTATCTTACGAGGAGGAAGTAAGGAGGGGAAGGGCAGGATGGAGATAAGCCTGGAATGTCCTCTGGGCTGGAACATCCTGAGGCTTATCTTACGTGGAGGAAGTAAAGTGAAACTAGCCTTCCCTGCTCGATGGGCGGGGGTGAGTTCATGAAACTCTAGCACAGGCTTTCTTTAATGAAGCAGGCTACCAACAGTTCCCCCTTCTCTATAAATTGGCTAGGGAGAATGCCTGTCTTAGGTTGCCTCTGCAGAGGTATTCCTTACCCGTCATGGGGTAGACAAACAGCTTTTGGTTTGTTCCCTGTCTTAGGTTGGTAATATTTGCAGAGGTTTTTACCTTTCATTGACTACTTCTCCATCATACTGAGCCAAATGCTAGGGGAGGATCCTGCCTCTAAAGCTGTCAGAGCCTGCGCAATGACCACCTTATCACGCTGATGTTGGGCACGGAGCCTACATACAATCCAGAGCATAACCATTATCCCTCCGCATAAGACCAGGCCAAACCCCATCACCCCAGCCCATTCTTTGAAGTGTGAAACAGCAGTAGAAATCCAGGAAGCCAATCCTTCAGCAAGGGAGGTGTCCATTCTGGTAGAATTCACAGTAACGATGGCCATACGAAGCTGGTTCATCAAGCTGTCAAATTCACCACTCCAGTTACTATCATGACGATTTGGCATTGGTCTTGGGAACACTGACAGGATCCCCCATCGTGGCTCCGCCTGAGTCATCCAGAGGCTGATCATGAGAATCACCAGCAACTGGATCATTGGTCTTTTCATGTTCTTTTATTTTTCTTGTTAATCGCTCAGGCACCCAAATTGGATTTTCTTCTTCCTGTGGAAAAATACAAATAGCTCCCCTGGATCTTATTAAAATAGGATCCGGGCCTTTCCATTTTCCAGATATGACATCTTTCCATTTTACTAATTCCTTTTGTGTTGTGGGCCAGGAATTGTGACGCTCGGCTGCAGAGCGGCCTTGAGCATCCAAATTTAAAAAATTTAGAGTAAATAATGTCACTGAGACAATTGTTTTTGGTATCAGGGGAACGTTCTCCAATCCCTCTTTTTGTTTAATAATATAAGTTTTGAGGGTGTGATGTGCACGTTCCACAATACCTTGTCCTTGTGGATTATAGGGTAATCCAGTGATGTGGGTAACTCCCATCTGCTGACAAAACTGTTTGAATTTTGTTGCTGTATATGCTGGGCCATTGTCTGTTTTTAGTATTTGTGGTAGGCCCCAAGCACTCCAGACTTCCAAGCAATGTTGAATGACCTGTGTTGTTTTCTCCCCAGAGAGGGGGCTAGCAAAAATAATGCCAGAACATGTGTCTACAGAGACATGTAGGTACTTTAATCTACCAAAGGAGGTGACGTGTTTCACATCCATCTGCCAGATTTGGAGAGGGCGTAATCCTCGCGGATTGATACCCACATGGGGGGTAGGCAAAAACTGGGCACAATTATGACATTGTAGGAAAATATTGCGAGCTTCACTGCGAGTTAATGAGAAGTGTCTTCGCAAAGTTTCAGATGTCACATGAAATTGAGAATGGAATTTGGCAGCCGCCGCTAGGGGGCTGATTATAACAAATGGGTAGTAAGCCCTCAATGGCCGTTAGGAAAAACCCAGGCCATGTCTATCTAATTTTTGTTTAGCAGATATTGGCTCAACTATTCCTTGATTAGATTTTCCCAGGCCTTTTCCAGGGAGAACAAGGAGCTGAGCAATACAATCTCCAGATGAAATAGAAAAAAGACCTCTGGGAGAGGAACACATGATTTTAAGTTCACCTGTATAATCCTGATCAATAACCCCAGGGTGGACTATGAGGCCTTTGAATGTTATGGAAGAGCGACCTAATATCAAGCCCATGGTGTCTTGTGGCAACGGACCATGAAAGTCAGAGGGGACAGGGTATATTCCCATCTGTGGGGTTAGGACTATTCTGGCGGTGGAACGGAGGTCCAGTCCTGCGGAGCCCGAGATGGCTCTCTGTAGGTGTTCACAGGCGATTGTGTCCAATGAAAGCTAGTGTGGTGGTCCCCATATGTTCAAGGGCCCTGGAGACGAGGGCCCCGCATCTCGTTTTTTGGATCTTCAAGAGGGCACCCTTTGATATCTTTTATTGAGCGGCATTCATTTGCCCAGTGTCTACCTTTCTTACATCTAGGACAAAGTCCAGGTACCCTTATGTTGCATTGGGAGGTACATTCCTTTTTCAAATGGCCTGGCTTCCCACATTGGAAGCAGACAGGGCCATATTTGGTGGGTCTAGCTTGTTTCTGTCCCTGTAAAATGGCTGCAGCTAGTCCAGCATTAGTGAGGGGTCCTCCTATCTCCCTGCATGTCCTTAACCATGATTGTAGACCTTTTGTCCTATGGGGGATGATGGCTGCTCTGCATTCTTTAGTACATTGTTCAAAAATAAGCTGTTCTATAAGGGGCATTGCTTGTTCCTGATCTCCAAGGATTCTTCCCGCAGCTTCCAGCAGTCTGGTGACAAATCAGAAAAGGGCTCATTCGGGCCTTGGATTATTTTTTTAAATTGCCCGAGACTTGCCCTTTGTTAGTTAGTGGTTTCCAAGCACGGAGCGCTGCAGTAGCTATTTGGGTGTAAACAGCATGGGGGAAGTTGGTCTGATCAGCGGCATGCTCTCCCTGATCGGTAAGCATTTCAAATGTCCATCGGGCTGCCTCGCCTCCACCTGTAGCATTAGAGCAGGCTTGTGCCTGGCAGGCATCATGCCAGAGCGCTTTCCATTCCAGATATTGCCCCATTGTAAGGAGGCAAGCCTTTGCAACATACTGCCAGTCTGTTGGTGTCATGGCAATACTGGCCAGGCGTTCTACTTGTGATACAGTAAAATTGGCATTAACCCCATAAGCACGGACAGACTCCGCTAACTCTTTAACTTGTTTGTGTTCTACGGCACTGTGGCCCCGACCACCATCATCAGTCTCAATGACTGGGAACATCTGTCTCATGACATGCCACACCTCCGGGGAGCAAAAGGAGGTGGTACTTTTCCCAGGTGCATAAGGCGGAGGAGCAGAAGGCACAAGGGTGGGTGAGCTGTGGGGCTCGTTTACTTTCAGTTTTAACCTGTCCCGCCTCCGGGCAGACTGAAAGTGTTCATTTTTATACCGGGCCGCTTCCTCCTCTAAATCGTCCTCCTCGGACGGTGACAGTTCCTCATTAGACTCTGAATCAGTTAATGTTAAAGCTTGCAAGTCTTTAAACGGGTATAAAGTACCCTTGTTACCCTTTTCTTTTTTATTGCTAGCATCTTTGGAGACTTCCCTTTTCATATGTGCACTTAACTTTTCACCCCGTTCTGTTTCTGACATGCTTTCCTGGAGGTCCTCAAGGGCCTGCTGACCTTCCCTAATTTCTTCTTGACAGTTTTGATCCTGTAGACAGGATCTGACAAGCTTCCATATAGGAATGGTGCCAGCTTTTAATTTACCTGAACGTTGTTCCCTGTCCAAATCACCCTTAAGTTTGTCCCAACTAGGGAGAGTAAGCGATCCCGTGGAAACAAACCAAGGGGCACACCGACCTATTTCCTGAACGAAGGTATTAAGGGTCTTAGTAGAGACCTTCAACTGCCTTCCTCTTAAAACTGCTTGAAGGGCGGTAACTAGGGAGTGTGTATTACCCATCCTAGGGGCGATGCAGCCTTTGTGTTCAAGAAACGACATTACAAGGACAAGTACAACGGACAGTAAAATGAATCCCTCTAGATCGTTAGAGAAAAGCATATCTCTCAGAACTAACCTTAAAAAATTCTTCCTGAGCGCAGTTCTGAATCCTCTTCGAAAGCGAAGGGTCCTCTCGGCGCCAGCGATGGCAAGTTCCCGGTCCCGGGTCTTCGGCACCACTTGTCGCGCGCAGCAGTCTCGCCGGCAAGAACTTCACGCGGACAACAGGATTCTTCTGCAGCAAACTTTATTGTGTACAGCTCTCTTGTGAGAAGGACCCCGAAATGGGGCAGAAGCACTGCTTATATAGCAGTCTAGAGGGCTTGTGCATGCTCTGGATTGGTGCACCATCCGATGCCTCATTTGCATACCAAAAGCGTGGGCTCGAACATCCTGTGGTTAATGAGCATCCTGTTTATCTTACGAGGAGGAAGTAAGGAGGGGAAGGGCAGGATGAAGATAAGCCTGGAATGTCCTGTGGGCTGGAACATCCTGAGGCTTATCTTACGTGGAGGAAGTAAAGTGAAACTAGCCTTCCTTGCTCGATGGGTGGGGGTGAGTTCACGAAACTCTAGCACAGGCTTTCTTTAATGAAGCAGGCTACCAACATTTGCCTGTGGACAAGTCCTTTCTGAGATGACAGCAACTGGGACAGTGGACACATCTGAGACAACCAGGACTGAGACAGTGGTCATATCTGAGAAAAAAGGGACTGAGACAGTGGACATGTCTGAGACAATGGAGACTGACACAGGGGACATGTCTGAGACAACACACATATCTGATAAAACAGGCTCTGAGACCATCAACATGTCTGAGACAACAGGGACTGACACATTGGGCATGTGTGAAACAACAGGGAGTGAGACAATGGATATGTGGGAGACAACAGAGACTGAGAATATTGACATGTCTGAGACAGTGGACATGTTGAGTTTCTCTCACACACACACACACATACACACACACACTGATGAACTGGGTATATCAGGGGATCACAAACTTTCTACTTTGGACTGACCTGTGTCACTTGTGTGTCCCCGTGAGAAAATGGCCAGATATGATAGGCTAGAGGGTGCACCCTGCATCTCCAGAAGTTTCCAAAAACGGGATTCCTGGGTCTTCTGTGGCCTGAGCCTTGAGAAGGCCACAAGCTGCAAAGCAACATCCTGCTCAGACAAGTGAGGTGTTTCATCTTGCCACTGGCCTGTAGTTGCTGGTAACCAGGATACTGAGTTCTTTTTGGACTGATATCATAAAGGTGACGTCACTTCCTGGGGTCCTCTGAACCTAGCTTCTTCCTCACTGAGACAACAGGGACTGAGACAGTGGAAATATCTGAGACAACAGGGACAGACACAATGGGTATATCTGAGACAATAGGGACTGAGACCGTGGACATGTCTGAGACAAAAGGGACTGAGACAGTGCACATGTCAGAGACAACATCACTGAGACCGTGGACATGTCTGATACAACAGGGACTGAGACAGTGGACTTGTCTGAGACAACAGAGATTGAGACCTTGGACATTTCTGAGACAACAGGTAATAAGATATTGGAAATATCTGAGATTGCAGGGACTCAGACACTGGAAATATCTGAAACAACTGGGACTGAGTCTTTGGATATATATGAGACAACAGGGACTGAGACATTGGAAATGCCTGAGACAACAGGGACTGAGACAGTTTACATGACTGAGACACCAGGTACTGAGAACGTGAACATGTCTGAGACAACAGGGACTGACACAGTGGACATGTCTGAGACAATGGGAACTGAAACCTTGTACATGTCTGAGATAACAGGGACTGAGACAGTGGACCTGACTGAGAAAACAGGGAATGAGTTAGTGGATATGTCCGAGACAACACTGACTGAGACAGTGGATATGTCTGAGATAACATGGACTTAGACTTTGGACATGTCTGAGCAACAGAGACTGAGACAGGGGACGTGGCTGAAAAAACAGGGACAGAGACAGAGGAAAAGTGTGAAATAACAGGGAATGAGAGAGTGGACATGTCTGAGAAAAATGGGACTGATACCGTTTACAAGTCTGAGTCAACAGTGTTTGGGACCATGGACATGTCTGAGACAAGAGGGACTGAGACAGTGGACATGGACGAGACAACAGGGACTGAGACAGTGACATACCTGAAACAACAGGTACTGAGAGAGTGACATGTCTGACACAACACACATATCTGTGACAACAGGGTCTGAGACAATGGACATGTCTGAGACAACAGGGACTGGGACAGTGGGCATGTCTGAGACAACAGGGACTGGGACAGTGGGCATGTCTGAGACAAGAGGGACTGAGACAGTCGACATGGACAAGACAACAGGGACTTTGAAAGTGGACAAGTGATAAACAACAGGGAATGAGACAATAGACATGTCTGAGACAACAGTTACTGAAAACAGGGACTGACACAGTGGAAATGTCTGGAAAAACAGGGACTGAGACAGTGGACATGTCTGAGACAACAGGGACTGACAGAGGGGATATGTCTGATGCAACTGTGACTAAGAGCGTGTTCATGTTTGAGAAAACGGAACTGAGACAGGCGACATATCTGAAAACAACAGGGACTGAGAGAGTAGATATATCTGAGACAAAAGGGACTGAGACAGAGGACATGTCTGGGACATCAGTGACTGAGATAGTGGACATGTCTGATACAAATGCGACTAAGAGCGTCTTCATGTCTGAGACAACAGGGTTTCTGCCAGGTGACATGACTGAAAAAAACAGGGATTGAAACAGTAGATATATCGGAGACAAGAGGGACTGAGACAGTGGATATGTCTGAGACAACAGTGACTGAGACAGTGGACATGTCTGAGACAACAGGGAATGAGACAGTGGACATGTGTGAGACAACATCGACTGACACACTGAACATGTCTGAGACCACAGAGACTCAGAACTTGTACATGTCTGAGAGGGCAGGGAATGAGATATTGTACATGCTTGAGAAAACAGGGACTGAAAAATTGGACACGTCTGAGTCAACAGGGTTCTAGACAATGGACCTGTCTGAGACAATAGAGACTGAGACAGTTGACATGTCTTCGCCAATGAACAAGTCCTCTCTGACATGACAGTGACTGAGACAGTTGACACATCTGAGACAACAGGGACTGAGACAGTGGACACATCTGAGACAACAAGGACAGAGACTGTGGACATATTTGAGACAACAGGTACTCAGAACTTGAACATGTCTGAGAGAAGAGGGAATCAGACATTTGACATGTCTGTGACTGCAGGGAATCAGGCACTGGAAATATATGAGGCAACCGGGACTGAGACCTTGGACATGTTTGAGACAACAGGGACTGAGACAGTGGCATACCTGAAACAACAGGTACTGAGAGAGTGACATGTCTGACACGACACACATATCTGTGACAACAGGGTCTGAGACAATGGACATGTCTGAGACAACAGGGACTGGGACAGTGGGCATGTCTGAGACAAGAGGGACTGAGACAGTGGACATGGATGAGACAACAGGGACTGAAACAGTGGACATATCAGAAACAACAGGGACTGAGACAGTGGACATGTCTGAGACAACACACGTATCTGTGACAACAGGGTCTCAGACCATGGACATGTCTGAGACCACAAGGACTGAGACAGTGGACATTTGTGAAACAAATGGTATTGAGACAGTGGTCATGTCTGAGACAACTATGAATGAGACCATGGACAAGACAGAGACAACAGGGACAGAGACAGTGGACATGTCTGAGACAACCAAAACTAAGACAGTGGACATATCTGAGAAAACAGGGACTGAGACAGTGGACATGTCTGAGACCACAGGGACTGACACAGTGGATATGTCTGAAACAACAGGGACTGAGACAGTGGACATATCTGAGACAACACGGACTGGGACAGTGGACATTTGTGAACAACTGGTATTGAGACAGTGGTCATGTCTGAGACAACTACGAATGAGACCATGGACAAGACAGAGACAACAGGGACAGAGACAGTGGAGATGTCTGAGACAACATATGTGAGACAAAAGGGTTTGAGACCATGAACATATCTGAGCCAACAGGGATTGAGACAGTGGACATGTGTGAAAAAACTGGGACTGAGACAGTGATCATGTCTGAGAAAACAGGGATTGAGACAGTGGACATATCTGAGACAACCAAAACTAAGACAGTGGACATATCTGAGAAAACAGGGACTGAGACAGTGTACATGTCTGAGACCACAGGGACTGACACAGTGGATATGTCTGAAACAAAAGGGACTGAGACTGTGGACATGTCTGAGATTACAGGGACAGAGACAGTGGACATGTCTGAAAACAAAAGGGACTGAGAGAGTAGATATATCTGAGAAAACAGGGACTGAGACAGTGGACATGTCTGAGACAGCAGGAATTGGGACAGTGTCCATGTATGATACAATTGCGACTAAGAGTGTGTTCATGTCTGAGACATAAGGGACTGTGACTGGCGACATGTCTGAAAACAAGAGAGACTGAGACAGTAGATATATATGAGACAACAGGAACTGAGACAGTGGACACATCTGAGACAACCAGGAGAGAGATGGTGGATATATCTGAGACAACAGGTACTCAGACCTTGGACATGTCTGAGACAACAGGGAATCAGACATTTGACATGTCTGAGTCTGCAGGGACTCAGACACGGTACATATCTGAGACCACCGGGACTGAGACTTTGGACATGTCTAAGAGAACAGGGACTGACACACAGGACCTGTCTGAGACAAGAGGTACTGAGAACGTGAACATGTGTGAAACAACAGGGAATGAGATACTCGACATGTCTGAGACAAAGGGACTGGGGCAGTGAACACGTCTGAGTCAACAGGGTTCTAGACAGTGGACCTGAGACAATAGAGACTGAGACAGTTGACATGTCTTCACCAATGGACAAGTCCTGTCTGTGATGACAGCGAATGCGACAGTGGACACATCTGAGACAACAGTGTATGAGACAGTGGACACATCTGAGACAACCGGGACTGAGACAGTGGACATATCAGAGACAACAGGTACTGAGGCAGTGAATATATCTGAAACAACAGGGACTGAGACAGTGGACATGTCTGAGACAACATGGACTGACACATTGGATATGTCTGAGACAACCGGGACTGAGACTTTGGATGTCTGAGACAACAGGGACTGAGACACTGGACATGTCTGATTCAATTACGACTAAGAGCGTGTTCATGTCTGAGACAACGGGGGATGAGACTGGCTACATGTCTGAAACAACTGGGACTGAGACAGTAGTTATATCTGAAACAACAGGGACTGAGACAGTGGACATGTCTGAGACAACAGGGACTGAGACAGTGGAAATATCTGAAACCACAGGGACTGAGATAGTGGAAATGTCTGAGACAACACACATATCTGTGACAAGAGGGACTGAGACCATGACATGTCTGAGACAACAGGGACTGAGACATTGGACATTTTGAAACAACTGAGATTGAGGCAGTGGTCATGTCTGAGACAACAACGACTGACACTGTGGACACGTTGGAGAAAACAGGGACTGACACAGTGGACATGTCTGAGACAACACAATATCTGAAACATCAGCGTTTGAGACCATGAACATATCTGAGACAACGGGAACTGAGACAGTGGACGTGTGTGAAACAACTGGGATTGAGACAGTGGTCCTGTCTGAGACAACAGGGACTGAGACAGTGGACACATCAGAGACAACATGGACTGAGACAGTGGACATGTCTGAGACAACAAACATATCTCAGACAAAAGGGTCTGAGTCCATGAACATGTCTGAGACAACAGGGATTAAGACCATGGACATGTGTGAAACAACTGGGGCTGAGACAGTGGTCATGTCTGAAACAACAGGGACTGAGACAGTGGACACGTCTGAGACAACACATATATTTGAGAAAACAGGGTCTGAGACCAAGGACATTTCTGAGGCAACAGGTACTGACACAGTGGGCATGTGTGAAACAACAGGGACTGAGACAGTGGAAATGTGGGAGACAGCAGAGACTGAGAAAATTGACATGTCTGAGACAGAGGACATGTTGACTTTCACACACACACACACACACACACACACACTGATGACCTGGGTATATCACGGAATCACAAACTCTACTTTGGACTCACCTGTGCCACTTGTGTGTCCCCGTGGGAAATTGGTCAGATATGATGGGCTAGAGGGCACACCCTGCATCTCCAGAAGTTTCTAAAAACTGGATTCCTGGGTCTTCTGGTGCCTGAGCCTCCAGAAGGCCACAAGCTACAAAGCAACATAAACAAAAAGCTACAAAACACCTCAGACAAGTGAGGTGTTTCTTCTTGCCACTGGCCTGTAGTTGCTGGTAACCAGGATTCTGAGTTCTTTTTGCACTGAGGTCCTAAAGGTGATGACACTTCCTGGGGTCCTCTGACCCTAGCCTCTTCCTCACTGAGACAACAGGGACTGAGACAGTGGAAATGTCTGAGACAACAGGGACTGAGACCGTGGAAATGTCTGAGTCAAGAGGAACTGAGACAGAGGTCATGTATGTGACAACAGAGTACTAGACAGTGGAACTGACTGAGACAATAGAGACTGAGACAGTTGACATGTCTTCGCCAGTGGACAAGTCCTGTTTGAGATGACAGCAACTGGGACATTGGACACATCTGAGACAAAAGGATCTGAGACAGTGGACACATCTGAGACAATCAGGACTGAGACAGTGGACATATCAGAGACAAAAAGGACTGAGACAGTGGACATATCTGAGACAACAGGATCTGAGACAGTGGACATGTCTGACACAACATGTACTGACACATTGGATATGTCCTGAGACAACCGGGACTGAGACTTTGGACATGTCTGAGACAACTGGGACTGAGACTTTGGACATGTCTTAGACGACTTTGACAGACACTGCACATGTCTGATACAATTGTGACTAAGCGTGTTCATTTCTGAGACAACGGGGACTGAGACATTCTACATGTATGAAACAACTGGGACTGAGACAGTAGATATATCTGAAACAACAGGGACTGAGACTATGGACATGTCTGAGGGAACAGGGACTGAGACAGTGGACATATTTGAGACTACAGGGACTGAGAGTGTGGACATATCTGAAACGACAGGGACTGAGACAGTGGACATGTCTGAGACAACACACCTCTCTGTGACAACAGGGACTGAGACTTTGGACATGTGTGAAACAACTGAGATTGAGACAGTGGTCATGTCTGAGACAACGATGACTGAGACCTTGGACAGGATGGAGACAACAGGGACTGAGACAGTGGACATGTCTGAGACAACACACATATCTGAGACAACAGGGTCTGAGACCATGAACCTATCTGAGACAACAGTTTCTGAGACAGTGGACATGTGTGAAACAACTGGGAATGAGATAGTGGTCATGTCTGAGACAATAGGGACTGAGACAGTGGACACGTCAGAGACAACAGGGACTGAGACAATGGACATGTCTGAGACAACAAACATATCCAAGACAAAAGGATCTGAGACCATGATCATGTCTGAGACAACAGTGACTGAGACAGTGGACATGTGTGAAAAAAGTGGGAATGAGAGAGAAGACATGTCTGAGACAACAGGTCCTGAGACAGTGGACACATCTGAGGTAACAGGGACTGAGACAGTGGACATGTCTGAGACAACACACATATCTGAGACAACATATTCTGAGACCATGGACATTTCTGACACAACAGGGACTGACACATTGGGCATGTGTGAAACAACAGGGACTGAGACATTGTACATGTCAGAGACAGCAGAGACAGAGACAATTGACATGTCTGAGACAGTGGATTTGTTGACTTTCACACACACACACACTCACACACTCAAACACACACACTCACACACACACTGATATACTGGGTATATCAGGGGATCACAAACATTGTACTTTGGACTGACATGTGTCACTTGTGTATCCCTCTGGGAAAATGGCCAGATATGATGGGCTAGACTAGGGTGACCCTGCCTCTCTAGAAGTTTCCAAACTCTGGATCCCTGGGTCTTCTGGGGCCTGAGCCTCCAGAAGGCCGCAAGCTGCAAAGCATCATCCTGCTCAGACAAGAGAGGTGTTTCATATGGCCACTGGCCTGTAGTTGTTGGTAACCAGGACTCTGAGTTCTTTTTGGACTGATATCATAAAGGTGATGTCACTTCCTGGAGTCCTGTGACCCTAGCTCCTTCCTCATTGAAACAGCAGGGACTGAGACAGTGGACATATCTGAGATAACAGGGACAGACACAATGGATATGTCTGAAACAAGAAGGACTGAGACCGAGGACATCTGAGACAACAGGGACTGAGACAGTGGACATGTCTGAGACAACAGGCACTGAGTCTGTGGACATGTCTGAGACAACGGGGACTGAGACAGGCGACATTTCTGAAACAACAGGGACTCAGATAGTAGATACATCTGAAACAACAGTGACTGAGACTGTGGACACGTCTGAGACAACAGGGTTAAGGCAGTGGACATGTCTGAGACAACAGAGACTGAGACAGTTGACATATCTGAGACAGTGGACATCTTTCTTTCTCACACACACACTCACACACACACACAGACACACACACACACAGATGAACTGGGTATATCAGCAGGGTCACAAACATTCTAATTTGTCCTGACAAATGTCACTTTTCTGTTGCAGTGGGAAAATGACCAGATACGATGGGCTAGAGGGCCCACCCTGCATCTCCAGATGTTTCCCAACCCTTAACTCCTGGGTCTTCTAGGCTCTGAGCCTCCAGAAGGCAGGAAGCAGCAAAGCAATATCCTGCTCAATCCAGACTTTCAAGACAAGTGTGGTGTTTCATGGTGCAAAGGCCTGTAGTTGGTGGTAACCATGATTCTGAGTTCTTTTTGGACTGAGGTCATAAAGTGCAGGTCACTTCCTGGGGCCCTGAACCTAGCCTCTTCCTTACTGAGACAACAGCGACTGAGACAGTGGTCATGTCTGATACCACAGGTACTGACAAAGTGGATATGTCTGAGACAACCGGGACTGAGACTTTGGACATGTCTGAGTCAACAGGAACTGAGACAGAGGACATGTCTGATACAATTGTGACTAAGAGCGTGTTCAGGTCTGAGACAATGGGGACTGAGACAGGCTGGAGGTCTGAAACAACAGGGACTGAGACAGCAGATATATCTGAAACAACAGAGACTGAAACAGTAGACATGTCTGAGACAACAGGGACTGAGACAGTGGACATCTGAGGGAACATCGACAGACAGAGGACATGTCTGAGTCCACAGGGACTAAGAACTTGTACATGTCTAAGACAGCAGGGAATGAGATATTGGACATGCTTTAGACAAGCAGGAGTGAGATAGTGGACACGTCTGAGTCAACAGAGTTCTAGACTGTGGACCTGTCTGAGACAATAGAGACTGCGAGAGTTGAAATGTCTTTGCCAGTGGACAAGTCCTGTCTGAGATGATAGTGACCGAGACAGTGGACTCATCTGAGACAACAGGGACTTAGATAGATTACACATATGAGACAACCAGGACTTAGACAGTGAATATATCTGAGACAACAGGTACTGAGACCTTGGACATGTCTGCGACAAGAGGGAATCAAATATTTTGACATGTCTGAGACTGCAAGGATTCAGACAACTGGACATATCTGAGACAGCCAGGACTGATATTTGGACATTTCTGAGAGAACAGGGACTGTGCCAGTGGACATGGCTGAGACAACAGGCACTGAGACAGTGAACATGTGTGAAACAACAGGAAATGAAACAGTGGACATGTTTGAAACAGGGACTGAGACAGTGGACATGACTGAGTCAACATGGTTCAAACGAGTGGACCACTCTGAGACAATAGAGACTGAGACAGTTGACATGTCTTCGCCAGTGGTCAAGTTCTGTCTGAGGTGACAGGGACTGAGAGAGTGGACACATCTGAGACAACAGGGCCTGAGACAGTGGACACATCTGAGACAACCAGGGCTGAGACAGTGGACATATCTGAGACAACAGGGAAAGAGACACTGGACATGTGTGAAACAACAGGGACTGACAGAGTGGAAATGTCTGAAACAACAGGGACTGAGACAGTGGAGGAGTCTGAGACAACAGGGACTGAGACAGTTGTCAGGTCTGAGACAACATGGACTGAGACAGTGGACACCTTGGAGACAACAGGGGCTGAGACAGTGGACATGTCTGAGACAAGAGGGACTGAGACCGTGGATGTGTCTGTGACAACAGGGAATCAGACATTGTAAATGTCTGAGACTGCAAGGACTCAGACACTGGACATATCTGAAAAAACCAGGACTGAGACTTTGGACATGTCTGATACAACAGGGTCTGATACACTGGAAATTCCTGAGACAACAGGGAATGACACAGTGGACATGTATGAGACAAGGGGAACAGACCTTGTACATGTCTGAGATAACAGGGACCGATACCTTGGACATGTCTGAGACAACAGGGATTGAGATAGTGGATATGTCTGAGACAACACTGATTGAGACAGTGGACATGTCTGAGATAACAGAGACTTAGTCATTGGACATGACTGAGACAACAGGGACTGAGTCAGGGGACATGGATGAGACAACAGGGACTGAGAAAGTGGACAGGTGTGAAAAAACAGGGAATGAGACAGTGGACATATCTGATACAATTTCGACAAAGAGCATGTTCATGTCTGAGACAATGGGGATTGAGACAGGCTACATGTCTGAATCAACTGGGACTGAGACAGTAGTTATATCTGAAACAACAGGGACTGAGACAGTGGACATGTCTGAGACAACAGGGACTGAGACAGTGGACATATCTGAAACAACATGGACTGAGACCATGGACATGTCTGAGACAACACACATATCTGTGTCAGGAGGGACTGAGACCATGGACATGTCTGAGACAACAGGGACTGAGACATTGGACATTTTGAAACACCTAGGATTGAGACAGTGGTCATGTCTGAGACAACAACAACTGACACTGTGCACACATCAGAGAAAACAGGGACTGACAGAGTGGACATGTCTGAGACAAAACAATGTCTGAGACAACAGGGTCTGAGACCATGTACATATCTGAGACAACAAGGACTGAGACAGTGGACATGTGTGAAACAACTGGAACTGAGACAGTGGTCATGTCTGAAACAACAGGGACTGAGACAGTGGAAATGTGGGAGACAGCAGAGACTGAGAAAATTGACATGTCTGAGACAGTGGACATGTCGAATTTCACACACACACCCACACACACAAACAGACTCACACACAAACACTGATGACCTGGGTATATCAGGGGATCACAAACTTTCTACTTTGGACTGACCTGTGTCACTTGTGTGTCCCCATGGGAAAATGGCCAGATATGATGGGCTAGAAGGCGCGCATTGCATCTCCAGAAGTTTCCAAATCTGGATTCCTGTGTCTTCTGGTACCTGTGCCTCCAGAAGGCTGCAAGTTGCAAAGCAACATCCTGCTCAGACAAGTGAGGTGTTTCATCTTGCCACTGGCCTGTAGTTGCTGGTAACAAGGATTCTGAGTTATTTTTGGACTGATGACCTAAAGGTGAGGTCACTTCCTTGGGTCCTCTGACCCTAGCCTCTTCCTCACTGAGACAACAGGAACTGAGACACTGGAAATGTCTGAGACAACAGGGCAGACACAATGCATATGTCTGAGAAAACAGGGACTGAGACTTTGGACATGTCTGAGACAACAGGGACTGAGATAGTGGACATGTCTGAGACAACTGGGACTGAGACCGTGGACATGTCTGAGCCAACAGGGACTGAGACAGAGGACATGACAGAGACAACAGGGACTGAGACCTTGGACATTTCTGAGACAACAGGGAATAAGACATTGGAAATATCTGAGACTTCAGGGACTCAGACACTGGAAATATCTGAGACAAATGGGACTGAGACTTTGGACAAGTATGAGACAACAGGGTCTGAGACATTGGAAATGCCTGAGGCAACAGGGATTGAGACAGTTTACATGACTGAGAGAACAGGGACTGAGACAGTTTATATGACTGAGACAACAGGTAATGAGGACGTGGACATGTCTGAGATAACAAGGACTGGGACACCGGACCTGTCTGAAGGGACTGAGATAGTTGATATGTCTGAGACAACACTGACTGAGTCATTGGATATTTCTGAGAAAACAGGGACTTAGACTTTGGACATATCTGAGACAACAGGGACTGAGACAGGGGTCGTGGCTGAGAAAACAGGGATTGTGACAGAGGACAAGTGTGAAACAACCAGGAATGTGATGGTGGACATGACTGAGACAAAAGGGACTGATATTCTGGACACGTCTGAGTCAACAGGGTTTGAGGCCATGGACATATCTGAGACAACAGGACTGAGACAGTGGAAATGGATGAGACAACAGGCACTGAGACAGTGGACAAGTATGAAACAACAGAAAATGAGACAATGGACATGTCTGAGACAACAGGGACTGAGACAGTGGACAAATCTTAGTCAACAGGTTTCGAGACAGTGGACCTGTCTGAGACAATAGAGGCTGAGACAGGTGACATGTCTTAGCCAGTGGACAAGTCCTGTCTGAGATGACAGCGACTGAGACAGTGGACACATCTGAGACAACCAGGACTGAGACAGTGGACATGTCTGAGACCACAGTGACTGACACAGTCGATATGTCTGAAACAACAGGGACTGAGATAGTAGACATGTCTGAGACACAGTGGATATGTCTGTTACAACTGCGACAAAGAGCATGTTCATGTCTGAGTCAATGGGGACTGAGATAGTGGATATGACTGAGACAACACTGACTGAGTCAGTGGACATGTCTGAGACAAACAGGGACTGAGACAGTGGACATATCTGAAACCACAGGGACTGAGAGTGTGGACATGTCTGAGACAACACACATATCTATGACAACAGGGTCTGAGACCATGGACATGTCTGAGTCAACAGGGACTGAGACAGTGGACATGTGTGAAACAACTGGGACTGGTACAGTGGTCATGACTGAGACAACAGGATCTGAGACAGTGGACACCTCAGAGACAACAGGGACTGAGACAGTTGACATGTCTGATACAAAAGGGACTGACACAGTGGATATGGCTGGGACAACAAACATATCTGAGAAAACAGGATCCTAGTACTACCCATGTGGAAAGATGGTGCAGGAAAGCAAACCACATGTAGGCAGGTGGAGGTTCGAATGCAGAGAGAGAGTGTATTCCAACATGTCCGCTTTAAATATCCATCATGACTCCATTCGTCACTACACCCCACCACATGGGTGTCTCCAGGGAGGTACCATTGGCTTAGAACCCACCCCATGGGTGTGGCCAGGGAGGTACCATCGGCTTAGAATCTAGCCCATCTAAGTTTTCCCACATCTCACCCTTTTAATTTTATTTTTTTAATTTTTCTGAAAGGCAGGGGAGCCCATGGTTGCTGCTAACAACCTAAAGGAACCTGAGTTTTAAATAGCCAGCTGCTCAAGCCTGTTTTGAGTGCTAGGCAGTGGGGCCAGCCTGAAACTTTATTTTCACATTAAGGCCAATTAATATCCAAAAATCCCAACCATGAAGTAAGCTGATTGTCAAGCATAAGCAATGAATGTAAGTAACATTCATGTAAAACCAATTAGCAAGTATCTATGTTTATATTTTGAACAACCCAAAGTTCCCATAGTCCAATTGGAGAAGCTTGTATGCACAAGCATGTTGATCAAATAAGAGTCCAGTCTATATTGCTGTAGTCTCATGATTCACCCCAATCTCTCCGTAGCCCTTACATTATACCATGCCTCCTTTTCCGCACATTGTTCCCTAGGCTTTGGAAAAGGGGCACAAGTGGGTGAGAAGCAAAGCAGTCTGTTTTCTCTGGAGATGTCATTTTTGACTCTAGTCAGATTGTTTCCCTTCATGGTTTGACAGCTTATCCAGGGTATCTTTTTAATCCTACTAACAAAGCACAGGCAATTGGATGTACAGGCATTTAAACAATATTATTATGGCATGCTAAGCTGTGAGCACAGACACAGATGTTTGGGTGGTATGCTAATCCACAAACTGTTTCTCTATAAAGGGTAACAAGTTCTTACTGTGGCTTATAACATCTCCTAACCACCAGAGGACGTAAGCTTGTGGCATCAGCCATGAATTATTCCTCTAAGGAGAGAGCAAATAGCCAATTAGATTTGGGATATATATAGACACATTGCTGCCACTGTTGCACAATATCTCCAGGCAGTTGAGGTGTAGCTGATACTGACAGAGGAGACTTGCTTGACTCAAAGAGACCAACATTTTGCTTTATTTCATTAGTGGCCTTTGGAAACATTCTCTGGAATTTCAGAGGCCAACTGCACATTAGCAAATGATGTCTCAAAACATTTTTCATGCTTACACCAGGTCTTCGACAACAGGGGTTTATTACCTTTCTCCTGGCAGATATCCCATTTTTATAGGCAAAGGCCTTTATAATTTTGGGGGCTTGGATTCCCCAGTCAACATCTCCTTGGCAGAATAATCCATTGCTGATATCAGAGCTCTCCTGTATTAATATATTTTGCTTAATTACACAGCTTATAGAGACTTTAGTATTATCTACAGTCAGGGAATGACTTATTACCATCATGTTTTTCTTTTTCCTATAAAAGGAGAGAAAGGATGGTTTCTAAGCATCTGGGAGGTAAACTTCATTAGGGCACCTTATGAATCCCAAAAAGAATTCAGAGAGATGCTTAGTGTCTGTGACTCAGGCAGTCTGAGGTTCCTCTTTCTTTAATGTTCAGATGGGTCAGCCTCTCTGCTGGAATTTTCCAGTCCATCCTGCACAGCCAAAAGTTGCACGTTTTCAGGCATTTAGATTGGGGCTTTTACCTGTGGGAACATACAAATCTCCTCCCATTGTTAGTTTCAAGACCTCAAAATTGAAAATTTATCAAAAGGTTTGGAATACAGAAGGAATATTATACCACCTCCCTCTTTTTTTTTAAATTTTTATATTTTGATGTATAGATGCCTAAGTTGTCCTACAAGAAAAGGAAAAATGTTACAGGGTGATACTGTATAACACAGAAAAATATAGAGACCATTTGTGTACCTTAACCCCAAAGTTATTGTTGGAAATTCAATACAGATTATGAGTAAAACAATTAACATTTTAGATTTCCAATTAGTTCAAATGTATTACCATTTAACTAACTTACTCCATGCTCTTGGCCTTCTCCAGGCCTGGCATGAAAACCTGCTTTAAAGATTTTACAATATCTAGATCTTAATAAGATTTTCTTTTACAGTTCTTATGCCCACCAATTAATTAAAGACTGGCTAGATATGCCTAATGAGAAGTTGTTACCATCATTACAATTTTGATTTCTGTTTTGTTTTGTTTTGTTTTGTTTTTGGTTTTTGTGGGAGCTTCTAGGAAGCTTCCTTTGTCGAACAGGTGCAGCGCAGTCCTGCTAAGGGGAAAGGGATGCACAGTGCCCACCCTGTGGATAGTATGGGAAACTGGACTCATTGCATAGAGGATAGTCGGTCACTTCCGTGACCTGACTGGAGAGGTATCTTCCTACTCGGGTCCTTAGCCTCGACCACTAAACACATATCCCACTTTTTTTTTTTTTAAATTTTTTATTTATTTATTTATTTTTATGTGTATGAATGTATTGTCTGCATGCAGGTCTGTGCACCCGTGTCGTGCGATGCCGCGGAGGTCAGAAGAGGGTCTCAGATTCCCCTGGAACTGGAGTTCTCCCGGAACTGGAGTCACAGATGGTTCTCAGCCGCCATGTGGGCGCTGGGGATCGAACCCGGGTCCTCTGCAAGAGCGTTCGGCGCTCTTAACCGCTAGGCCATCCCTCCAGCCCCATATCCCACTTTTTGCTGAAAGTTTTCACCTGCCCAAGCTCAGGACAGGAATTTCACACCAGATATTCAGGTTGGAGGTCCGCAACGGGAGCCTTTTTCCATACCAACTGGTCACTCACAGGCCTCAAACCAGCTATTCACTGGTCATCTCAACAAAATGCAGGCCCAGCCTGCATGCACAAAAAAATTTAAAAATGGCGGCCATGAATTCTGCAATGATGTTAATTGGAATTCAATTTTTTTATTTTAAAATTTTTATACCTTTTTTTATTCCCAAATACCCAAAAACTTATTAACACTTTAATACATTGAAAACCTGGTTGCATCTTTGTTTTAGATGTTGAAAAGGTGTAACCAGTAAGTGGCAGTGTAGATTCATTATTTTAAGATTTTTAATATATAACCCATAACCTTTGTTGAAATTGAATTATGGCTCTGCTCTGGTCCCGGCTGGACTTGTGGGTGGGAACCGGGGTCGCAGGGGAGACGCCATAACGCGCCAGGCCAGGTACACAGCTCTTCAGCTCTAGGCGGGGTCTGGCGGGGGGCAGCTGGGAGAGGGTCTCGCTGTGAACCCGTCTACGGGGTCCCCGGCCCAGAGGGACCGCGCTCGGGTGAGCAGGGTCGCGTTTCCCTCTGCTCTGGTCCCGGCTGGACTTGTGGGCGGGAACCGGGG